>OX637543.1:3645088-4245088 GCA_951800025.1 Oligia strigilis | reverse complement strand
AAGGGATTTTTGACATTTGAACCACTAACACAAAAGTTCGAAAAAAAGACTGAAATAACAGTTTTCTTTAAAATTTTATTGGGTAACTTAAACAATTAATAATCCGTGTTTCTACCGCGAACACTAACAACACAAGAACATCGGTTTGGCATACTCAAAATGAGTTCATCCAAATCACGCTGTGGAATGGCCGCCCATGTTCGTTGCAACAACAAAAAAAGGTCTTCTTGCGACTGGATACCCTCCATATTCGGCAGAGCTCTTCTCTGTAGCATATCCCATGCATGCTCAATCGGGTTCAAGTCTGGCGACTGAGCAGGCCAGGGCAGGACATTGATGTTAGCTGCGGCGAGAGTCTGTCTTACAACTCTTGCGGTGTGCGGTCGTGCATTATCATGCATTAACTGAAATAAGGGACCGATTTGCACTTGTAGAGGAACGATGACGTCTGATACAATCGTCTCAGCATAAATTTGAGCGTTGAGGTTGCCTCTGATCCAAATCAACTCAGTTCTTCCGCCGATCCAAATACCCGCCCATACCATGATGGTTCCACCACTATAAGGATGGACTTCCTGGAAGGATTTTAATCGCTGTTGGCGTCCAGGGGTTCTCCAGTGTCGTATACGTCTTGTATCCGGTCTCATACCAAAACGAGACTCATCAGAAAAGCACACGAAACGCCATTGTTCTTCTGCCCAATTTCTGTGTTCAAGAGCCCATTGATATCGAATCCTACGATTGTGCATTGCTATAGGTGGTACCCGTAGCGGTCTTCGGGAATGAAGGTTCACTTCATGCAAGCGGTTTCTGACTGTTTGGTCGCTAATTAAGTTCCCTGAAGAGTGATGAAGCCTCACGGCTAACATCATGGCGGTTATTGTTGGAGCTCTTCGAGTTAAGATTTGAATGTATCGGTCTTGTCTCCGTGTGGTGCAGCGATACCGTCCTCCATGGCGCTCAGCCACGGTACCAGTGCTTCGGTAACGTGTCCAAAGTCGACTGATAACACTCTGACTTGTATTCAGAGCTAAAGCCACAGTACGTTGCCGGGAACCAGCTTCTATCATTCCCACGGCTCTGAGCATTTCTTCCCTGCTTAAATGACGTCGCCGCTCCATAATAACGTTGGTTTTAATCAGTAGTAGGGAAACAGTAGCACTAATAATGTCTTCAATGCGTTGTATGTTTTTATAGGGAAAATATTGACAGCTGATTTTTATCTTTTACTCGAATTTGATTCACAGTTCCTGATTCAAATTATGAAATGCACCAAAAAGGACCCATATAAATTTATAAAATCATAAATTTATTACAAAGCCACATCTCAATCTCAAGAAATCCGCATAAAAATGCTTGATCCCTAGACACTTTTGATGTGTGTATTTTGCTCATTATTTAGTTTTTGAGAACTTCTTCAATTTATTTAACTTCAAGTTAATATGCCGAGGGATGGACTATGAAAAATTGCTGATCCATACATTTTGACCGCGTAGGTCCACTTTCCTATGAAACCGCAGTTTTTTTTTATAACCGGCGAACAATTTCTGCGCTAGGGTGCTAGAATCATATGTGCTGAATCCATGGCGTTATTGTCCATGGTGTTGTGTGTCGATGTTCCTGCCACGACTGCCAAGTCATCACGTGAAACGTGGTCGCTCTCAATGGGTCTTATAAGAAGGCTAAAAGTCACCCAAAGGGCAATGGAGACGGCTATGCTTGGAGTTACCCTGCGTGATCGAATCAGGAATGAGGAGATCCGCAGGAGAACCAAGGTAACCGATATAGCCCGAAGAATTGCCAAAGTTAAGTGGCAGTGGGCAGGGCACATTGCTCGCAGAACAGATGGCCTATAGGGCCAAAAGGTTCTGGAGTGGCGACCGCGTACCGGAAGACGTAGCGTTGGAAGGCCTCCCAAAAGGTGGTCCGACGACCTTGTGAAGGCCGCAGGAACCCGTTGGATGCGAGAAGCGCAGAAACGGTCGAAGTGGAGGTGCTTGGGGGAGGCCTATGTCCAGCAGAGGACGTCTTTCGGCTGAAATGATGATGATGATATCTATTATAGTCGCGAATCATATTTTAATCAAGATACAACCTAACACTGGCCTGAAAATTGAAAAAAACGTAAGAAAATTTGAATTCCGCGGTCTACCTCTGCGCATTCACCTTAATCGTCACATTTTTCAATAAGTGCAAATGATTGAACAAACCAACCTTTCAAACGTTAAAGGTTCAAGCAGTGCATAACTTGATCTCATCAAAAGATTATGTTTTATGCAGTATTATGCAGTTTATTAAGATATCCGGGGGCGTTGCATCTTGTGGTTATACATACCAATAAAACCGCGGTTACGGGGCAATGAACCCAGGCAGCTATAGTTACATGTGCATTCAACAAAGATGGCAAATACATTATAATCTTGAATAAACAAGGAAAGTTAGGGCAAAAATTGCCTGGCAAATTGTCTACCAACTTAAATTGTCCGTAGGTATACCTATTTAAATTACAAGTACCTATTACAACTGTCACATTTTGACAGTTGTAATGAAATGGCTATATCACGGCAAATTGACGTAGTGTGTCAATTTGATAAGCAAAAAATGGTACATTACGATACGTGACCATTATTGCACAGCGTGTAATTCTTGCTAAACGCCGTGCATTAATAGACTACTTGAGTCACACGTATCGTATTCTTTTATAGCTCATGTGACTTAAACAGTACTTAAGTCACAGAAAATCGTGACATAAGAGGAAATGCGGTCGAAGAGACTTTTTGAAAAGGCCTCAGTAAAAAGTCATAATTCGAGGTTTGGCTCTCGCCTATTTTCTCCTCCAATATTGAACCAATTTAAAATATATTTCATAAACAGAATAAGAAGGATATACAGGGTGAGTTTTTCAAGTGGGCGTGGATGGCCAAATCCGAAACTAAGAGGAATAGCGAAAAGTACTCAAAGGAGTCGCGGGCTCGATTTTGATGAAAACTAAAACTGCATCATTGGATTTTTGAAAAATCAATATTTCTAGCCAGGAATCGATCCGGTTGATTTTAATAAAAAAAAACACACAGTATTATTACACCACTCGATAGTGTCCCTAATAAGGATCAAACTCTGGGAAGTAATGACATACGGCAAACTTAAGGAAAATGTTGGATTTTAATAAACTACCGACATTAACAAACAAAAAGATGGCGTCGAAAAATTCTTCCGCATCGCTGTCGACTGGTAAAGAGACTGGCGGCATTGCCAGCGTCGTCGTCCTATGTCAATGCTGAGCCTCTGGCCAATGGTATTTTGCAATCTTGCATTGTCTACAAATGTATTTTTCGTGTCCACTTATTAATTAGCGTAAAAATATATATGCAGTAGTACATGTGCCTAGTTTGTTTTAAAATAATAAATGCATTGTATGAAAAAATTATAAAACATTATTATATTGTGAAGTGAGTTTTACTAAATAGACTAGACTAACACACATTTTACTATTATAATATATATGTTAGTCTGTAAGGTATTTATCTATGGGCCATAGTAGCCTGAAAATAAAGATTTTATTATTATTATTAAAACAAAGAGACATACGATTTAAATTAATATTAGGTATCTACTTGGTTAAAAAAGTAAAATCTTTCTTCTCAAAAAAGTAAATCTTATTCCTTGTTTGTTTTTAACTGGTATTAAATAATAATAAACTTCAATAACACATTAATTAGTGCGTTTTTTAACAATTTATAAACATCATTTATTTGTGCATAGCGATTGCATCACATTGTTGCATTTTATTATTACGTTACCTTTGGAACGAGTTTGTTTAGAATTTAACCACAATAAATATGTAAATAAACAGATATATTAATACCTACATTAATTTCGTTCAGTTTTTACTCAGGTAGGTAAACATTTATAAAATTTTTTTTTTTTATCAAAATTTATAATTAGATCGGAATTCCTAAGTTATATCTAATATCAGTCTAAGGACGTTGACAAACCGTAGGCCCTGCGCGGGCCAGCGGGCGGAGAGTAATGGGCAGCTCACCATCCGATCAGGACCAGGCCCGTGCCGGACGGCGCGTACGTGTTCCACGCGCGCCTAAAAGAGATGTCAGCATCGAGGAGGGGCCCCATAGGGCCGAAGTCTGCCGGGTCAGCGGGATCGTCCGAAAGGGTTACCGCTGGCCCGGAACATAAAGGGCACGGAACACGGGTGGGTTTTAGTCAGTAAGAGTCTGACACTCCCTTCCGCTCCACCCAGAGCGGGAGGGGTCATTTGATGATTTCCCATCTAGAAAAAAAAAAAAAAAATGGACGTTGACAAAATGTGCCAACGCTATAGGATATAAATGTGTTTTTCACGTAGTAGGCAGGATATGGACTTCCTTGAGTCGTTTTTATTATCTCGTTAAAAATTCACTGACAATTTGAGTGCTTTGATTTTGATTATATGAAAACTTTAATCCGTAATTATAATTTTAAATAACCCTAAATATGTTTACTATTAGACTATCAAGGCATTAATTTTGTAACCTACAATTTTCAATTAAATAATTTAATAGGTAATGTCATACAAACAATAATATTGTCGGAAAATTGGTCAGATTTAAAGTTGAAACCTTCTAAATACAGATGAATTAGTTACTTATTCCCTTCTGGACTGTTTACACTTTTATCATATACTTTTGGAATAGACATTATCAATCGTTACTATGATGAGATTTAAGACATAATGACGATAGCACGTGAATGGCGCCCACTAAGTCTATAAAGAGATACGATACGCAAGCGTGGTGCACCGTGCAGTTGCACCGGTGTATATAATTACTGTTGCCCAGAGAACATTGGTCAATCTTTAGAAAGCTGCACGTGACCGACCAACAGTGAAGCGCGAGGAAATTCGCAATAATCGGTACGGGAGAATGGGTTTGTTAGATTAGCTTTTCATCATCATCATCATTGCAGCCGAAAGACGTCCACTGTTGGACATAGGCCACCCCCAAGCACCGCCACTTCAACCGGTTATGTGCTTCCCGCATTCAGTTTTTAACAAGGTCGTCGGACCACCTTGTGGGAGGCCTTCTAACGCTACATCTTCCGGTACGCAGTCGCCACTCCAGAACCTTTCGGCCTCATCGGCCATCTGTTCTGCAAGCAATGTGCCGTGCCCTCTGCCCCTTAAGTTAGTTTTGAGGAATTGACTACTACAAGTAACAAATAAAACTTTGCAAATCAGTACCCGAATTTCGCAACACGCTTTCAATCACAATCGAATGGTTTTGTAGAAAATTCCTAATCCGTTACTTCATAGGTTTGAAAAATTCATCTGCCCAAAGACGTAGATAACGCAATGAACACGGGTTAACTGTCAAAATGAAAGGAATTGCGATCAATTGTCATTTTATGTGTGCTACGCAATTACCTACCCCACAGGTTAAGTATGCCTCAGTCTCACAACCAAACTATTGAATGGCTATTCTTTTTATGACGGCATGATTTTCTTGAAAATATCGTGCTGATATAAGAGAAAGTTAAAATGGGATGCAAATCCTAAAAGGCCATATTTAAAAGGTGTCTTAACACTCACCAGAGGTCCTGGAAGAAGTGACAATCTATCAGCGATAACCATGATGGAAAAGTCAAAATATATTGGATTGACTGAAGAACTACGAAAGACTTTGAAAGCGATTGCCTCTTGTCAAGGCTCTCAGTTCAACTACCTTTGGAATTTTCCGTTGCTGTGTGATAAATGATAAATGATTTATTTTCTGTAAGTAGGTTTGTACAAACACTTTTACATGTTAATTATTTTTTTGTGTGTATACTACACCCACCCCTACGACAATCAAGTTTATTCGTTATCTAACCCGACCAAACACGTTTTAGTTTATCGACAGTTTCGCTTCACTAAACCGTGACTGTCCTGTAACCTAAATGAGAGTAGACGGTATGCGTCGGCGCACGTGCTGGGCGGTGAGAAAATCCGATAGAATTCACTTATGTCTTCAAGCCCGTTTTCCCTAACGAGGTTAGTAGCACTAACAGTTTGTTGCAATATATTGGTAAACATTGCAGTTAGTATTGGGATAGGTCCGTTCGGGGAATAACCGCTCTTTGCCTAATCTCAATAGTAATGGATATGGACAATAACGACAACACCAGTGTGACAGGTCTTGTCAAGTTTTCACAATCTCACTGGGTTGTGGAGGGAGTGTGGCCGTGACTAAATAATAACAGCCGCACAGGTCGATCGATTAGGTTAAGCTACGCTTGCCGCGGTTGGTCTGTGGATGGGTGACCATCTTTACATACCGAGACCCCTCCGTGCCTCGGAAAGCACGTTAAGCCGTTGGTCCCGGCTGTCATTCGTGTATCTTTGACAGTCGTTACGGGTAGTGTCGTATTACCCAGTAACTGGGTTGTGGAGGTCAAGGCAGTCGCTTCATGTAACCTTGTACTCGACAGCAGGTGGCGTTTCGGCCCGCATTTTAGCGGGCTATCGACGCGCCTGCTGAAGACTGCGGGCGCCCTCTCGTGGCTGCTCCCCAACTTGGGGGGGCCCAGCGTGAGATGCCGGCAACTCTACGCCGGCATCTTGAGGAGTATGGCCCTTTACGGGGCCCCTATTTGGGAGGACTCCCTCCACAGGAGGGAGAACGCCGCCGCATTGCGGGCCCCCCAAAGGGTCATAGCCCAGCGGGCGGCGAGGGCCTACCGCACGGTCGGCTTCTCCGCGGCATGTGCTCTGGCCGGCACCCCGCCTTGGGAACTCGAGGCGTGGGTGCTCGCCAGAGTATATGAATGGACGGCGGGGCGAAGGGCGAGAGGAGAACGCCCAGCCCCGGAAGAGCGGGAGGCCGTCCGGCGGGAGGCAAAGGACGCCATAGTCGTCCACTGGACGCGGGACCTCGCCGCCGCAGCCTTCGGCCGCCGAACCCTCGACGCGATTGGGCCGGTCCTGCGAGACTGGCTCGAGCGGTCGCACGGGTTCCTCTCCTTCCGTCTGGTGCAGGTGCTGTCCGGACACGGTTGCTTCGGATCGTACCTGCACCGTATCGGGCGGGAGGAGACGCCGTCGTGTCACGACTGTGGCGCGGCGGAGGACACGGCGCAGCACACTCTCGAGGTGTGCCCGTCGTGGTCCGAGCCGCGCCGCAGTCTCACCGCGGCGATCGGAACGGACCTCTCGCTCCCCGGCTTGGTCAACGCCATGCTAGGGGATGAGGGGTCCTGGGCGGCAGTCGCCTCCTTCTGCGAACACGTCATGTCCCAGAAGGAGGCGGCGGAGCGCGTGCGGGAGGAAGACCCTCTCGCGGCGCCGCTCCGAAGGCGGAGGAGGGGTCGAAGAAGACGTCAGTATGACAGTCATCTCCGACTCCTCCCAGGTGGAAGCCAGCAGGCGACGGGTGCGGGGGCACCCTCGCCTGTATTGCACAGACTTCCACCAGTGCCGGACGGGAATGGCCAGGTGTTCCCGGCCATTCCCGTAGCCCCCCAGACGGGGGGACGTGCGGGGCCCGCCAGCTAGGCGGGCATGCGCCGGGGGGGTTGTGGATGCAAAGGCTGAGCCGGATTCCCATGACCTCCCCATCAAGGCGATGAGGGAACACCGCTGAGTTTTAGTGGGTATACTGCCACCCTGGCAGGGAGTCCCACATACTCCGTCTCTTCCCCCGACGAGCGGAGATGCGTAACGTCATTTCTCAGCGAAAAAAAAAAAAAAAAAAAAAAAAAGTCGCTTCATGTAAAATAATGATATTCAGATGCATCCGGTTAGACTGGCAGCCGACCCCAACATAGTTGGGAAAAGGCTAGGCAGATGATGATGATGAACTGAGTTGCGGAGGTCAGATAGGCAGTCACTTCATGTAAAATACTGGTATGCAGCTTCATCCGGTGATACTGGAAGCAAAATAGCTGGAAAAAGGCTAGGCAGATGGTGATGAGTGACCTGCAAGTGGTTTACTTCAAGAATTTCGGTCAGTCAGCCTTCTTCGTCCTTCGAAAGAGAAATAATAGATGGACTGTCTGAAAGATGATAATATGGGTAGAAACGGGATGAATACTGAGATGTCGGCTGAGGGAGATATTTGGAAGAATAAGAGAAGCCATATTTGGGCCACATTTAATTTGGATAATTTATTATATTGGGACAAGGTCAAGATCTTGATGAGTCTTTTCGACCCGTCGAAGACTGTCTGTGTCTATCACTTGATTCTGACACAGTTGTCCAACATTCGTTTCTCCGATGAACGGTTCGTCGATAGAACGATTCACTTTTCAGTGATTCGTAATTCGTCATTCGTGTTTATGTTATCTAATAGACTATAAGGTTTAAGATTGCATGAACTTTTTCATTGTGTGTGGGTTGTCGCTCTTCGACTGTTGCTAACTACGGAGTAAAATCAAATTGCGTCTGTAGCTGGTACTGGTTTAAAGGTTATATACCTATTGGACTTTAACGAGGCTGTAAACTTGTTTGTGTTAATCAACTGTCCAATCTTAGCAGCTTCTAGCTTTATCTTATGACAAACAGGAATGTCTCATGTCTTTTTTTTAACACAGTAGTTTGTTTTTGTCGCTAGTTTAGAAGCACGTTTATGTCAGATTGAAGGAAATCAAGTTATCTGTAACCGCGTTCATAGGGTCTCAGATTGTTACTAACCCGGACTAACCCCTAAGTTACTTAGCCAGATATGTTGAGAATTTTTAAGGAATTAAAGTAGATATTTCTTTACTGTTTTTATTGGACGAACCAAAACATACATAGGAGGAATTGTCAAGCTTAGGTACATCGATCAGCCAAAATACTACTTGGCGATAATATCACAATACCTAACATTCCTGTGGGGTAATTGCGTAACACACTATCAGTACCTAACAATACTATTCATTTTGACAGTTCAACAGATTTCATTGCTTTATTTACGTTGTTGAGTACATTTTTTATTCGAACATAATGAAGCATTGGATTAGCAATATGGTATTATATAATATTTTTCTCATTTTCAAAACCATTCAGATTGACATTGATAATAAGGGTGCTGCTCTTATCCCAATTTATTAAGGGGTCGGCACAGAATATCTGCTTTTTCATCTTTAAACCTCCGTTTTGTGGTTTTAGCCATATCTTACTCACAGAACAAATATTTATAACTGTTCTGTAGTCTTCCTATATATATATTGTTATAGCAATCCCCAATTCCCTACTCATGCTCAAACCTTTTTTACGATATGTCCCCGGCGTTAATAGATGTGTGCACAATAAAATGGTATGAAATATGCCTACTTAGTTATTTCAAAACAATTTGAGAGCTAAGCACCTATATTAAGTGAATGCGAACAAAGCAATTTGAGATGGCGACACACATTTTGAAAGGCATCATTATTTCGAAGTATATGGACGTAAGGAAACCTATGGAAACTGGAGGCTTTAACTGTGTTACTGCACTTTGTTTACGAAAGCTATACCGTTGCAAAAGATGCTGTTAGGATGCAATTGTGTGTTTTCTCATACATATGCAAATGCATGGACTTGCATAGGATTTAGAAAACACGGGTACACGCTGGGTTTATTGAAATCTTTCCTTTGTTTGTTTTCTTGTCCTAAGACAGAATTTCAATTTAAAACTGTTTGTAGACAGCTGACGGAAATCAAGATTTTTTACGTCGGACTTGATTCAGCTAATTATTTTCTTTTTTTAAATTTAGGATTTTAAAAATTGATAATTATGTATATATCAGACACACAACTAGTTATATAAACTGGCGACCTTAAAACAGTGTTGTGGCAACTGGGGTGAGGCCTATGTCTACTGTCCAGGGGGCCTAAAAAGGCCACTTTGGAGAATCATAAAAGGATAACATTATGAATCGTAATATGGCGAAGACAGTCTGTGTTTTTCTTTTTTTCGCTGCACTACGTAGGTGTAATCAAAGAGATTGGGATTGGATTTGGATCGGATTGATTGGTATTTTAGCACAGACAAAAACAAATAACTGAAAAATGGATTTGATACGATTAACTTAACGGTTAACTGTCCATTATGTTATCCTTTTATGATTCTGCCAAAGTGACCTTTTTAGGCCCCCAGTTGTGTTGATAGGTTGAGTTGATTGTAGGATTTCTTTAACAACATCTTGTAACTACAACACTGTTGTTGTTGTTGTAAGTTTGAGATTATTTTGTTATACCTTAATCCTTTTATGACATGGGTGCCTTGTCTGCCCGATCTTTAATTACCTACTACAAAAGTAGGCATTTGGGTGGTCCTTTGGTATTTATAACTAGAACATGTCTGTGGTGGTGTTTGGTTATAGTAGTATACATCATCATCATCATTTCAGCCGAAAGACGTCCACTGCTGGACATAGGCCTCCCCCAAGCACTTCCACTTCGACCGGTTCTGTGCTTCTCGCATCCAACGGGTAGTATACATGATATGTGAAAAATTGGTCATTTTCTGATTTTTCATCACCCCTAAGCTCATTTTTAGGGTTCCGTACCTCAAAAGGAAAAACGGAACTCTTATGAGATCACTTCATTGTCCGTCTGTCTGTCCGTCGCTCAAGACCCGTTTTCTTAGGAACGCGTGGAGTTATCAAGTCAGGGCTCCAATCCCTTGAAGCAGTGAAAAAATCAAACTTCAAAGTCAACGGAATCAAAAGATACGGGTGTTTATGTTCCGGAATCAAAACCTATAGGGTAGGTACTTCCCGTTGACCTAGAATTATGAAATTTGGCAAGAAGCAATATCACGTAGCACAAGTAAAGGAAAACAAATTGGAAAACCGTAAATTTGTAGATACAAATTACAAGAAAAAAAAATTATTCCAGTAATAAACTATTTACACATACCTACTTTGTACAGAACCCTCGGTGCGCGAGTTCGAATCGCACTTTACCGGTTTTTTTACTTTCGTTTGCTCTATTCTTTGCAAATCTCCTGCTGCTATAAGTACTTACCTACATGTAACAGTATCATCCACAAACGTAACTATTCCAATTATTCAAAGTTTGAAATATTGTTTTTGGACTTAAGTGTATACCAGACATCACAGATTTTTTAATCATAATTTTTCTACATATCCACATCATGAACCTACAGTTATTGTAGGCCCATTCGCGTGTGGAAATGTGAGACGCTCATAGAATTATTATCTGTTTTAGTGTTTAATATTCTATGCACGCTTTTAAGGGTTTTGGTGAAAGTTAGCGAAGGGCTTGTATGTCTTGTGTCAGTCACTAATTCACTATAAAGGCTTCTTCAAACAGGCGCGACACGCGATAAAATCGCGCGCGACACAGAGGCACCGCAAGTCGCGCAACGAGCGGTGCCTTTGTGTCGCGCGATTATATCGCGTGTCGCGCCTGTTTGTTGGAGCCTTAACTTATTTATGAACAGCCGCGCCCTCAGCTTTGTTTACATGAAATGTTGGAATAGACAGATATCCCTTACTGTATAGTCAGGGAAATTAATTAGTTAGCAAATTTTAAAAGCTAACAGTATTAAAATAATAATAATAATATGTACAAGTATATAAAAAGGAGAGGAAATAATCAAAGGGCATCAAAAAATTCATCCGCATCGCTGTCAACAGGAAACGTGCCCAAAAGACTGGCAGCATTGCCACGTTGTATGGCAATGGCACGTTAGCAAATTGACTACCAACTTAAATTATCCGTAGGTATATTTAAATCACAAGTGTCGTTCTTTGACAGTTGTATGAAGCGGCTTTAATAGGGCAAATTGACGTACTGTGCCAATTTTGATAAACAATTAAACAATTACTGGGCCCATAACCTGATGATTGTTGTAAAGAAATATACGCAATAGAATTAAAAGTAGTTTTATTTCTTACGGAGCAACCTAGTTGTCCATCTTGACAAGTACAGAGTATAGACCACAAGTGAGAGAGATAGCAAACTTCTACGTCACAACCTTTCTGTCTCTTTTTATTACATTGCATGTACTACGTTCCGTTCAACAATTTCCCTGAGTGTACACTGAAAGGATGAAGGATGATTCCCACCAAACGGCTCGCATCGCATCGGATCGGAACGGATTTTACAATCTTTAAACGATATTAAATCGTGTACACAGTATTTAAAGTCTATATTGCCAATCCGCGCACAGCAGCTTGGCCGCGACACCCGATCGTATCCGAAAGTATGCTGCGACGCGCGGTCGGCACCGTTCGCCTGTCGTCGTATCCGATCGAATCCTATCGGCTGTCGTCCAAATTTTCCTTTTCCTCTTCTGTGTTTTATGATTATTTTCTTCTTCTAATGCAATAGCCAATAATACTACGTCAACTTCAATCATTTCAAAAATTAGAACACGTCAACACGGTAGGAATGAAACTATTTGACTAGGCGCAGAAACGGATACGTTCGCAAGCGATGGTACGGAACGATCGTACAGTCATGAGCATAAGTATGTATACACTTGGCTTTATTCAAAGGCGATTTTTTCCTTTATTTTTGAATGAAATTTTATATTACCCATAGGTTTATGTAAAGTGTCGTATTTCAACGTTGGATTCGTTATTTTGTAAATAAATTGCAATTGAGAGTTGCCAAGTGTTGACATATTAGTGCTCGTGACTGTACGCGTCGACATGCTGCCGGACGCGATCGGCTGTCGCCGCATCCGTCCGGTATCCTTTCCGATCCAATGCGATGCGAGCCGTTTGGTGGAAATCATCCATAACAGTAACAAAGTAATAACAACAGTAACAACACCGAACATACTAAAACAACATTCAACTTACAACATTATATACAACATAATCATTGTTTCTATGTTAATTCATGTAATTGGTCTAGTACCGTTTTAATTAACTGTAAAATAATAAATAATAAGAATGGTACAAAGGGCGGTCTTATTGATTTTGCTTTTTAGGGTTCCGTACCTACCCAAAGAGTAAAACGGGACCCTATTACTAAGACTCCGCTGTCCGTCTGTCACCAGGCTATAATCTCATGAAGCCTGATAGTTATTAGACAGTTGACATTTTCACAGATGTTGTATTTCGGTGGCCGCTATAACAACAAATACTTACCGAACAGCAACAAATACTTAACCGAACAGAATAAAATAAATAATTAAGGGGAGCTCCCATACGACAAACGTGTTTTTTTCGGTGGTTTTGCCTTGTGATACGTAACCCTTCGTGTGCGAGTCCGACTCACACTTGGCCAGTTTTTTTAAACCATGGGATTGGTTTTACAGTAGGTAGAACAACCAGTCGATTCTGTAAAAATCTTACCGTGAAAACTTGCGTGGAGTGAGCCGTCAGTGTCATCAGTGTCAGTGCTGTCAGTGCTGATGCTAGGGATTGATCAAGCAAACATTTACAATCCTAATGGACATTTTAATAATATTAATAATAATAATAATAATTTTTATTTAGTTCAGACACAGAGATCCATATTTATGTTAGTAAGTACACTTAAAAAATATGTTAGTAACAAAGGAATAAACGTCAATGTTCCTGCGTGACGCTCTCGCGCCTCATTCTATAAAAGGACTAGTCTAGGAAAAAAAGAAAAAAAAAACAACATTGAGATTCTAAGTTTCTGTTTTGCAATTTTATTTAAAACCCCATAAAATAGTTACGTTTTGGCAACTAAAATACTAGCTTCGAAATTATATAAAATGATCAATAGAATTAGCATAAAAAATATTATTAAAATCTCGAATATGATTGTAAATGTATGCTTGGTCAATCCCTAGTATCAGGTGGGATGACACTGACAGCTCACTCCACGCTTACTTCACCTAAGTTTTCACGGTGAGATAGTTACAGAATTGCACTGCTGTTTTGAACAGATTGGAACTGTACAGATTCGCATTTGTAGGTAATTTTGAATTTAGAAAGACGACAAGCGAGCATATTTTTTTAAATATAGTATACGGAAGAACTCAAGAAATAGAAGACAAGTTTTATAATGGGCAGATATGTTTTGACAACAGCCACTTAAGTGACAATAATTGCCAGTAACAATTTGCCGAGAAAAAAAAATATAAGGCCTCATTCGTAGTTAAGGTGTAGGTACTGCAAAAACACACAGTAAATGACAAAGGTAAGTAATAAATTGTAGGTAAATATAAGCTGATATTTAATGAGTGGTTTCAAAGAATTTACCTTCTACGATTGTCGACTGCTGACCTAACGTGACCCCCCACAAAGCCCATTGTTTGAATGCAAACGTCACTGAGTAGGTATTATATTCACTGTGACAAACGTACTTGACAGTTGAAATATACATCGTGTTTCAAAAAGTTGTGGTCATATTTTAGGGTGTGGTACAGACTATCAAACTGAACAACTTTCTCCGTGGGACCAACATCGTACCTAATCGCGAAAAAAATATCAACTGTCCCTCCCATACAAAACTTTAATAAGTACATACACCAGCACATCAAGCTACCCGAAACTGTAAAATTTTCCCAATCGACTTTGAACCTTATACTTTAGCAATAAAGTTGAAAATCTATTAGAGAAATCTGACAGATTGTAGTAGCTTGATGTGCGGCGTCTGTATCTACCTACCCGACCCAAATGTATGGGATGGCTGATTATTTTTTCACGATTACGATGCTGGTTCCATTGAGAAAGTTGTTTAGATGGATGGAGTGCACACCCTTAACTATGACTACATCATAATCAGCCTAAAATTTTCCCCCCACTGCTGGGACACAGGCCTCCTCTCTGTGAGAGGGAGTGGGCCGTAATCCACCACGCGGGCCGAGTGCGGGTTGGTAGATGTCGCATGTCTTCAAATTCTGGGTTCTAGGACATGTCGGTTTCCTCACGATGTTTTCCTTCACCGTTTTGAGAGTAGTGATGATGAAATAGTTTACACAAAGTAAAGTGCCTGTCTGGGTTCGAACCTACGGCCTACAACTCGTAAGTCGCGGCCGATGCCACTGGGCCACCACTGCTCTATGACTACATATTTCTGATATAATAATAATAATAATATTCCACAACTATCACACAACGCCGTCTAGTCTCAAGCTAAGCAGAGCTTGTGTTATGAGTACTAGACAACTGATAAACATACTTATATATTTCTAAATACATACATATATAGATAAATTACACCCAGACAATAATATGCTAAATTAAAATGAAGCACAGTGGTTTAAAATTTTTTGCTACTAGATTTTTGCGTGTATAGGTAACTAGGGTTTTTTGCTGGCCAAAATAACTTGTAATTATAATAAATACATGGTGATAAAAACATTGGTTGACAAGTAGACGGTTGAAATACTTAATCACGGTGTTTTTCGGGATAGATTAGTCAAAAATATTTTTACAACCAAAAAAAGTCACAATTTTTAATACGTTTGGCATATAAAACAAATTATTAGACAAAATAAATCAATGTCAATTGAAAATAACAAGGAAAATAGTACTAATAAAATATTCGCTTGACTTTAAGATATCGAGTCAAGTCAAGATCAAAGGCGAAACAGTGTTTTTTTTTTAAAGAAAACTTGTACGACGTCAGCACATGAAGCTACCCGAAACTGTCAAATTTTCCCAATCAACTTTGGACCCTAAGCTTCAGCGATAAAGTTGAAAATATATTAAAGAAATTTGACAGATTGTAGTAGCTTGATGTGCTGGCGTCTGTACTTACCTACCTAATAAAATGATAAGTTCACTGTTAAAAATAAAAATGACAAAAACTAATTTGAAAAGTTCAGCTCAATTAATCTATAAGTACTAATAATAAAGCTGAAGAATTTGTTTGTTTGTTTGGACGCGATAATCTCTGGAACTACTAAGCGAAAACGAAGTAATAGTGCGGGCAGGCGATGTGATGCGACCGCGACGGGTTGAGTCGGGAGAACAATAAATTTTACGCGGACGAAGTCGCGGGCAGAAGTTAGTTAGTTATAATTTTAAGTATAAACGAAAGAGCATATAAAAAAAACAATTTTTATAAAAAAAAATTATAGATGTGTCTGGCTTTGAAAATACATGGGTACCTACCAAAATAAACATAAACATAGCTAAGACTCGATAAGTTACGTGTGTACCTCACTATGACATAAAGCCAAGGCTTATTAGTTGATTCGCACGAATCTACTCGCCCGAAACCGGCGAATCGCCAGTTTTAAATAAAATAATTTTTTCTATAGGCGACTCACACGAATTGGCTCATTTTGAATTTTATGCAATAAACTATAGAAAAACTTTTTTAAAGTTAAAGTTATACGAGTAGGTATATATCCATACTATACTATATAGGTATCCCATGTATCCATACCTAATATTATTATAAATGCGAAAGTGTGTCTGTTTGTTACCCCTTCCGATTTAGATGAAATTTGGTATAGAGATAGTTTGAGTGCCGGGAAAGGACATAGGATAGTTTTTATCCCGTTATTCCGACGGGATCAACACTTATGCGAGCAAGCTACCCGAAACTGTCAAATTTTCCCAATCAACTTTGGACCCTTAGCTTTAGCGATAAAGTTGAAAATCAATTAAATAAATTTGACAGATTGTAGTAGCTTAAGTTCACTGTTAAAAATAAAAATGACAAAACAATACGTGCGAGTCGCCTATAGAAAAAAACATTAAAAGTGACGATTCGCCCGTTTTGGGCGAGTAAATTCGAGCGAATCGACTAATAAGCCAAAGCCAAGAGACACGACAGTCAATGGCGGTTCTCGTATCCTTGGGCCCCATTTTATCGTAGACACCGACAATCTCTCTACATAAGCCTTGAATTTTGAGATTTTGTAATGCTAGATTAACCTCTTGTTTCAACGGATGTGATTTTAAATATCGTTTCGGTAGATATATTATGGTTGTTTATTAAATGTAATAACACCTATTAAGTGTTTGAGGGGCCCGTGGCTAAACAATAACAGCCGCACAGGTCAATCGATCAGGTTAAGCTACGCTTAGTCTGTGGATGGGTGACCATCTTTACATACTGAGACCCCTCCGTCCTCGGAAAGCACGATAAGCCGTTGGTTCCGGCTGTCATTCGTGGATCTTTGACAGTCGTTACGGGTAGTCAGGAGTCCGAAAGTCTGACCGCCAGTCTTACAAAGGGATATTGTATTACCCAGTAACTAGGTTTTGGAGGTTAGATAGGAAGCCGCTCCATGAAAAATACTGGTATTCAGCTGTATCCGGTTAGTCTGGAAGCCGACCCCAACATAATTGGAAAAGGCAGGCAGATGATGATATAAATTGTATGTGTGGTGTAAACTGTTGATATAAGTTGGTTATTAATAAGTAAATAATTGATGAGGTGTTATTAAGTGTAAATCGCCTGTCTATTATCTATCGAGTTAAAAAATTACATTAATTTATTTAACCATTTATGTAGGTACACACATATAAACAGACAAGAATAGAGGAATGAAAAAAATAGGTACGTACAAAGGTGACATTAACAACAATAGCTAAATTTACGATTTTATGTATTCAAAAATACAAAAGTAGTTATATTCGAGACATGTTAATCACACTAATATTATAAAGCCGAAAGTTTGTGAGTGTGTGGGGGTGTGTGTGTGTTTATTTATTTGTTACTTCTTCACGCTCAAACGGCTGGACCAATTTAAAAAAAAATTGTATGGAGGTAGCTGACACCCTGGATTAACATATAGGCTACTTTTTATCCCGATATTCCCACGGAATTGAAACTTATGTGGGTGAAACCGCGGGGCGCAGCCAGTAAGAGATAAATATTTTAATGTATCAATTACCACCAAATGTGGCGCATTATAGAAAACTGAGAGTCTATGGTACACCATAGAGTACCTAGATTCTAGGTTGTCTTGCTCGAGATGCAATCTTTTGCTACTTACGACACTAGTTATATTATTATTAGCAACATCAACACTGAAAAGGGTAAATATATCTATGTTCTAGATCTCAATGTTACTCAAAAACTATGACGTCTACAGTCAACCTGTAGCGCAGGCGCAGGTTGCAAAATGCATGGTTGTACTGTACCTTGTCTTGTCCGTAAGATATTGCAGAATTATAATTAATCATCATTATGGTTGGACTGTGTTTTCGCCATTGAAACCATAATTTTTAGTGTTCCGTATGGAAATTATTATTTTATTATTATTCTTCCGATCTTATAAAAATAGTAGCTCCTGGACTTCATCTGCACGGACTTCTGATTTTCCCAAACAAAACTTTTTTCAATCCCCATTTCACAAATTTTTTGGCTGGTAACAAAAAGTATTCCTAAGGGTTTCATCAGCGGGATTGGTTGAAAGGGTTACTGCTGGCCCGGAACATAAAGGGCTAAGGAAGGAACACGGGTGGGTTTTAGTTAGTAAGAGTCTGACACTCCCTTCCGCTCCACCTAGAGCGGGAGGGGTCTTTTGATGATTTAAAAAAAAAAGGGTTTTAGTCATCTTCTACTTAACCCTTCGCGTGTACAGGGTATGTACCGATAACAATAGAATTTCTATTGTGTCTGCTAATTAGACATGCGATGGGTTAATGTCTACTTAATAGACTTAGTCTAAAATTCATTCATTTAACATTTCACTGACAGATAACGCCTTTTTATATTTTCTCTTATATGTGTAGATATGTGTACAAACCGTCTTTAATTTTTTTAATTGGTTTTAGACCGTTTTAATTAAATAAAGAAAGAAATAAAAAGTGGCACTCCGGGAATGCCGAAAGAAGTGAAAACTTGAACAATTACGTGTGTATTTTTTTAATCGTCTTATAAACAAAACGCGCGGTGTCGGTTACGGTAACAGTGTCGCGAGTTCAATGATTTTTTCCCATCACAAAAAATGCCCAACGCGGCTAAAGAAGTTTTCACTTCAATAAAAAAAACCGTTGAGTCTAAAAGCATGAAAAAATTTAACACAAACAAAAAAAATATAACATTTTTGCTAAAGAGTTCCTTAATATAGCGACAGTGACCACTAAGGAGGGATAGAGTGATGTTGGCTATAACCTTCCTCAAGAATTGGGTTAACAAAGGCGATTATTTTGTTTTTTTTTTCAAATCTGATCCGATGGTTTTTCCAGAGATTGGCGCGTTGGAACAAACTCTTCAGCTATATTATTACTATTATTACAAATTATAGATCATAAGCATCACTTTATTGCACGTTGTCAGATAAATAATAAACTTTTAGATGTAATTATTTTGTGTAGGTTCTGAGCTATGATTACCCTTCTCACTTAACCTGACTGGCTTTTGATACGAACGAATGCGGTTCTGTTTTATAAATTACACCTTATGAAGTCAATCATGGTCACTGTGATAATGACAAATAATTGATTTACTTATCTCGACACTCCCTATGTTGCCTAGCAACTAACAATTTCTAGAAGCTGGTTCAAGTTTCTCGTTAGAAAGAAAGAAAAAAGTTTATTTGGACACAGTTCGTGAAACACAAAATACAAAATTAACAAAATAAAAAAAAATAAAAACTATGTTACGTTAAGGTATTAAAAATCATTGAATCGATAAAAAAAACTAACGATTTATAACCACGTTTCTCTCTAATAGGAAACTCCTTTATTCACAGTAAAAAAAAAATAAAAGTCAATTTAGGAATTTTGGACGGCGACCTTTGAAATGCTCTCCTGAAAAATAATTTCACATTTTTAGAATCGAAAGGAGTGTTATTTATGATTTATTTATATTTAACTTTATAATTTTAATCTTGATTATCTTATTATTTATTTATTATTTATTTATATATACTTTATTGTACACCAGAAAATACATAACAAAAAAAAAATACGGTTAATACAAAACATACAATGGGCGGCCTTATCGCTTTCTGCGATCTCTTCCAGGCAACCTTGGAATCTTATTAGGTATATTGACAGAACACGAACGACGAAGACCGGTTCGAGCTTGACCGTTTATGAAACAATAGCCACAATAGGGTACCTTCTCCTTCACAAGTGCGTATACAAGCACATACCTAGGTTTTAATTGTGGTTGATAAATGATTTTATTTCTGTAAGTACAAACACTTTTACACGTCATTCATATTTTTTTTAAACTAGATGAGGTCGGCGTCTGATCTGATCTAACTATTCTGAGAAGAAAGGCCGAAACAAACTCAGAAGTCACAGTCTCTTTTAAAGTCCAGACAAAATCTTGGTCAGATCGTGTTAAGACCATGTAGTCTGAAATGGTCTTTTGAGGAAAGTACCACACAGATTGAGCGGACCTGTCCAATCAATCAAAAACACGCCACAAGACCAAAAAAAAACGAGTTTTGTTTTATTAAACTTTGAAAAATGTCCCTGGCTATTAGCTGTTTGTTGGTTATGTCAAATTTTTTTTATAACGCTCATTTGGATGTTTTTGTTAAGAGTGTTTGTATTTCCTTGGTAGAGCTTAATTACTAAGTGGAATTGGCCGTGGAATTTAATATCTATTTTTGCGAACATGAGAACAGCAAAAAATACACGCGCGCGTGACATTTTTTTGCAACCCGCTTTACGCTTGGTATAATACGAGTAATCGCTCGTTGATGACGCGCACTAGCTGCTCGTTTTCCATGGCTAGCTTTTTTTTTTGAGTATGGGAAATCATCTAATGATCCCTCCCGCTCTGGGTGGAGCGGAAGGGAGTGCCAGACTCTTACTGACTATAACCCACCCGTGTTCCTTCCTTAGCCCTTTATGTTCCGGGCCAGCGGTAACCCTTTCGGACAATCTCGCTGACTCGTTTCTCGCGGCGGCGTTAGGAACTATGCCTGGGGTTAATAATAAAAAAAATAATAATAATAACCATTTCATGAAAACAATTAATCAAAACATACTTACATACCAACACAGATAATTAAATACAAATAAAATAACAGTGACTTCATTATATCACGTAACACACATAATCAAAGTTGAAGGTTCCGTGATCTTGTACCCAAAGGTACTGACAGTCGATAATTAAGGTAATTAACAGAACAATAAGGAAAATGGTTTTAATGATGTTTTTTATCATGTGCTGCCGTGTAACAGATAGTGTTCATTTTCAATTTGTAGGTACTAAGTCACTGACCTCGAATAAACACAAGTCAGTAACCTAAGTTAATCGCTTGATCCCCGCTAATGAGACAATTGATTTTCTATTGTAATGGGCCGCCAGAGGCCCGCGCCGGCGCCGGGACGATAACTACTGACACACAGGTACAGAGCTAAAAGGTTCTTTTGGCGCGGGGCCAAAATTGGAACTAACGTCGCCATTTAGTTTTTTCAAATCTTTAGAAACCACCAACGGTCAACGTCAATCGAGTGCTATAACAGCGAAAATAAAATATAAAACAAAATATTCTTGTAGTAGTGTACCGTTAGTTACTGCAAGAGAAACTTACGATCAAATGCGAATTTTCACATGCCAAAAATTTTAATTCTTTCTGTCAAATTGTCTTTATTTAAAAAACGTTTAGAGGCTCCTTCAAATAGGTGCGAGTGCTACACGGGATAAAATCGCGCGCGACAAAAAGGCACCGCAAGTCGCGCAACGAGCGGCGCCTTTGTGTAGCGCGCGATTATATTGCGTGTCACAGGTAGGAGCCTTAATAGCCAGTTTTTTTAGTAAGCACGATCTGAAATAAAACCTATTTTGGGACAAACAATTACAATAAAATTTTCTCTATACTTATGTCTCATTTATTTTGCGCAAATAAAGGACTAAAGGAATATTATTATTTCCAGGTTCTAAGATAATCCTACGCAGCATCAATGGCGACTTTCGTTCGGGTCAGCTGACGGCCATCTTGGGTCCTTCTGGAGCGGGCAAGAGTACCCTTCTCAACATACTAGCTGGATACAGGTACTGGATGCTTTATAGTTCAATAAAATATCTTACTATTTACTAACTATTTAAGAGTGGAGTTTCTTCCCGTTCTTTTCCATAGGAACCTACTACTACGCTTTGAAATGGGCATCATCATCTGCCTAGCCTTTTCCCAACTATGTTGGGGTCGGCTTCCAGTCTAACCGGATGCAGCTGAATACCAGTATTTTACATGGAGCGCCTGCCTATCTGACCTCCACAACCCAGTTACTGGGTAATACGATACCCTTTGGTAAGACTGGTTGTCAGACTTTCAGGCTTCTGACTACCCGTGACGTGACGACTGTCAAAGATCCACGAATGACAGCCGGGACCAACGGCTTAACGTGCTTTCCGAGGCACGGAAGGGTCTCAGTATGTAAAGATGGTCACCCATCAACAGACCACCGCGGCAAGCGTAGCTTAACCTGATCGATCGACCTGTGCGGCTGTTATTATTTAGCCGCGGGCTTTGAAATGGGCAATTGGCTTTATCTTTCTAACTGACGGATCCCTTGACAATTCAAAAGTGCCTGTAATTGATGTACAAATAAATTAATATTTGCAAAGATGTTTGTATGTTTGCGACTCGATCACGCATAAACGGCTGGACAGATTTGGATGAAATGTTCCCAACAAATGGATTATGTCCTGTATTAACATTAAGGTATATTTTCATTTGACTATAAGAAGTATTTTCCCTTGTACAAAGATAAACGAAGTGCTTTGTAAATATACTTCGTTTAATGAAGTGGTAAATGGGTGTTAAAGTTATTAAAAAAACTGGTTACTGTGTAGACAATCTTATCGTGACTAATAGCTCTTTAATAACAATGTAATAAAAATAATAAGTTCTCATTAAAAATCAATTTAACTACATTACCTAGTACATCAATATTATTTAGCTTTACGTAAACATTATGAAATAATACTTTACTAAGTACCACACACATAAAGATAAAGATAAAAGTAATTACATCTACTTATAAAAAGTAACCAATATCCCACTTATTGAATAAGTATCTACGTACTTATAGAGGGTGAGGGGCCCGTCGCTAAATAATAACAGCCGCACAGGTCGATAGATCAGGTTAAGCTACGCTTGCCGCGGGTGGTCTGTGGATGGGTGACCATCTTCACATATTGTGACACCTCCGTGCCTCGGAAAGCACGTTAAGCCGTTGGTCCCGGCTGTCATTCGTGGATCTTTGACAGTCGTTACGGGTCGTCAGATGCCCGAAAGTCTGACAACCAGTCTTACCAAGGAGGGGGGGGGGGTATTACCCAGTAACTGGGTTGTGGAGGTCAGATAGGCAGTCGCTCCATGTAAAATACTGTTGGGAAAAGGCTAGGCACATGATGATCTACGTACTTATAGAGCAGCGGTGGCCATGTGGTAACGGCTGCGACTTACGAGTTGTAGGTCGTAGGTTCGAACCCTAAGGCACTTTGTGTAAATAATTTCATCACCACTACTCTCAAAACGGTGAAGGAAAACATCATTCAAATCTTTCATTAAACGTAAGTTGTGCCAGAAAGCCTTTAAACCGTTAAAGATTATATTGAGGACAAAAAGGCTTGGGATTGAGCTGCTTCCAATTTCTGCATTTTGAATGATTTTTTTCTTTTTTATATACACATTGACATTGATGAATTTTTTTTTTAAACAATGACATTTGCTTACTTTGTAAAGTATTATATTATTTTTTCATTGTGAATGTGAAGACGATGTGGGTCATTTTACATATATATATATTTTTTATTATTCTCTCTGTTCTGTTAGTTTTTTTTTTTCATGGTCTGGCAGTTTGAGTAATTTATGTGGCCTACCCAAATGTCCTTTCTTTGGTATTGTTCGTCGAATCGTTGAGCTCCTTAAGTCTTGAGTTGAGCTGCACGATTTTGGACAAATGCGTGCACTGACTGGACAGGTCCTCTCAATCTGTGTGGTTCTTTCCTCAAAAGACCACCTCAGACATCGATCTACATGGTTTTCATATAACCTGACCAAGATTATGTCTGGACTTTAAAAGAGACTGTGACCTCTGAGTTTGTTTCGGCCTTTCTTCTCAGAGTAGTCAGATAGGAAACGCCGACTTCATCTAGTTTAAAAAAAAAACATGATTGCCGTGTAGTGTTTGTACAAACCTACTTACAAAAAATAAAATCATTTCATTTTTATCAAATCATTTCATCATCATCGTAAGGAAACCGGTAGAGCAGGCCTGTGTCCTAGCAGTGGGAACATTATAGTCTTTTTACATTAATAGCAATCTGTATGTATGATCTATGTAGGGAGACAGTATATATCCTTTTTATTCAGTTTATGAAATATCTTTTAAATTGGTCCCAATATCGGAGGAGGAAATAAGCTAGAGCCAAATCTCGAATTATGACTTTTTACTTAGGCTTTTTCAAAAGTCTCTCCGACCGCATTTCCTCTCCACCCCTGACAAACCTTTACACAGTATTTCAGAATCTGAAGCTTTTCAATACGTTTTTTCAGCACCATGTTTCTTTAAGTTGTCAGGTAATGTAGAGACGACATAACGACTAAACGTTAACGTCATAGGACATTAATAGCAGGTCTAGAGCCTATGTGTCCGAGGCCTGGGTTAATTGCTAGCATATTTGTATAGCCTAGTTGAGTCGCGTGACTGGAGATAAATGATGCTGCTTTGTGTGTAGAGTGTCTTTTGTATACACTGAATATTATCCTTTTGATCGCCACAGTCGTGTATAGATGACAAACCAAAATGTGCCAAACACGCCACGGTTCGTCTCCATGACAGACTTGGACGCCGAGGGCACTTTTATTTTTATTTAATTTATTCACGTTTCAGTAATTTTATTTTCTGTCTTCTGAAAAACTGGACGAAGACTAATATACATAATTCATGTTGTAATCAATAGTAAAAATCCATCCAACGTGGTAATGCTGCCAGCCTTTTGGGCACTTATGCCATTGACAGCGATGCGGACGAATTTTTTGATGCCCAATGAGCTCCTCTCTTTTTCTTTTCCCTTCTTTTTTTTATATACTTGTATATACTATATAATATGTATATTTTAGAGTTAAATTGTAAGATAATTAGAGAGTAAAAAGGTATTAAAATAAATATATATATTAATAGTAAAAACGTGTTCTGATATAATGAAATTGATAAAAAGTTTATTATATTATAGCAATTTTATTAAAAAAACTTTAAACGTCATTAATTTATCATTTTAAGCCTATTGGTTACGTATTATAATATCTAAAGTTATTCTAACAATTTTTTAGATAACTACGGTCAAAAGACCGTTTCACAGATTTTTGTAATAACTAATGAACGAAATACATAAAGGAGAATTCACCTACGGGTTATTCAGCTACAATTAATAAACCTAAGGTTGATTGAACTAACGGACGATTCACCTACTGTTTGGTTTTTGAACAAAAACCTGATTTTGTCTGTTTTTGTGCTTTTAAACCAGAAGAAGACGGTCGACGTCAGGGGCACCCCGAGGTTCGGTTTGGTTCGGTTTATTTATCTGATTTGGTTTACCTACTGTAGTCGATCATAAACTTTTAGGCATTATAAAACAACATGATTTATATAATCTAATGATAGAGACTAATTTATATTTTCCTTTTATTACAAACATATATTTTTAATTAAGTTGATGATTTAAAATTTTATACCTAATAGTAATTTATAAATTGATCTAAATAAGTGTAATAATAATGATATAAATAATTTCAAATGTTTGCATGCCGATTAGTAAAATGTGGCTGAGGTAAATGTAATCTTAAGAACTATTATGTATTACCCATAATTGCAAAATAAAATTCTATTCTATTCTAAAACTTGCGTTTTTTTGCGTTTAGGTCCTGTAGTCCCCCTTAAGGAAAACAAAAATCAAAATACGAATTTGGAATACAATCATGGTCAACCCATTTATTTCTTAAATTTTCTTCACCCAACAATTTGATAAGCCAAACACCTTTTCTTCCAGGGTAACAGGCGCCTCAGGAGTCATCTCCACCAATGGCGAGCAGCGAGACCTCCGCCAGTTCAGGAAGCTGTCCCGGTACATCATGCAGGAGGATCTGCTGCAGCCCTACATCACGGTGATGGAAGCCATGCTGATTGCTGCTGACCTGAAGCTTGGAACGGACATGTCTAAAGAAAAAAAGGGTGTTATTGTACGTATTAGGAAGCTAAAATAAACAAGGTTTAGTATAGTATTAGACCTTAACAAAGAATCAACAGGCATATGAATTATTTTTCAATTATATGTTTTTATTAAATTTAATATTTCATACAAAATAATTCGACAGTCACGATTATCAATGCCTTACAACCCTCGCCTTCCGCTGCGCCTCGGCTCGGGTAGACATTTGTCGGAACTCTTTGCAATGACAGCCTTTCCGCACTTGTAATGAAATATACTATTTTGAACTGTGTTTAAATCTTGTACAGTTTGGAAAATTTCGTTGTGTTCACAGGTAGAAGAAATCATTCAACTGCTAAGGCTACAGAAAGCCAGGAACACAGCAACAGAACGACTTTCAGGCGGCGAAAGAAAACGAATATCAATCGCTTTGGAGCTGCTCAACAATCCACCAGTTATTTTCTTGGACGAACCTACCACGTAAGTCATAACAAAACATTATGCCTTTATTTTCCAAAGGGTTGGCGGAGGTCCATGGGTCCTTTTGCCAGTTATGTTGTGCCCCGTGAAATGGGGAGCGATCTTATTGCCACTAAACGGGGACAAATACAGACTCAGTGCGTTTGTCTACCGCACCCGTCACCGGGACGTCACCGTAAACGAAATGACGGAACCGAAGTAGTTTATACATACATTTACTAAGACCGCGTATCCACCGCACGTCCGTCACCCGAGCGCCGACATCCCGGCCGCCGAAGTTTCAAGTAGTTCGGCGGGAGTGCGGGACCGCTAGAACTCGGCCCGAGATTTTGCCGTGCCAAAGTTCCGGCAAAACAAAACACGTGTGATCTTGTCCACACACTGCAGCTGCACCGGCGCTGTTCGCCCAGCTTTTGTTTTGTCTATCACATAACATACCGAACTGCCGAGTTCGATCGCGGTGGACAAACGATCGCCATCACCGCCACATAATCTTGTATCTCGTTGACGTCCCGCTTACGGCAACGGTATAAACAGAAGCCCTATTTTTTTTTGAGGTTGGAAAATCACCAAAATACCCCTCCCGCTCTGGGTGGAGCGGAAGGGAGTATCAGGACTCTTACTGACTAAAAACCCACCCGTGGTCCTTCCTTAGCCCTTTATGTTCCGGGCCAGCGGTAGCCCTTTCGGACAATCCTGCTGACCGAACAGAAGCCCTTAGGGCTGAAGAAACAATATTCTCTTTACCCGGTGATCGAACGTAGGCTCAGAGGTCACGCTTGCGACCACTAGACCAACGAACCAGGCGTATTAGTTTACGTAAAACATAAAACACGTAATATCCTAGTAGAAACGCGAAGCGAAGTAATTGAGTTACTTGGCAGACTAGTAATTTTAGTTACAGCGGTAAAGTTTTCCACTTCATTCAACCTTCCTTAAACGACTCAAAGGTAAAAAAGAAAGACTGTTAACTTGTAATTGCCATGTGAAACAAATTAGTTTGAGTTTAGAAACAATTCTCTCCTTCTTTGTGGGTAGATAACTAATTAAGGGTGCTGTTGGGGCTACGGCGATTCTGTAGTGCATCAGGGATGTTTGCTGAACATCGCGTCGACTGCTTTTACGCTACGATGTATAAAAGATGCACAGCCCTGGTGCGTAGACTACGTGGCAGCGCCAACAGCATCCTTAGGCTCAACTCACACCGAAAGAGCGGCGAAACGGCGAGCAGTTTCAGTGTCATATAATTTTAAGCTTTATCTTTATTACTATAAAACATAGTATCGCTTGAGAAACTTGAAAGGTCGCGCGGCCGCCCGCGGAGCTGCGAGCACTCCGACGACTCAAGTTTCTCAAGCGATACTATGTTTTATAGTAATAAAGATAAAGCTTAAAATTATATGACACTGAAACTGCTCGCCGCTTCGCCGCTCTTTCGGTGTGTTTTGAGCCTTAGCATGATAGCTAGTCGGCTGGACCACAGTATAAAGATATACAGTATTTCGACTTCATACAAACGGACGAAACGCGAGCTATACCTACGCGCCTCGACCTCGGCATGCGCTTGGCATGCAGACAGTCGCGACTGTGCCGCAGTGACGAACGGACGGTGTGTTGTTTTTTTTAACAATAACCGCGCAAAATAAATTGAAGTACATATTTAATATGACGAGTAGGATATATTGTGCTGTTTTTACCGACTTCAAAAAAGGAGGTTATCAATTCGATACGTATGTATGTAATATTATTGGAATTGCATTATATTCACATTATGACAATCTATTAGGGCTCCCAAACAAATATACAAAATTTTATAGACGTATGTATGTACAGTCACGAGCAAAAGTATGTATACACTTGGCTTTATTCAAAGACGATTTTCTCCTTCAGTTTTGAATGAAATTTTATGCTATTACAAACAAAGTATTTTCGAACCCATAGGTTTGTGTAAAGTGTTGTATTTCAACGTTGCATTCGTTATTTCACGAAAAAATCGCAATTGTAAGTAGCCAAGTGTTGACATATTAGTGCTCGTGACTGTATGTATGTATGTATGTTTGTCCACGCATATCTCCGTAACTATTAATCGGATCGTGACCATTCTTTTTTTATTGGCTTACATTTACTTCAACTTAGGGAACAGTGCAAGTTTCATCAAAATCGATTCAGTAATTTTCAAGATATGGACTAAGACGTGAAAGTGTGACGGCCTGGCTTATTGATACGAGCTACGGGTGTAGTGTCAAAGCGAAACCATCTCAAAACCTTGGTCAAATTCTAGTGCAACAACTAAAAATTACCAAATAAAAAGTAATTTAAAAAAATTAAACCGACTTCAAAAAGAAATGAACTCAAAATTATGAAATAACTTTAATTTCGGAAGTCGGTGGCAAAAAACTAATACTAAAATACAGATCCCAAGACACCGACTTCCGAAATTAAAGTTATTTCATAATTTTGAGTTCATTTCTTTTTGAAGTCGGTTTAATTTTTTTAAATTACTTTTTATTTACCCACTACGGTACGGAGACGGTACTATGCATTTGGGGTAAGAGGATGTGTGTGCAAACCAATGTTGCCATATCTCCAAAACTACTAGTCCGATTTTGATGCGGTTTTCAGTGATGGGTTTGGATTTGATTGGTACATGTTCTTAGATAGGTGTTACGGTGATAACATTTGTTTGCAAAACAATGTTGTTTGAAAAGTAGTTGCATAATGAAATTTAGTACAACATTATAACACTCGTTTAGATGATATTATGGTTACTATGAATGTTGGCAATAAGCTAACTGTTTTCCAAACATCTACCTATAGAGGATATAGATCATAGGTGTAGATAAAGTAAATTATAACAATCGAATAATGTTTTTCGTAACGTTTTGTGCGCTAACATCTTTCATCTCTCTAACAAACTTCTACTAAAACAGACAAATGATAACAATTTATTGCATAAACAAAACTTACAGTGCACCGCATACATTCAGTTGACATATTTCAATACAACTTTAGCATAGCAGTAATGGGATAATTGGTATAGTGTGTGTATACGTCACGCACCCCCCCGTTCGTCATAATAAATGGGGATACATGGGATTGCAGCGGACGGCTGGGGGCTAGCGCAGCGCGAGGCAGCTGTGTGCACTGTACCCAACCAGGTCAACTGTGCACAGACACGATACTGTGCACGTGCACTGTGCATCGTGCACCCGTGACACAGTTCAGCGGCTCTCGACTCCATGGACTCCGCCCAATACGTTCGACTGCTACTGTTGTTTTCTCTCTCTCTTTAAACATCTGTTGTTCTCTGCTGTTTCTCTCAATAAAAATAAAAAAAAATCATCATAATTTCTTTGCTCCTGTTTCATGTTTATTATTATATGTATATATTTATTTAGATTAGTATAATATACGTTATGTATGTTTTATTGTATTATGTAATAGGTACACCACAGACTACCTACAGTATTTGTCTGTCCTTCCCCTTTTTAATCCATCCAAAGGTTGTCTTTAAAAGATCGCTTTTAGCGATAAGACCGCCCATTGTGTCACCCTATGTACAGTTTCTATTTTTATGTCTGTAATTTATTTGGTGTACATAATAAAGAGTATTTCTATTCTATTCTATTCTAAAGTACTCGTATTATAAGTGATATGTTCAATTCTTATCGAATTTGTTCAAAGTGTTGTTATAACGTTGCGGGCTTGGGTCGCTAGGTACGTGTGCGTCTCCGAGCCGTGCACAACTGCACATTGGTGCACGTGTCGCTCGACATGTGCCCGTCTGTAACTACGTGCACAACTGCACATTGGTGCACGTGTCGCTCGACATGTGCCCGTCTGTAACTACGTGCACAACTGCACATTGGTGCACGTGTCGCTCGACATGTGCCCGTCTGTAACTACGTGCACAACTGCACATTGGTGCACGTGTCGCTCGAAATGTGCCCGTCTGTAACTACGTGCACAACTGCACATTGGTGCACGTGTCGCTCGACATGTGCCCGTCTGTAACTACGTGCACAACTGCACATTGGTGCACGTGTCGCTCGACATGTGCCCGTCTGTAACTACGAAGTGCACTACTAATTGAATTCTGTACTATCACAACTGGATTGGGCTATCAAATGCAAAAAGGGTTTTTAAATCCGACTCGATTAGCGCGTTCAAACAAACAAACTTGTCAGTTTTATTATTTTTGGTTCCCCCGACCCGACACGTCGCAACGTGTCGCATCGTGTCGCCTGCCCGCGCTATTACTTCGTGTTCGCTTAGCGTTCTTTCTGCTCGGCTCCGAAGAGTCGTAGCGTGATGTTAAATAGCCTATAGCTTTCCTCGAGAATTGGGCTATCAAATGCAAAAATAATTTTTCAACTGATACTGACAGGTAGTGCCGGAGATTAGCGCGTTCAAACAAATAAATAAAAAATTCTTCAGCTTTATTATTAGTATAGATTACCTCAACTTTATTATTAGTATAGATTACCTCAACTTTATTATTAGTATAGATTACCTCAACTTTATCATTAGTATAGATTACCTCAACTTTATTATTAGTAATAGATTACCTCAACTTTATTATTAGTATAGATTACCTCAACTTTATTATTAGTATAGATTACCTCAACTTTATTATTAGTATAGATTACCTCAACTTTATTATTAGTATAGATTACCTCAACTTTATTATTAGTATAGATTACCTCAACTTTATTATTAGTATAGATTACCTCAACTTTATTATTAGTATAGATTACCTCAACTTTATTATTAGTATAGATTACCTCAACTTTATTATTAGTATAGATTACCTCAACTTTATCATTAGCATAGATTACCTCAACTTTATTATTAGTAATAGATTACCTCAACTTTATTATTAGTATAGATTACCTCAACTTTATTATTAGTATAGATTACCTCAACTTTATTATTAGTATAGATTACCTCAACTTTATTATTAGTATAGATTACCTCAACTTTATTATTAGTATAGATTACCTCAACTTTATTATTAGTATAGATTACCTCAACTTTATTATTAGTATAGATTACCTCAACTTTATCATTAGTATAGATTACCTCAACTTTATTATTAGTATAGATTGCCTCAACTTTATTATTAGTATAGATTGCCTCAACTTTATTATTAGTATAGATTACCTCAATTTTATTATTAGTATAGATTACTCAACAATCGTACAACAGAATTACAAAGAGGAGAACGAACGAAGTATTTATTTGATACCGATCAATTACGCCGACAAAGTGGTAAAAGAAAATGTTGGAATTTTTTTTTTTTAGGGTAGCTCCCTACATGTGAAGTGGGGATGAATAATTTTTTCATTGTCTACCCCATTCTGTGGGGTATCGTTGAATAGGTCTTCTAAAATAACTTGGGGGTTGCTAAAACTATTTTTCGATTTAATGCTCCAATTACGAAATATTAAACTTTAAAGTGCAAATTTTTGTCCCCCCCCCCCCCCTTAAACCTAAACTGCTGACTTGAAAAATCTGGAAAAATTTACGGTGATAGTGCATTTCATGAACTTTAAGGAAAACTATAGAAATTAAGATAACTTTATTAGTTTAGCAGTAATAGTCGTTAAACTTGGGTGTTGGACAATTTTGTACCAAATAGAAAATCATTGCATTAATCCTTTAAAGTGACTAAGATGAACTATATAATAATATAAATTAATATAAACTGACATAATAATATAAATTAATAGTATTTTTTTTTTAATTTAGTTAATAATTAATAAAATATATATATTTTTTTAATTTAGTTAAAAATTAATTTTGGTTGCATGAATTCGTCAATAACGCATCCAGAGATAACTTTTTTTAGATTACCTGGAAACTCTGAAAGGTAAGACTATAAAATAATTTTACTTACTATAAGGTAGGTACATAATGTGTGTCTTTTTAATGGATAAGTATTTCCTTTTATCTCCCGAAAAAAAAGATGTCTGGATTAATAAATAAAGTGAATAGAGTAAAGGAAAGTGATAGACACGAGTGAAATAGGTAGTTATAGGCGGTTCATGAATCATTATACGGTAGGTACGCTTGTGTTAAAACCTCGGGGCATGTGTGTTTTGTTTTGTTAGTTTGTAAAATTCAAAGTAAAGACGTGGTTTTTATTATTAATATTTATGTACACACAGTAAAATACAATAACAAAACTAAATGGAAACACAAAGTAGGCAAATGTAATTAAAATGCTGGAGGCGGGCAGCCGTATCGCATGTTTACGTACCGCGCGGCTGTAGGCATTTATTTCAAGGTTACGGCCGAGTTACAATACTGTATGATCTTTATACTGTGGCTGGACTGTACATCAATCATTGCTGCGCCATTTGTCATGGAATAGCGTAGTAGTGATTGTTTGAGTTTGCTTCTTTTTTTGTTTTGTTTTAGTTTTAAGTAGGTATTACTAACACCAGTCTTTAAGAACTTTGTTGCTAACAAAATGGACACTATGGTTTGACTATGCTGTCGTTATTGAATTTATAGCACTCTGTGACCTAAAACCCGCACTTAAGTCACGCTTATCTGTGACTTAAGTAGTCCATTTTTACACAGAAAAGCGTGACTTAAGTGCGTGTTTAGGTCACACGTATTATAAAATAGTATACGATACGTGTGACTTAGTCTATCAATGCACGGCGTTTAGCACAAGCTAATTTCACGCCGTGCAATGATGGACTACTTAAGTCACCCGTATCGTAATGTACAGACGCCAGCACATCAAGTCTGTCAAATTTCTTTAATAGATTTTCAACTTTATCGCTATAACATAAGGTTCAAAGTTGATTGGAAAAATTTTCAGTTTCGGGTAGCTTGATTTGCTGGCGTGTGGACTATTAATAATCTCAAAAACGGTGAAGGAAAACATCGTAAATAAAGAAACCGGCATGTCCTAGTACCAAAAATTCAAAGACATGTGACATCTGCCTAAAAAAGCTGTTAGACGTAATTAAATGCAAGGTTTCCGGTTTATTGATCAATTAAATGATAACATGCACGGTTAACAACATACTTATATTTCAAATGATAATAAATATAAAATAAATCAACATGTTTATGACATGGTTTAATGATCCATTTTATTAAACTAAATTCTGAGAAAAAAGATCTAAAGAGTTATAAGATTATATACCTACTTGAAAACCTAAACTAATGAAATTAAAAGAATAGCTGTACTGATTCGAGGGGCTTGTGGCTATGAACTAACAGCCGCACGGGTCGATCGATCAGGTTAAACTATACTTTCTGCGGTTGGTCCGTGGATGGGTGACCATCTTTACATATCAAATATCAAGACCCCTCCGTGACTCGGAAAGCACGTTAAGCCGGTTTCGGCTGTCAATCATGGATCTTTGGCAGCCGTTACGGGTCGTCAGAAGCCCGAAAGTCTGTCAACCAGTCTTACCAAGGGGTATCGTAATACCCAGTAACTGAGTTGTGGAGGTCAGATAGGCAGTCGCTCCATGTAAAATACTAGTCTTCAGCTGCATCCGGTTAGACTGGGAGCCGACCCCAACATAATTGGGAAAAGGCTAGGCAGATGATGAGCTGTACTGGTTCGACATATGAAATTTATTAAGAAAGTATAAATATACATTGTTTAACAGTACCTATATTGCCTAACAAAACCATCATGTAGATATTATAATAAGAAAGCAGTCACCTTTTTTTTTTTTTTTTGCGGATGGGAAATCATCAAATGACCCCTCCCGCTCTGGGTGGAGCGGAAGGGAGTGTCAGACTCTTACTGACTAAAACCCACTCGTGTTCCTTCCTTAGCCCTTTATGTTCCGGGCCAGCGGTAACCCTTTCGGACAATCCCGCTGACCCGGCAAAAGCAGTCACCTCACATTGATTTTGAATGATAATGAATCACCATTCCTCCTGCGATATCGACGACGTAGTCTTCTTAACATGCGTCGCATTTCTCATTCGCGTGGCTCACGGTGTGTGCTCCATCATCTGTTCCCACTTAGCACCCTTTTCTATCACTTCGTATATTAACCTCACTATCATTTTCAGCGGACTCGACGACGTAGCTTCCTCAACATGCGTCTCCCTTCTCAAACGGGTGGCTCGTGGTGGTCGCACCGTCATCTGCTCCCTGCACACGCCATCTGCCCGTCTGTTTGCGGAGTTTGACCACGTGTATGTGGTGGCCGGTGGTCGCTGCGCCTACCAGGGAACGTCGTCTGGAGTCGTGCCCTTCCTTAAAGAGCTGCAGCTGCCCTGTCCTAAGACTTACAACCCTGCAGATTTTAGTGAGTATACCTTACTTCACATTATCATATTGAATGTCCACTGGGCCTAGCCCAAGCATCGCCATCGGTCATGCTTGATTCTGTAGAAATATTTTGTGTTAGATTCTAAAAACCTTGGAATTCGGCTGATTTTCTTGACTTCCTTACTTGATTAGTTGCATTTTTATTTCTAATGCAGACAAAATACTAAAAGGATATCCTGCGAGTGAGAAATAGCTCGGTGTGATGCAAAAATAAATGATTATGACTACAAAGTCAAAACCGCAGATATTGTAGTTTAATAATATAACTATGAATTCTATAACAATGTACCATAAAACATAATTATGACAAAAGTATTCAGGAACAGTATCTAAGCAATTGTTAAAGTTTAATTACACTTTAATAAGAGTGTTATTGTCATAATGATCTTAGAACAGAAAATAATTGGTCAATTAGACTAACATTATATGTCACATTGGTTAAAGGTCGTGATTATGAAGCTTCTGTTGTATATGATACGCAAGTATTCGCAGTAAAGAAGATCAAAACCTGCCTTACTTTCACTTTTAAGAACCAGTTTTGATCCACATATACGTAAGCACTGCATAACGCATATACATTGCAAATAGACTAAGACGAATATTGGATATATTATCTTAGATCATACAAGACTGAAAAGAAATTGTAATTTGGATCCTAGTAACTTAGACACATACTATATTAACTAGATCACAGTTTAAAAAAATAAACTAAAAGAAAATTCTTCCTTCTAGTAATCGAAGTTTCTAGTGGCGAATATGGATCTCATGTGGAAAGAATGGTATCAGCTGTTGAAAATGGCAAGAACCAACGATGGAGAAACTATGCCATTGAAGACGTCCAAGCAGGAGAGCAGTTCGAAGAGATGGAGATAGAACAACTCAACGCTGGTGGAGTTGAGAAACATAACTATAAGCATGGATGTACTGCTTGCCAACAATTCATGGTGCTACTCAAGAGGATGCTGTTGCAGACTCTTAGAAATAAGGTAATATATTCCATACATATTATTTTTACTCTTTTGCGCTCACCGAGTCGCAAAAGTTTTTTCCACAATTATTTTCGAAATTCCAAAAAAGTCACCAGCTTTATTTTCGTAGAATGTGAATCAGCTGATGCTATGCTAATAGACCAAGTACTATAATACTTGTTTTGTTCAGAATACTAATTAAATAATACAGATACGTACCTATATACAAATTTTCTCAGCAGCAACCAGATAATTCACCTATAATCCCGTTACGGGAAAACAAACATTAAATGATTACCAATAAAATTATTTGTTTTTTTCAGACCTACCTCTGGCTGCGGGTCGGCTTGCACTTGTTCATTGGATTCATCGTTGCCCTTTTGTTCAACAAGATGGGCTACGACGCATCCAAGACCATTTTCAACTTTGGTTTCTGCTACGCCTGTACCATTGCCATGCTTTACATTCCCATGATGCCCGTTTTACTTGCCTGTAAGTACAAAAATGTTATTCTCATTTTAATTTTTTTTTAATCTTTTTTCGTATTGACATTTTATATCTCGTTCCGTGAATCATAATTTCTATGAAATTCAAAAATATATTCATTATTTAGGTTAGAGCCGCAAGTTAGGTACATTTTCAGATGAAAAAAAAAAATGCAAAAGCAAAAAACATATTTGACTTGAATAAACATGTATGTATTACATAAAATATAATCCAATCAGATTTTTTGCTTTCCACCTTGATTAACTTGAAACAGCCAGTGGCATTCGTTCCGTATATTATCACTAAATTCACATAGGAAGTCTTTAATCAAATAATAAATGATACAAATAAATATTACGAAACCTTGAAAATTAGACGTTAAAAAAGATAAGGCTGACGACAACGCATCTGTTAGATAAATCATCTACTCCTTTTATTACAGCAATAATTTTGCTTCTACTATTCTCGTTCTCATTTCAGTTCCAACAGAAATACAGCTTGTCAAGAGAGAGTACTTCAACCGCTGGTATGGCCTCAAGCCCTACTACGCCGCTCTGGTCATCTCAAGGACCCCCGCCACTATCTTCTTCAGCCTTATCTACCTGGTCATCACTTATCCCATGACCTCGCAGCCAATGGAGCTGGATAGGATATTCATGTTCAGTTCTACGTGTATTCTAATAGCCCTCATATCGGAATCTATGGGAACTGTCATTTCGTCTATGTTGAGTGTGGTTGTAAGTAACTTTTAAATTCTTTCAACCTTAAATATTCTCGTCGTCTGCCTAGGCTTTGCCCTACTATGTTATGGTCTGTTTCTGCCTTACGTATACCAGTATTCAGTTCGCTTTTTCGTTTTCATTTTGAAAGTTTTTCTATAAAAAGCTGTAACGTATTATTTATCGTTTATACATTATATTCGTTTTAATTGATTGTTATAATTGTGATAATTTATTATTTGTCACATGGCTATGCAACAAGGATGTGAGTTTCTGGCTTCTTTTCAAAATATGACTTTATTATTTCCTTATGACTAAGCAATTTTAATTTTCTTTTCAGAACTCAGTCTTCATGGGCCCAGCAATGAGTGTTCCACTGATGCTTCTCGCGGTTTACGGCATCGGCAGTGGTGACGACCCTCTCCCCATTGTATGGAGACTTGCAAGGGCTTGCTCGTTCCTCCGTTATGGGATCGAGGGTCTAGTGGCCGCGATATACGGCCCGCCCAGGAATGATCTCGTATGTCCTGACCATGTTGACTACTGTGAATATAAGAACGTTGCGTAAGTTTTAAGAACTTGATTATTTTATGTTTTAATTAAAGAGTACGGTTCTACAAGCTCTTACATTTAATAAATACAATCAAGGTACAAAATGTACCTCTCTAATTTAAGCATGTTTTTAATCCCATTAATATACGTCTAGTATATTCTAGGTAAACCTGATATTTTCGTTACGTGTACTGATGAATTATCTCTACTTTCCAGCTACTTCGTGAAACTTATGGGAATGTCTGGTGTGTCCTTCTGGGTTGATTTCAGCGTGCTTGTCTTCATCCTGCTCGCTATGAATCTCACCGGCTACTACCTTCTTCGGCAACGTCTCTCTCCAAACTATGCGTTTAGAGCTATTAAGGTTATCGGAATCTTTATTAAAACCAAGATGAGTTCTTACTCGTAGTAAGTCATGGAACTTCATAAGATTTTATAGTTTCATCGTGCAATTTGGGCCCTATTCCAAAAACTATTATGTATATACGAAAATACCCAATAGAAATAGAATATACTATTATAATTTTATATGATTTTTTACGTCTTGTAGAAGTATGAACATTTTTATATCATAGCAATCAGTGTTGCCGGATAAACGTGTTGCCAATTTTTTTAAGAGCTTAATGCTCATTACATTCATAGAATGTGAAGATTAAACCACTGTGATAGCATGATATAGGTTTGAAGTGGTTCCTATTTACCCGACTACGGCGAAGCCAAAAGGAGGGAAATTCTTCTGGTGCATTTGTAAAAAAATGGTTTAGGTGTAAAACTTTATTGATGTATTTAAAAAAATGTGAATGGATATAAGAAACTTAAAAATCGGTTACTAGGTACCATTTAAAATGTCTAATTTGAACCAAAGGAAGTAAAGGAATTCCCAGTGTGATAGATCTTTCGTAGGTTTTTACTTTATGATAATTAAAAATTTGATAGTTTTTAGAACCACAATAATAATAAGAACAATACTTATTACAGATGATAGTGAGTGAAGGTAATGAGGATATTTTTAAGACTGATTGTACATGAACACCGTCTTCTTTTACTTGAAATAATTATAAAATAAAATAACGCATAATGCATGTGTTTGTTAGTTTTTTGTGTCTCCCAAATCAATTTATAAGGATATTTACTTAAGTTATTTCACTAACATGAAAAACATCACATATATAGTACATTACGATACGTGTGACTTAAGTAGTACTAATGCACGGCGTTTAGAGAAGGACTACATAAGTCACACGTATCGTATACACTTTTACAGCTCGAGTGACCTAAACCCGCATTTAAGTCACGCTTTTCTGTATAAAAATGGACTCCTTAAGTCACAGAAAAGCGCGACTTAAATGCGGGTTTAGGTCACACAGTGCTATAAATAAAATATTTACCAATGACGTGAATAACCTTGAAACAAGAAAAAAAGTCTCAGAAGTTCATTGAATGAAATGTACAAGGATTTTTCATTGAGCCGAATACCAGTGACCTTAATATTGTTTTAAAAAACTCCTTATAAGTAAGGAGTTCCTTTTATGGAACAATCTAAGTTAGTCACAAATCATGGGTATCTAACTTTTTTATTTTATTTACTTTTTTTTTTTATATGTTGCATAACCATCTTGTAACATGTTCGCCTACACCTTTTTCTGAACATACGGTCTATTTACGACGATTATCTTGTTTCTAACTACACTTTGCAACTTTGGACATCATCCGTTTTGGTACAAATGTAAAAGTGCAAAAGCTTCTAAACATTTTTTATTCTGATACCGAAACTGTAGGGCCATTGGCCCTGGTTTTATTTAACTTGATAAAAGTCTTATTCGCCTTTTCATACATTTTGTAGGTACGAGTGTTTAGTGAATTAACAAAAAAACAAATGAAATACATTGCCAGTGGGGTGGCCAGTGCCAGTGTATGTGTGTGTGTGTTGAGAACATTCACTGGTGTGATTAAAGAACCTAAACTTTCATTGGAACGTGGAATTCCCTTTTCCCGACTTCAAAAAAGGATGGGAAGGAAGGAAGGAAGTTTCTCAATTCGACCGTATATATTTTTTCAATTCATCGCAAATCTCTAAAAAACTAGACGTTCTAGGTCAAAAATAATTAAATTTACATCTCCCGACGCGACATAAGTATATGGAGTTTACAGTAATCATGGTAATCTGACAAGTTTTGCAAATCAGTATGTTACATGTTGCAGGTAGAGCTTGGGCGTCGTAAATAGGTATTTTCGGCAAAACTATGCAATCATCTTAGAATGGATAGCTGTATGACATCTCATTTTGCGTCTCGTATTTCACATACCATAATCAGCCTATAATGTTCCCACTGCTGGGACACTGGCCTCCTCTCAGTGAGAGGGAGGGAGGTATTTCACATAATTATGTATGTATTATAGGAAATGTTGTTGGCGTGTTTGTTTCAAGTGGATAACACAGCTTAATAAATATGTCCTTAAAATCTAATTTTTTTTTTGCAATATGGAATATGATGAAGGCGTTTTGTCTGAATCTGGTGTCATCATAGATATCCGTGGGTGTCATATATGATTTTAAACCTAATACTTATTGATAAGTAGGTATACCTAAATAATTTATATTTTGAAAATTATCTCTTCAAATATTCTTAATTATCTGTATTTTAATTAAGTAAAATACTCTGTCGGTGTAAATTATTTTCTTAAAATTAATTAAGTATTTGGGTTTGGTTTGAGCCATCAAGTGTAAAAATAAAACCATTTCAGTTCTTCAAACGTATTTTTATTTACCAAATGGATTTCTCACTAAAATAAAATCACGCATTTGTTTATTAATGAACAAAAAATCGTCTCAACAAAACCTGACTAGGGCAGTCAATTTGCCACTTAACAAAAATAATAATTTCAATAAAGTTTAGAACTTTTGTATTCTTACTTATTGTGCTCTAGGTGCTATCGTGCACTTGATGTAGTATATAAATCGAATATTTTTGATTCTACAGTCATAAGTTATATTTTTGTCATAAGTACAAAGTATGATATATCAATATATTTACATAAATCGTGTTTGAACTATGTTAGTATTACTTAGGAATGTTCGTATATAATATTGTAATAGATGCAATTTCTTGTTAATGTGCATTACTACATTGAATATAGCTAGAGAAAGCTGCCATATTTCTAAAAAATACTTCTATAATATTGCTATGAACAATTCATTCTTTAGCTAACGTTTAAAAACTCCGCACAACAAATAGATTCAGGTATAAGGTTATTATCAAGTAGCAATAACTAAAATAATATGAAAAAGAAGATATTTTTAACTGTAGAGATTCCATTACTATTCTAAATGAATGTTTTTGATCATAATAAGCCATTTTGAAATGTTTGAAGTCCCATAAATTGTTTATAAAGACGATGTTATAGTTCATTCATAATAATAGGTCATTTATTTTTATAGTAACTATGACTATGATATTGTCTTTTCCTACAAAATTCGTTTATGATTTCAGTTTCAGATGAATATTGAGCATACACATTATATAATATAATTATAATATTATCATTGTAATTGGAATATTTTTCGTGGAAGTTATCCATATCATGGCAGTTTTTATTGATAATCTATTGTTGATGAGTTCTTATGTACAGTTTGGTAACCATTCGATAAAACATTCACTCATCTCTGACACTTTGGTTGGTCATACACTGATATCGTTTTACAACAATTATAAAAGAACAGATAGAAAAATACAAAAGTACACAAGTATTTACAATAAATTAATACTTCTTCGAGAAATTAAAGTAACAAATGTAAATAAAAATATCTAACTTAACATAACGAGTATTAAACAATTAACTTACTTTACAGATACAAGATTGTAAACGTTTTTAGGCCTTGACTTGTAAAAAAAATAAAAATTATTTGATGAAATGGAGATTTTGGAAGAATTATCTGTTCAAGACGTCTTTTATGATTGTCTATAAACAAATCTTTGAGCATCTTAAATGAAACTATTATATCAAACTTACAATAAAAACTTAAATTAAAAACTGTGATCATAGCTTGTACTGTAAGGCGTAAACTTTATATTCTTATTACTTAAATAATAATTGTGATGTAAAAAATGAAATGATGACACAATGATTTTTTAATGAAACATTCGATCATTTGAGATTGCTTAGACAGACCATAAAATAACTAAAATTACAAACGATTGCCAAACTATCAATAATTTGTCAATTCAAAATTCAGATAATATTTTGACAGAAGTCGTTTCGTTAAAAATCGTTCGTTTCTAGTTTAATGACGCCTAATTTTTTTATTGAGCACTGAAGTTTGTTTTTGCTAAATCAAAAGAATCTAAAATAAACAGACTAATTTCGAACATTTCTTGATAGGTAGGTACTTACAATTATTATAATAAACGGTGCAAGTTCCAACACCAATCAATTTCGATCTGTAATAAATTCCTAAATGTTATTCTTTACAAATATTATCCACATTCCACATTCCCGGCACTTATAGTGAATTAACTATAGTAATGGTAACAACTCTATACTAAGGTTTTAATTACTGAATATAATATTAATGAATATACACGATAAACATAAATAAATACGTAATTTACAGATACTAATTCATTATATTGCGACGTTATCGAAACAGTATGAAAACAAAAATAATATTACATTAAAATGAAAAGTAAATATAAAGTGTCTTTAAAAGATACAAAAAAATGGAATGTTAAAATTGTTAACCTTAAAATAATATTTACAAATAGTAAATTAATTTGGCACCTTCTACGTGTGAGAGGAAGATTATGGTGCCTTAACTCTAAAGGTACTGACATTATAAGTACCGAAGCTAATATGTGATGTAAAGCGAAGTGTTATAAGTCTTATTTGTGACTATATCCCTGATAATGTTTAGATCACTATCGTAATTCCCTAAGAGAACCTTTACTTCTACTCCTTCTGCTTGGATATCTTTAGATGTTCTTCACGTTCGTTCTTCTTTTTCTAATTTGTTCCCGGTTACAGATTTTACTGTATTTGTTACATCAGCAAGTATAATTTTAAAACTAAGTTATTATTATATAAACTTTAAATTATATAAATTTTGTAATATCGTAATGTTTTAGTTTTTAACCGGGAATAAATTATTGTTACTAATATCCCATTTTTATATCAAGTAGGAATAACGCCAGACATTTCAAATGCAGAAGAAACATATAATTTCTTCCTCCCCGTTTTCTTGTCTTATCTGTAAGCATCACTCTTCCTGACGGAAAAGCTCATGTCTATATTTCTCAAGCATTTTTTCTGGCACCTTAGAAAGTGAATTGTTGGCTAGCTTTCTCTTCATCGCACTGTTCCATGTAGAGGGCTGGTCGTTCTGTGTCGAGACATGCGCCAAGCTTGGCATGTCTTATCAAGGGTCCTTGGCGTCGCCAGAGCTGGGCATCGTCTGCAGGGTCGCAGGCGGCCAGGACTGCAGTCACTCGGTCTTCTGATGAGAGGGAGAGGCAGAGGCGGTGGTGACGGATGAGACCGTTGTCGAAGCGCCACTCTTGGTTGCCACCTGTATAGTGGCAGGGATACATACCTGGAAAATAATGTTTGTTTTTAAGTCTTAGATTTTCTTATGGCGACAATAATCATTTTCAAGATGTAGCTCGTATCAACCTTCTCAGATTAAATGGCACATGAAAGGCTCTCGCAAAAAAAAATGGAGGTTGCACACGTAAATTCTGAGGTCAATAAATACGAACGGATCTTACCTAAAGTACCATCAACAAGATGACCCATGGTATCTAGACACCTGACTCCTTGCTTGATAACGTGCGAGACATCAGTCATGGCTGGTACTTGCAGCTCAGGGTACACGTGCTCCAGGTACCAGCGGAATGGCTTGCAGTGCAGCTTCTGACGGAGGTTCACCCGTTCTGATATGCTGAAGAAGAACAAAGAAATATTGTTTGAAAATCTAGCTTTCGTCAAAAACATTGTACTTTGATTTAGTAGTTACAGAATTTTGAAATAAACAGTGTCTGTAAAGACATGAATTAACAATTCCTAGCCGTAGATAATGTAGGTACATGAGTGTTTAAGAATAAGTTGGCATAATGCCATCATCATCATTTCAGCCGTAAGACGTCCACTGCTGGACATAGGCCTCCTCCAAGCACCTCCACTTCGACCGGTTCTGTGCTTCTCGCATCCAACGGGTTCCTGCAGCCTTCACAAGGTCGTTGATCCACCTTGTGGGAGGCCTTCCAAGGCTACGTCTTCCGGTACGCGATCGCCACTCCAGAACCTTCGGCCCCATCGGCCCCATCGGCCATCCGTTCTGCGAGCAATGTGGCCTGCCCACTGCAACTTAAGTTTGACAATTCTTCGGGCTATGTCGGTTACCTTGGGTTCTCTTGCGGATCTCCTCATTTCTGATTCGATCACACAGGGAAACTCCAAGCATAACCATCTCCATTGCTCTTTGGGTGACTTTGAGCCTTCTAATAAGGCCCATTGTAAGCAACCACGTTTCAGTGGCATATGTCAGCACTGGCAACACGCACTGGTCAAAGATATTCGTCTTGAGACACTGCGGTATGTGGGACGAGCATAATGTAGCAATAGCATAATCAGTCTACAACGTTCTCATTGCTGGGGCATAGGCCTCCTTTCTGAGAGAGGCAGCATATGCAGATATATATGCAAAAAAGAAAATTCCATGTCAAAATTAGAACTAAATATGTAAGTTTCAACTTACTCTCCAAAATCAACTTGCTTAGCCAACGGCTGGGACCTATAGTACAGTTCCTTGTAATCGTCCATCCATACTTCCGCAGCTCTCCTGGTGTTTCTTGCAAACACCGCACCGGATCCACCAGGGAAGGTGTAGGGGTGACGCTTTCTGAAGACGTGACCCACTCGGGAGCAGGGCACTATTTCCAAGGAACCGCCGCATTGCCATACCCTGGAATTTCAGAATTTAAGAGTAAGTTTTATGATAAGTACAATATATTCTACATTACAAGAGCAATGCCAATGATCGATACCCGTATCATCATCATCATTTCAGCCGAAAGACGTCCACTGCTGGACATAAGCCTCCCTCAAGCAATTAGAATTCAACCGGTTCTGTGCTTCTCGCATCCAACGGGTTCCTGCGGCCTTCATAAGGTCGTCGGACCACCTTGTGGGAGGCCTTCCAACGTCTTCCGGTACGATACCCGTATAAAGGCTCATATATATGTCTGTGTTGTTTACTAGTGCAGCTACAGTCAATTTTAGCTGTGATGCATTATTTGGTTAGTTTTTTTTCATCGGTATCGGTTTTCAAAATTCACTGGGATTTTCAATATCCTAAAAACTTTGAAGCTATGAGAACCGTCTTCCGTGAGTCGTTCATTTTATAAGTTCATTCAACTTAAACAAAACTGTGTGAGAATTCCGCTTACCTAAACGAGATCTCCAGATTCTCTCCTCCCCAGACGTCCATTCTCATGTCGTATTTTCCGAGCTTGGTGAAGTACTTGCGGTCCATACTGAACAACCCACCAGCAATCATGGGAGTTCTGATGACCTGGGTTGGATCGCTGAGGCGGGCGCTACGCTCGGCGTGGGCTAGGTACTCCCACTGTAAAGTGATGAAGAAGAATGAATTTCAATTATAGTGTAACTAGAAATCTGACACAGTAGCTAGCATGGTAACTGTATTTAGCTTGATCTTGCAAATATTGTAATGCTTAGAAAGTGTGAACGAACTTGAAATATATCCACGAAATTGGTAAGAAAAAAAAAGAAAGAAAAAGAGTCGGTTCCTATGGGTTTCCTTCCAAAAGGCTGATGAGAACGTGCCAACCAACACCGTTGTGCGTATTAACGAAGGACTACTATGTGCAGCTTTGACCTATATTCGGCACAGTCATAAATATCAAATTATACTTAGTTATTTTTAGTGCGTGTTAGATGAACACACGGTAAGATATTGAAGATTTCATCAGACTCATACTAGAAATTACTCCTAAAGTCCAATCTGCCCACATCTCCGGCACTTCACCTTCTACAGCTAGTAAGCGACAGTTGGTCAGTGAGCGGTTACCTTGAACACCAGGTTCCAATCGAAGCCGCCGCGCAAGTCCGCTGACGCGCCGATGTACTGGAATGTGTCCATACTGATCACGTCTATGACTGGACACACCACGCGCGTTGGGTCCTGTGGACGAAAGAAATCACATGGTTATTTGACAAAAAAAAAACGAATTCATCCTATAAATGAAATGCATGGATAGGAATGATAAACGACATATAATATAATTTAACATTTTCTTTGATCAATTTTCCGTCAGACCCTCTGGTGGTTTTTTTTTATGAATAGCTTCTCGCAGGTCAACCTTGGAGGTTGTTGACTGCTTAATCGGGCTAACCTGTGGATGCTTTTTATATAAGGTCACCGGCCAGGGCAAAAAAAACATAAAATAAGTGACTACACGCTAAGGGCACCCGCTGTGGGGTATGGACCTCGACTTAGGGCATCGTTTGGGGACACCTTTCCGTGCGATACTCCGGAATTAAATTTTCCGGATTCGTCCTTAAAACCATAGCATACCAACGTTCAAATCATCGTATTAACGTACATCTACTATCTAAAGCGATGCTATTTATGATCTTCATGTCATGGCTGAATTCATAATCGTTTCTTAAGGTATTAGCATTAAGCATTTAACGTCGAAATAATTCTACTAGTTTAGTAACTACCATGGAATTTTATTACATCCTGAGAGGACGACTACGTATTACAATTTAGTTAATAAATTCTCCTGCTATATTAGCAAATCCTTATTGACGCAGGGGTTTATTCATAAACGTTGTTTAAAGTTAAGTAATCATTACCGACTGTTTCATCATACATTTTTGACGTTTAAACCTCTCTGAACTTTAGGCAATGTTTATAAGTATATAAATGTAGGTACATCTTCTTCTTTACAGCGAAAGCACTAGGAAGTGGTGAAGGTCGGGCGATTTGGGGGACTGTCTTATGTAATCTTGAAAAGTGCTGATTCTCAGCCTTATTTAGATAAATTAGTTTTGATTTTGATAAATCAATTGGCAATAACTGTGTTGCCAGGAAATCGTAAATTATAGTCATTATAGTTGGATGCGAAAAGCCCAGAACCGATCGAAGTGGAGGTGCTTGGGGGAGGCCTATGTCCAGCAGTAGACGTCTTTCGGCTGAAATGATGATGATGATGATGAAGCCTCTAATCTGGAAATACTTATACCGAAAAATACTTACATATACGATACTTAATATGCTGAAGCCTGAGCCATTCGAAGTAATAAAGCTGATGACTAAACCGCCAAAGGTCACTACAATTTCAAGTAATAAATTCCAATAAGACGACATGCAACTTTTAACCACAAATCGAAATTGATTGCTGAAAGTGTGGTCACATTGAGTACCTAGTGTGGTTTTGTGAAGAAACAGTCCGTTTATAATGCAACCATTTTATTACCTATCCATTATATTTTCTATGATAAAGAACATGACTATACTAATAGGAATCTTTAACATTAATGCCCGTTTTCACAAACGATAGGGGTCATCTAAACGAATGCCTCAATAAAGCACGCCGTTGGATTTTCAACTTTCGGCGCTAAGCTGAGCGATAAAAATCCAACAACAGTCTGTTCTTACAGCCTAATTGCGTAACAGAGTCACAATCACAATCCCTGTTTAAATCTTAATCCCTAAACAGATCCGAGACTAATTAATTGACAGATTGATGGGAAAAGCAAAGCTTTAGCTGAAGGAAGAAACACAAGATTCCCTCTCCATCACCACCCATCTTCTACTCAACTTGGAGGAGGGATGAACGAAGAAATGATTGTGTTCACCTAAAGTTTGTATGATCCCAAAAGTATTTTCATTAGATTTCGGCGGCAGTTAGTACAAACATGAACTAGAAAATATGCTAGATTTTTATATTACCCTGACCCAATATACGTGCGGTTGTAAAAGTTCCCTTTCAGGCTAAGAGATTGATCATAGTTTAAGGCCGAGTTGTAACATTCACTTTTAACTGAAGAAGCTTTAAAGGTCAGTTAATTTACGAAAATGATTTTTTGTAATAAGTACTTAGTAACTTGAAAATTATTAACAGTTAATTTTAAAAGATCAACAGTCACTAAGAACAAAAAGAAAACCGAGCCGAAGTCTTACAAAAATTTAAAAAGAAATACAATCATTATGTAAAATAAACAAGATACTGAAGCCTTGAAACCCTTTTGAAAGTCAAGTCCTAAGTACAGTCTGTTTCAATCTTAATTATTTAGCAAAATATTTAGTTTAAATATCAGAACAGAAGTTAATAGAAAAGAATATTAACGTTTAGCTATTAAATATATGAAATGCCGAATTACAATGTATTGAATAATTTTGTGACAATTAACAATTTAGATGATGTTTTTATGTAGCAGTGTTTTTACCGATAGTCGTACTTAACCATTCGGTAAACATTTTGTAAAAACAAACAAATGTGAACCCTAAGAAATGTTACAGCCTCCTTTAATCCATTCCCCAAACTGCGTAGATACTCGAAGATTGAAATAAACTCTTATTTCACCAACAGATGTCGGTTGCGACCATAGTTGCGACTTGCGACATAACTTCTGACTTTGTTCAATACATAATAGGTACTCGTAATATGAGTAGGTGCTTTGATCAATTGTGGCCCGCGTCGGCACGGATAAGGGCCGTGGTCTTTTATTTCAATGCCAAGTGTAATGCCAAGGTTGCGTTGTGCACTTGAAGTTATTATGTAAAGAAACCTGTAGGCTAATTCCGTAATAATTAAAAACGTTTAACATCTAATGGCAATCACATCTCAACGACAATCATTGTAAAAAAAAAATAAAAATTTAGGGAAATTAGAGGTATTTTTGACAGATTGAGACTGAGATCAGAGGGGAGTTCTCGTAATTTTAAGAACGTTCACAGTCTTGCTTCCCATAGGAAGCAAGGTAAAATGTTTGGTGGTAGAATTAGCTGTCACTTATTATACAATGGCAAGTAGTCTAAATATGACATCTACTTACAATAACAATAGACATCAATTTGTCGGTTCAACTATGTGTAACCACTTATGCTGTAAATCTGTCTTCGCCTAACATGAATAACATTTCCACATCAAATAAATCCAATCCCTTACCTACTTATGTAAATCTCTCAGAACCTTTAGAAGAAGGTTGTGATATTTCGACGCAAATAAGTTACAGGTAAACTGAAATGGAGAACTATTATTATATTAGGTACTCGTATCACGCTGACTGACTGGTATCTTAAATATGTATTAAGGAATATGTAAACGAACAACAATTTAAAATCATCATAATCCTCGTTCTCTTATATGATTTTATCAAGGCCAGAACTTAAGCCCGCATCACGCGCGTGTCATACTGGTGTGACACGTGAAGCTGACTTGCTTAATTCCATCACGGAACTTTCTGAGCGTAACTTATTACTATAACTGAGAGCCACTGAATTACTCCAATCTTTGGATCATTTAACAAAATATGTTCGAACTCAACGAGAAGACCGGCCGGCATCAAAACCGCGCGCGCGGTAAAAAAAACACAAAAATATCGTGAAATATGACTGCTAGTGATACAGTGTGGTGATCTCCTGGCTCCCAGCATCCCGTGAGTACCAGACCTCTTTCAATTTACATCCTTTAGCCTGTTTCTGAGTAGGAAACTTCAAAAGCGTCTTTGCAGGCTATACGCAGATATTAATTCATACTTGTGGTGTTGTGACCTCGTGTACTTCCTCTGCTCCATCAGCAGCCATCTCAGTGTTCACTTCTTTTCCAGCCAAATCATCACTCTCACAATCTATCCATCTTTTCTTTCAATGTCTATGATATAACCTGAAGCAACTTAGGTGACCAAGAATGGGGCATGTTGAAACAAATGCCCAAGGAACGACAATACAATGAATGCACTAATTGCTAAACTCCTGCAAATTCCACGGCAATCGTCTCAGTGATTTCACAAGGTGTTACATGAAAATGAATTAGTGAAGATGTAAGTTATTACAATATATTAACGAGTAGGCTGTAAAGCGTGGCGTAAGATTCCAATTCAGGTAGTACCCATTTATGAAGCAGTTGTCTAAAGTGAAGGTACGTTGCTAATCCGTGTGATGTGTGGTAAGTCTGGCGATTGAATATTAGCGCTGTGGTTGGAGTGTGAACATGGTGAATGGCTTGTTACATCATCACCAGTAAGTTGAATTCAGCACGTGAATCCAGACAGGGTAGAAACTTTTCGTTTGATAGAAAAAAAAATCTGCTGTTTCGTAGAAAAGCGACACCTACGAGGACACGTTGTCAAAATGTATGGAAGAGCAATTTTTTTTTAAACCGACGACCAATTTCAGCGCATGTTCAGAATAATTTCCTGAATCATGTAACAGGTTGCGAGTCAATGTCATGTCACCCAGTATGGCAGATGTTTTTATTAAAATTCTGATCCATTTTAAAATGTATGTAATTGTGACGCCTTTTTGCATGTAGGATGATTGGGAAGTTGCTAAGAAATAATTTGTGTCAGCTCGATGCCCATACATACCTACTTTAACACAATGAATATCAACATAGGCAAGTAAACTGTGTCTTTACGATACAATTCTATCTATCTTTACCAATTATTATCAAAGCGTACAAAAGCGTTCATGATTTCAAAGGGAAATTGACTTTAGTATCTTCCAACTACTAGATATATACTAGCCTCCTTACTAATAAACGTATTATATCAGATGAATAGTTACACACCGATTTCTCTCTTTCAGTCGTCAGTAATTTGACTTTCGAAAGAAGAAGTCAAAGCTTTGTATAAACTATACATAGGTTGCACTATGCAACGTTTAGGTATTAGTAGATATATAATATTCCAATATTATAAACAATTTATAAGCTAATAATTGCACATAGAAACTGGTCCTATATTTCTATATCTCGTTGCGATGAAAGTCTAAATAACTCATTCAACTAAATCAAAATGGCGCTGCGTTACTAATAAGACTAGTTGCGTAGGAGCAGGTATGCAAGCACAGTGTAGTCTACTGAGCCGGGAGCGACCGAGGGTGAAGGGATCCCGATGATCTGTTGCACAACATGGTATACTATCTTCCGTTCACTACGCTTGAGCAACTGGGGCGACGCAAGGTGAAAGAGGTAACGGATTTAAACAAATTCTGTTAAATTATTTTATTTCTGTAAGTAGGTTTTGTACAAACACTACGCGTCAATCATATTTTATAACTAAATAAGGTGATGATAAAATTCAAACGTTTACCTACTCTGTAGAAATCTTACCGTGATGTAAAGTGAGCTGTCATTCCATAAGATGCTCGGGATTGACACTATTGACAGCTCAGTTCAAGCTCACTTCACCTAAGTTTTCAAAGTGATTTTTACAGAATAGACTAGAAGATGAAGATGTCTCCTGATGTTCCTGAAGATGTTTTCGTGATGAGAGAGAAAGTCCGTGTGTGTGTTCGGAAGTGGTTTGTATTTATCAGTACCTATAATAAGAAGGCATCAATGCATGTTGATTAGAGGCAATAAGTTAAGAAAGTGCTACTGAATTACAACTTTTATAATTTATAACTAATAGGATTTATGTTTGTTACCTCGGCCAACCTCGGGAATTTGCTGTTACTTACTACTTACTATTAATTAATTATCGATCTTATAACCTCAACAGTTTCTTGTTTACATAACTATTCTGTTTGTTAAACTGCTTTGAACTCTTTAAATTTTTGAGCCTTGAATTCAACGTTATGATTTTTCGTCCTACTATACGTTTATACCGTTATCGTTTCTACGGCTAATATGGCCGACCCATTGCCAACACTACTTAGCTACAAAGTTACTGTTTTTGAATCAGTAGGTACTGCTCCACCAACCCGCACTGGGACCGCGTGGTGGATTGCGGCCCACTCCCTTTCACCGAGAGGAGGCCTGTGTCCCAGCAGTGGGAACATTAAAGGTATGTTTATGCTAATCGGAACTGAAACTGAATTTTCAAGATCCTTCTATTAACTCATGACTTGGACCACACAATCACTGCATCGGTATCTGTAACATTACGTGAAGCAACTTACTTTCCAACGTTACACATTTACCAACGGCCTCCATGTTGGTTTTATCTTATTTATTACCGACACTTTTCAATAGGGTTGTGTGATTAATGATTGCAGTAGTCATTTGTTTTAAAGAGCTATGACAAATGATGGCGCGTGCCTGTATGGTCACGTTTCGGGGAAAGTATTGTGATTGTCATTTGTCTATGTCAGAAAATGTTGTTGTAGAGAAAAAGGTAATGTTTTGGGACAGTCTTTAATATTAAAATATTTTTTATACTATGCCTGCTCGGAAAGTACTTTATTACTTTTTAAAAATAAGGCGGAAAGTACGTCATTACTGTTGTACAAATTAGCTGGTCGAAAAAGGTTATGAAAGTCCATTGTCGACGTGCTGTGCTTTTTTTATTTAGGGCAATCCTAATTAAAAATCATAATATTTTATTTCACTTAATCGTGCATGGGCACATAATTAAGAAACATCATATAATTAAATATAGGATAATGCCAAAAGACAAAAAAAAAATCTGACTGAAACTGCTCAATATAAACTTCAATTAAAAAAAAATCTTTTATTTTCCTCGTCGGTATAGTTAAACAGCACGTGTATGTTTCAACCTATTTATCCGTTAATGTTTCTTAAACTCTTGACATAATAGGTACTTACCTATTATTTCTTTAATCATTAAATTGTCCTATTAGTCATTCGAAATCGGTCGGTTCGGTAATCTCAGTTCCTTTGAACCATTAAATCAGATCTTATCTTTCTTAAAAAAGCGAATCTCATTTTATTGCAAGATGCCACAAAAACTTGATAGACTTTAAGACAATTAACAAGATTGCAAACGATTTCAGTCTTGCACCTACATATTTTTATAGCAGTATTTACCAGATTTGCAGTGTAATAAATAAGTAACTATTACGATCATTGATGACCATTTTAAAACATTATTGGCACCGTTTTAGCAACACCACTACCAAGTTACGACATGTCTTGTAATTCACATTCACTTGGGATGTCCAATAGCCCCAATAGGCTATACGGAATGACCTCATTACTCTCTAATAGTTCCGTTATAGCCTTATAGCCTAGTCTGGCTCGGTTTAGTGTTACCTAATAGCCGTGATAAGCAGTATTATAGAAATTCAATTCAATTACTCTAACGTACATACATAGTGTAACCGCAGTTGCTATTAGTATTAGGGTGTAACCGCTAAAGTGTTATTAATTTGATCACAATAAATGTTTCGTAAATACATAATAGGCTATTTGACAATGTAAAAAATAAGGTCATAATTATTGACACTCGTATAGATTATCGCTTTTAAAATCGATTTGCATTAATTTTACTACAAAACAATGTATTATTTATAAAAAAAATCCCGAAAAAACTTCATCTTTTTAAATCTGGCGCCACGTAATCGAAAACGGTCTGGATTGGCTGAACTTAAGATGACGTCATGATTTAGTAAATTTCTGTCTATCGTTGACAGAACAGATGACTTTTGTCTAGTATCTCGACCGTTTCAACGTTTGTTTACGTGAATCGTGAGGTCACGACGCCATATTGTTAAAGATAGCGTTTTGGCGGCTTATTTAAACAGTACATTTTTATTTACTGTTTTTTAAAAGAAATACATTATAATATAATATAATATTCCACAACTATCACACAACGCCGTCTAGTCTCAAGCTAAGCAGAGCTTGTGTTATGAGTACTAGACAACTGATAAACATACTTATATATTTCTAAATACATACATATATAGATAAATTACACCCAGGCACAGAACAAATGATCATGCTCATCACACAAACATTTGTCCTGGGTGGGAATCGAACCCACGACCTCCGGCATAGCAGTCATAGTCACTGACCACTAGACCAACAGGCCAGTCAATTATGCAATTTGAAGTAATAGGTTTTTGTGGGCTCGTTAGACACCATTAAATAATCTGAGATGTTTAGGGGGAAGTCCCCTAGTGACGGACACATAAGGTTTTCCGAAAATAAAATTAAAACTACTTCGAGAAATATGTATTTATTCATGAATTAGTTAAATGAACAAAATATAAAATCAAAATCAATTAACAAAAATACAACCTCTGCGTAAACATAATCTTGAAACGTTAATTAAATGTTGGTAGAAAAAAGTTAGTCTTTAACATTGGCACCTAGTACCGGACGGGTTAATCTTCAAACCCCAAGCGCCAGAAATTCTTAAAACATTGTGTATCTATCACATATATAGGTATCTCCACATTCCGGAAACCATAGCAGTAATACTCACTTGAAATTTACGAGACGCAACGCTTTCCCGCCAAAAACAGCAATTCACCTCTCCCACCGCGGCTGTACGCCTCACTGGCAAACCGCGTCGCGTGATCCTGTATCGCTACGTTCCCCCGCGCCCCTTTCACCAATATTTGAATAGATCGCGTTGTCGTTTGTCGAGATAGTACGAGTGTCCGACGCTAGGTGCCGTCCGGCGCTACGGGACTTCCCCCTATCAGAAACCAGTCAAATAGCCTATTGTTCAATTAACAACAGGAAGAGCTCTAACTATACTAATATTATAAGGGTAGTAATAGGTAAAGTTTGTGAGTTTATATTACTAGTTCTATGTACCATAGAGCTACCATTTACCGGGTATTATGTATTATGTCTTTCATTGACTTGAATGTCTAATAGTATGTCTTGCTCACACAAATGTCTCGGACGGTGGCATGTGTGTTGGATCATTTAGCTCCCTTCAAAATGATTGAGCTGAATGGTGCTGATCTGTGCGTCATGTTCGTGAACGGACGCCGTCAGTTGGGGCTGGTCATCACTTAGCTGCCTCGGCTTATTTTTAATTATTTTATTTTTGGATTGTTGTTCTGTTACTATTTGGGGTACGTATTTGAATATCGAAAATTAAAATATCGACTGTTAAAATATCGATGTTCGAAACATCGAAAATGGAAATATCGAACGATCATATAACCGAAACTTAAAATATCGAAAGTTTATATTATCGAATGGTTAAATATCCTACGTCCAATATATCTAAAATCTAAATATCTACAAAAGTTACATCGAAAGATCTAAATATCGAAATACAGATTATCGAACGTCCTAAATATCGATGGGTACATAAATTATTTGAACATCGAAAATGAATATACCTACGTGTAAAAATGGGTTAATTTTCAACATTTAAAACATCCTAAAAATACGTACAAGTTAAAATATCGAACAAATTTTGATATAAGTAGTAGGAGTGGAAAAAGGTTGCTTCTGCAACGTCTCCGGCGCTACGGGAAGTGCAACCCCTTCGCCCTTGCGTAACAAAGGATAGGCACCCATGTTCACCTCCGCAGCTTCGGCTTGCTGGTCGCCTCCGGCGACCAGCCTCAGCCGCTACGGTTCCCACGGGTGCCTATGCTTTGTTACAGCGGGCGGGGGTTGCCCTCCCTTCGCGCCTCCGGATTTTTATATACACTCTAGGGGTAACAGCCAAAAGACTACGTAAATTCGGGGTGCCCCAATTCGGTTTTGGAACAATTTCGACCTATTTTATCCATGAAAATCAGTGTCCAGTGTACAAGCCTAGGTCAATCGTGAAGGTATTATTTAAATTAAAATATTTTCTTGAAAGTCAATATGTTGTGCAGGTTGTGCTACTAAAGTTAGTGACAGAAACGTATCGCTGCAAAACCGACTCCACGTAGTCTTGTCTGCCCTACCCCTAGAGTGTAATTTAGAATCGCGTAGTCGCGGAGGGGCGAGGCAGCCCGCGAGCTGAGGAGCAGGTGGTTTTAACACCCGCCGCCGCAGCTGAGGCTGGCCGGCGAAGCCGGCCAACAAGCCGAAGCTGCGGTGGTGGGCGTTTAGACCATCTGCGACGTTAAGCTCGCGTGGGACTGCCGGAGCCCTGCAGCGCCGGAGCCGTGACAGAAGCCATGCTTGCTTGCATGTTGCATGATTGCTGCATGCTTGTTTGCTAGATGGAAATCAGTTACTAGGTGGGTTACAAAAAAAAACAAGGAAAACCTCATGTAATGTAGGTACTTTAATTATTTTTACATAATAAGAACCCAAACGTAACGTAACGTAGATATTATGAACTTCGATGTATTAAATGTTGATATTTTGAACTTAGGCATAATGTCATTCGATATTTTGAATCATTCGAAATTTTAATCACTCGACATTTCAATCTTCGACGTTTTAAGCGTAGGTATAACAATTTTCGACATTTTGATACAATCGATATTTAAATTTTCGATGTTTTGAACATCGATATTTTAACAGTCGATATTTTAATTTTCGATATTCAAATACGTACCCACTATTTGCTGTACTCTGGACGCTTTTAACGCGTACGTATTTTTTTTACATCGTTCTCACTTAGATTATAAATTCAACATTATTGATGCAACTAATATTTTTGTAAAAATATAATTTAAAAAAAGAGTGTCCATGGAGTTTCTTGCCCGTTCTTCTCCATAGGTACGCTTTGGAATGGGCAACTAGCTTCGTATTTTCTGACAGACCGACTTCTTGACAATTCAAAAGTGCCTGTAAATGGTTTAATTTAAATAAATGCTTTGAGTTTGAGTTTGAGAGTTTATTGCGTTCAAACAAATAAATTCTTCAGGATTTGTGCATTTGTGTTTTTTGTATTTGTATTATTATATCTTCGGAACACTGATCCGATTACGATTCTTTCACTAATGAGAAGCTACAGTACCTATTGCCAAATTAATATCATTCATATTAGTTGTGCTCAAATAAATTGGGATAGGAACAGGCGGACGATGATCTACTGAAGAAACGATATTGAAATAATATTAGGTACTTAACACGGATAACTAACATCAACTTAATGAACCACTTACCACTCATTATGAATGTTAGAGAGTAGGTAAGGAACGCTGAATTGATTAGCTTAGGTTTAGTAGAAGCCGAGTTTGTATGTCGTGCAAATATAAAAGCAGAAAATAATTATGGAGATTAATTGAGCCGATGACGGTCAACCAGTAGTTTTATGGTGATGAGGAAAGGGGACTGGAAAGCCGCAACAATATAAAATACTGGCCAAGTGCGAGTAGGACTCGCACACGTAGGGTTCCGTACCACAAGGCAAAAACGCTGAAAAAAACACGTTTGTTGTATGGCAGCCCCCTTATTTATTTTATTCTGTTTTTAGTACTCGTATTTTTTGTTAAAGCGGCAACAGAAATACATCATCTGTGAAAATTTCAGCTGTCTAGCTATCACGGTTCATGGGATACAGCCTGGTGACAGACGGACAGTGGAGTCTTAGTAATAGGGTCCTGTTTTTAACCCTAAAAATGCATTATAAGTCATTTTTCTATTATGTGAGCAAGCAACATTATTATCGCCAGATATTGTGACAGAGATATTACCCAGTAACTGGATTGTGGAGCTCAGATAGGCAGTCGTTTAATGTAAAATACCGGTGTTCAGCTGCATCCGGTGAGACTAGAAGCCGACCCCAACATAGTTGGGAAAAGCAGATGATGACTGTGGCAGAGGTGGCAATAACCCAATGTGTGGAAAAGGACTGCAGGGCCAGAAATCGTGCGTTCAATCCTCTGCTTTACACCTTTTTGTACTATTGACGTCAATGCACTTTTAGCACTTTTTTTTTGCACTTTTATCTACAGACCTGGGGGTCTACTCCGAAGCGGTTAACCACTGTATCGGCCGAATGTTCGGTCATTTTCTACTACCATTAATTTCCTATATTGACTATTGGTCCCGACCAAACTGTGCCGATCCGAACCTTTTTAGAACCATTAACACTTTTTTTAACCTTTTTTTTTTTTAAATTCATAGTAGAACAACAATATTCGAATCAGAAAATGACCGAACATTCGGCCGATACAGTGGTTAACCACTTCGGAGTAGACCCCCTGAATCTGAAAGAGGACTTTTGGCCGAAATGTGTCGTATATCGACGTTTCCGAGGACGGTTACGCGACGCCACGCAGCGAAACACGACGCCGACAATGTTACGTGTAGGTATAGTCATAGTTTTTAAGGTTTTTAAAATGTATTAGTTTATTATTGTATAAGATTATTTTGTGTATTTTATCTATGGGCCTTAGTTGCCTGATAATAAAATTATTATTATTATTTTTTTTTAGCACAAGCATATCGTCGACCGTAGGTTCAATTAAGGTAAGGGACAAAATACCCAAAATGAGTTGAGTATACAGTTTTGTTCAGAATTTTGCGCTCTTTCGAATGGTGTATATGAAAAAATTCTAGCTTAAAAAAAATGTCCCTTACCCTACTGATTTTTGGATTCGAATTTCGAATCAGCCCCATAATAACAATGTATCTGAAAAACTATGCAATACAGCAACTTGAAATGGTGTAATTACCGCCGCCAATCCACTTCAAATAAGGTAAGGGTCTTCCCAATCAACGAATTATTCTTCACACATTTTTTCAACAAGACCTTTACACTATTTTTTCATTATAGATTGGATCCAACGTAGAGATCAATTTAATGTAAGGGACATTACTAACAAAATACGTTGGTGTAAGAGACGTCTATTTTCATAAATAGCTAACTTATTTAAATAAATGTTACACAGGTAGATAGAGCACTAAAATACAAGATTATGTGTGAAATCAGATCCGAAAAAGGTTAATAACAAAAAAAGTTATAGGCGATTTAGTCCGAAAAAAGACTTTGTCGGCCTCTCCTGAAAAATCGTATTATGTCCCTTACCTCAATTGAACCTACGGTCGACGATATACCTATTAAATCAATATGCAACAGTAACTTAGTAATATTTCTTAAATGAAAATATAAACAGTTCGTTCCATGAGAGGTCACATCCGGGACAGTGCAATCTCCTAGGAATAAAGGTCAGATACTTCAGGGTCGTTCTTTTTACCCAGACGTGGCAGCAAACATGTTTATTAATATTTAATACACCTACTTCAATGGAAATATTACGCGCTGTTAACTTAAACCAACACTTGACGAACACTTAGTTTACGACGCGATATTTTAACCTTCGTTGAGTGTGAGGAGATGAGTGTGAGCAGTGATATCTTTACTTTGTGTAAATTATTTCATCACCACTGCTCTCAAAACGGTGAAGAAAAACATCGTGAGGAAACCGGCATGTCCCAGTCCCATAAATTCGAAGACATGTCACATCTTCCAACCCGCACTGGGCCCTCGTGGTTGCTTACGGGCCATTCCCTCTCACAGAGAGGAGGCCTGTGTCCTAAGTTAGATGGTAAATTGTTTAGTCGGCCCACAGATTGATTGAAAGAAAAAAAAGCTAAGGCCGCTTGCAGTACAAATCACTAAATTCTAAATACCTACGTTTAGCGCTAAAAAAATCTTTAACGTAGTTTTGTTTCTGTCAATTGTTTGATGGCAGAGACAGATTGTTGTGTAATTTTGTTCTTTAACGCAAAAGTGTATAGAAAAATAGGTAGGGCTGCAAACTTTCTGTAAATAATCTTCTATTGTAATTTTATATTGTTCTCCAGTAAATAACAGTAGGAAACTCTTTTATGAGAAGATTATCGTAATATTACATAATCCTTACGTATAATAATAATAAAGAGAAAATTAATAATAGAGAAATGTATTATTGTTCGGTTATGAGAAAACAAATAAGTACAATATTTTTTTTTCAGATGACTATTACTACTTTTTATTTTTTAAGTGTAATGCAACCGTTGACCCCGGCATGCGGCAGATGCTTTACCTTAAAATAAAAATAATAATTAACGCATCCCATTTTTCGTAATGTGATGTTATCATACCAAAATATTTAATGAATAATAAATTATTCAATTTTATGACCAAATTTCAGTTTTCTCTTCATAATGATCCAATTTATTGTTTACGGTAAATGCCAGATTATTAAGTTTTTTATTTGGTGTGGAAAATAACTACAAACGAGCGTTTAAAAATTACATCAGTTGGTAAGTATATTAATTAATATATATTACTTCGGGCTATGTCGGTTACCTTGGTTCTCCTGGGGATCTCCTCATTTCTGATTTGATCACGCAGGGAAACTCCAAGCATAGCCCTCGCCATTGCCCTTTGGGTGACTTATAGCCTTCTTATAAGGCCCATTGTGAGCGACCACGTTTCAGTGCCATAAGCAAAGAGAATATGGTTATATCGTCGTTGGCCATAAGTCATCACTGGCAACACGCACTGGTCAAAGATTTTCGTCTTGATACACTGCGGTATGTGGGACGAGAAGATATTGCGTAGCTTCCCGAACGCTGCCCAGCCGAGTCGGATTCGACGATTGATCTCTTTCTCGAAGTTCGACCTACCTAAACATACTCGTCCACGACTTCGAGTGTAGCGTCTCCGATCTTTATGAGAGTGGGTGTAACATGGGCATTTGACATGACCTTCGTTTTGTCCATGTTCATATTAAGACCCACTCTTTCGGAGGTTCTACTGCGGTCATCGAGCATTGTACTGAGGAATTGATGAAAATTTAAAAACATATTATTATGATGGTACTACGGAACCCTCGGTGCGCGAGTCCGACTCGCTTTTGATCGGTTTTTTCAAATACTGTAGTTATAAAAACACGTTTCTTGTATCCCATTAATGTTTAACTTTATTTAGTTGATATTATTTGTTGATATAGCGGCCATGTGACAGACGGACGGACGGACAGCGGCGTCTAAGTAATAGGGTCCCATTGACCATTTGGGTACGGAATCCTAAGAAAATATACAGAATCTTATCACTAACAAGTCATTAAAGTAAGCCAAGTACTAAAAAGGTTACCAGTTATCACTTTAAAGTGGAATTTCCTCATTAAAATGCCAAACTCATTTTAAGCTGTTAAGTGCAATAATAATAACTCAACTACCGGTCATTATTAATTTACTTTTACGCTTTAATATTAAACTAGTTTTACGTAGGTATTTTGCACTTTTTCATTCCCGGGTATTGCCAAGCTTTTAATGAAATCCTAGAAACGGGTCAGGATCAGGAGCTATGAAAATGAAAATTATTATTAACAAAGTTTGCCGAAAGTTACTAAAACGGACACAAAAGAAGGTGTCTGCATAATATAAATAACGAGCGACCCGCCTCTTCTTCATTTTTCAAAGGGTAAAAACGGGACCCTATTACTAAGACTCCACTGTCCGTCTGTCTGTCTGTCACCAGGCTATATCTCATGAACCGTGATAGCTAGACAGTTGAAATTTTCACAGATGTTGTATTTCTGTTGCCTCTATAACAACAAATACTAAAAACAGAATCAAATAAATATTTAAGAGGGGCTCCCATACAACAAACGTGTTTTTTTCGGCGTTTTTGCCTTGTGGTATGGAACCCTTCGTGGGCGAGTCCGACTCGCACTTGGCCAGTTTTTTATTTTTCGGGTTTTAAAACTTGTCAAAACATTGAAATTTCTTTATGATTATGTAAGTTTATTAAAATACTTACCTAATACATACAGATAAACCCCACTCACGCACCAATTGCTAAAAACAAACGCGTTCTGCAAATTTTTAGTTATAGAACTTTGTCACATTATTTTATTCTGAGGCGGTACGAAGTTCACCGGGTCAGCTAGTCGTTTATGAATTAATCTCTTAATTTATAATATTATGTATAGATACAGATACTGGTATTTTATTATTAGTTACCATTATAAAACATGACAAGAGATGAATGCATTTGTCAAGATTACTTCAAATAGCCGTAACATTGCCGTAACTTAAAGATGACTTTCAAATAACACTTATACAAGCAGCCATGTTATAATTTCGACAGTCATTTTATGCAGACCACAGAACAATTTAGATTTGACTTCAGATGTTACGAACTTGTGATATTTAACAGCTATTATATTCTTTTAAGTTGAATAACTTATTTCTACGCCTTCATTCCATTATTATTCAAGTTACTGATAAGTTATTCAATCAGTAGTTTTGGTCAAATTACTTTTTATTGCCTCAATATGTTTACGATACCGCAATTTATTAATCAATCGGTCAGTCTCGTTTCTATATAATTAAATTATAATTAGGATAACATAAATGAAAGTCCATATAAAGTAATTCATTGATTTTAGCTATGTGTTGCACAGTTTCGATAAATAATGTTGTAACCAGTATAGGTACTACTTACTAGATAAATACCAAAGAGAATAGTGGTTATATCGTCGTTGATAAATACGCTTTACCGCATGCAATTTATCTACCCACAACTTTCCCAAACTCAATTACAAATTTCATCTCCCACAACAGCTTTACCATAATACATTTTCGAAGCTATGCTCGCTGCAATTTTGAGCACGTTCTTGCATTAAATCTAGTCAAAATTAAAAGCGTCATATTTTTCTCGGTGGCTGCAACATCCACAAAATACCGTCACGTCCGCGCTGAGCATTGACATTACATTAGGTACCAGTCAGTTGACGTTCCAGACATTTTAAACATGGAACAGGAATATTTATTGTCTGTGGTGAATAAAGAAATAAGTTTTTTTAAATTATTACTACGCGGAAATAGGTATTTTATTTCTGTTGGTGCGTTTATAATTGTCTATGATTCTAAAAAACCCAATAACCGAAATTATGTCTGTTACTTTTTGTTTACTGTAAATTGAGGCAGAATTAATTCAGTTAGCTTGATTCAGACTGCCTTGCCTGACTTGATCTTGTGAGGGCCTGTCAATTAATTGAGGATCAAACATGCATTAAATTTTGACGCATCACGATATTCACAAAGATAATCTTATTTGTTTTCCTTGACTTTCATAGAGAAACATTGTAGACGTCTGTGTTAAATACGTCGTACGTCAGAATATTTACATAATAATTTCAACCGTCGTATTTAAATAAAAAACTGGCCAAGTGCGAGTCGGACTCGCACACGAAGGGTTCCGTACCACAGGGCAAAAACGCCGAAAAAAAACACGTTTGTTGTATGGGAGCCCCCCTTAAATGTTTATTTTATTTTGTTTTTAGTACTTATTTGTTGTTATAGCGGCAACAGAAATACATAATTTGTGAAAATTTTAACTGTCTAGCTGTCGCGTTTCTTGAGATACAGCCTGGTGACAGACAGACGGACGGACGGACAGAGAGCGAAGTCGAAGTAATAGGGTTCCGTTTTTACCCTTTTGGTACGGAACCCTAAAAAGCAAATGAAAATGACATAACAAAAAACCACCGACCTACTCTATTTTTAAAGTGACCTAAGTGTAAAATATTGTAAGTATCTTAAAAGAATGTGTTTATTTACATAACTTTAAGTTTCTCCTCGTATGGAAAAGATGTCTAAATGCATTACTTGTGTAGGCTCAGTTATATGTTTTGTAAGACATTAAAGTATTGTAACATAATGTTATAATACATTTTTAATAAGTTGGAAACTCTATACAGCGAGGTAATTGCGTAACACACTGCCAGTCAATGGCTGTCATTTTGACAGTTCAACAACATTCATTACGTTATTGTAACGAAAGTGAAGCAATGGATTAGTCATATCCCTCAAAATGATTTAGATTGTGATTGAAAGTTTGTTATGCAATTCGGGTGCTGAGGTGTCATGGCTTCCGTACTTGCATCGTGTAACCTGTGTGGCAGAGAATAATTCCTCAAGAAATATATTTTTATGGCTAAATCGCTACCGTTTTATTAAATTATTAATATGTCTGTCGCAGCCAACTGGTTTAATTAACCGTTTAGTTAACCGCCTAGCCTTTAAACGGCGGCCGTTCAACTAACGGCCTTAATGATATTCAATTATAGTTTAGTTTGGAAGTCTGTAACCAATCATGCGCGAGCCGAATTGATCGCAGTATGGTACCTAAGCCAGGCACCCCAACCAAATGGGTTAGGTTAGGTTAGAACTGTGATTAACCGCATGCGAGCCGAGTGAGCGAAGCGAGGCGAGCACTGCTTCCAAAGGCCAGGCGTTTAACTAAACCGCTAATTTAACCAGTTAGCTGTGACATATCCATTGAAATTAAATAAAATTCAATTGTTTATCCTGTAAATAAGATATTGGAATCACATAAAAACGTCATATTATAAAAAAAATAAGCTAGATGAGGTCGGCCGAGAAGAAAGGCCGAAACAAACTCAGAGGTCACAGTCTCTTTTAAAGTCCAGACATAATCTTGGTCAGATCGTGTGAAGACGTCGACTAATGTCTGAAAATATGGTCTTTTGAGGAAAGTACCACACATATTTGAATGGACCAGTCCAGTCAGTTCAAGCAATTGTCAGTGGGTAAACGTTATTAATCAGATTACTCTTTAAGTAACAACTAAAACGCACTTCAGCTGCACAAAGCATGCTATATTTGCTGTTTTCGAAGAAATTAGGTTAGATACATGATGAAAAGCATCATATAAATAGAACCTAAGTCATATCAAATACCTAGTCAATAGGATTTTCATGCAAAACATGTGTGACAGGTGTGATGAATTATTTGTTGCACAATTGTTTGCACACAGCATCATTGTGCACAGTGTATTGACAAATTACCCGACTATCTCTATTTGCATAAGGGTTTTCCCTTTCCCCCATTTTTACGATATACACAAGATCATACATACAGCGGGGTACCTAATTGCGTAACAAACTATCAGTAGCAATGGATTTCATTTTGACAGTTCAACAACATTCATTGCGTTATTTACGTTGTTGAGCAGACACATTTTTCAAACATATGAAGCAATGGCTTAGCAATATCCTTCGAAATGATTCAGATTGAGATTAAATAAAATAGTGTTATAGCTATTTTAGACAGATTTTAAATTTTCCATAAAAAACAGAATTCCAGTTATCTTTTTTTAAATAAGACCTTTCGAAAATGTTCAGTAACTTTTTAGACCTTTGTATCCTGCTGCGTATGAAGTTTCATTAAAATCGATTCATTCATTTCGAAAAACAAGGGCGTGAAAGTTTGTGCGGCGTGGCGGCGTAAGATGCTTTAGAAACATTTCATGTTCCCCGAACGTTGTTTGTTGCAACAATGTATTAAATAAAGATTGCAATTCAGACAATTACAATATCGTTTGGATGCGCATTGCATAAAGTGGATTACGGCATTACAACACATCTTGACATTTTACTCCGTTTCGAGTTCGATCCGACTCACGAATGTAATGTATAAGCAATCGGTAATTTGCGAGCTCGGATTGGCTCTAAAGATTATTAGAATGTAACATAAAGATCTAAGATGTAAGTGGATCTGTTGGTCTGTCCACGCAATAATTTATAATTATGTCACGAGGCTGAATTTATGGTAATAGTAAAATTGTGGTTATTAGCAGTCGGAATCGTAGCGAACGTTCTCGAATGGACTCTAGCTAGTTCCATGCTTTCCTTTTAATTTAAAGACTGTGGGTTAATGCTGTGTCCTATGTGTTAATCATCATAATTTCAGTCGAAAAACGTCCACTGCTGGACATAGGTCTCCCCCAAGCCACTTCGATCGGTTCTGTGGATGCGGATTCCTGCGTTCTTCACCAGGTCCTCGGTCCACCTTGCAGGGGCCAACAATGCTTATCTGCATTCGCGATTTATTTTCCAAAAATGTAAACAAGTATGAATTAATGGAAAAATAACTTTAATACCTACACAATAAAGTTCAGTTTACGCTACAACTTCAAACATTTTTATAACTTTTTCAATAGTACTAGTCACTCTGAAATCAACTTAATTGTCATTGAAATAATGTTGTTATTTGTGTAACTTAAAATAGGGTAGGGGTGTGCAGCACTGCGCACTCTAACTATACGTCTTCTGGTATGCATTCGCCACTCCAGAATCTTTCGGCCATCTGTTCTGCGAGCAATTTACTGCCAGGTTTTAAGTTTGGCAATTCTTTTATAAATAAGGCTTTATATAAATAAGTAAATAAATGAATATAGCTTTGATTAGATACGCCTGTCAAGTGAGGTATTTCGATCTAAGTGTTTTATTCTGATTAGAATCAATATTTTGTTTCTAGGTATGGTTCGGTACTTATGTTGATGCTCAAGGCTTTATGTAACTGACGTACCTATAATTTGGCAATACCAAGATGAGTACAAGAAGAGTGAAGAGTGAGTGAGTGTGGGTGAGTATGATGCATAACATAATCAGCCTATAATTTCCCCATTGATGGGACATAGGCCTCCTCTCTTCGAGAGGGAGTGGGGCTATAACCTACCACGCGGGCCCAGTGCGGGTTGGTAGATTCCACATGTCTTCGAATTTTTGGTTCTAGGACAAGCCGGTTTCCTCACGATGTTTTCCTTCACCGTTTTGAGAGCAGTGGTGATGAAGTTATTTACAAAGAGTAAAGCGCCTGTCTGGGTTCGAACCCACGACCTACGACTCGTAAGTCGCGGTCGTTACCACTAGGCCACCACTCCTTAATTAACCATTAAAACGTTTCAGTTTCCAATTAAAAGGAAACTATAAACAGACTAGCAGCGCCCCGCGGTTTCACCCGCATAAGTGTCGATCCCGTGGGAATATCGGGATAAAAACTATCCTATGTCCTTTCCCGGGACTCAAACTATCTCTATACCAAATTTCATCAAAATCAGTTCAGCGGTTTAAGCGTGAAGAGGTAACAGACAGACAGACACACTTTCGCATTTATAATATTAGTATGGATTACTAATTAGTTTTCAGCCAAAAACATGGCATAATAATTATAATTCATGCAATACATGAAAGCAACAAATAGCCGACAGCTTCTCAAAGGCCATCAATATGCCAGACGCATTGGCAATTAATTTACAAGTCAAATGAAACTTCACCTTTATTGATACTTAATTAGAAGCTCGTTTGCCACAAGTGATGTATTCAAGTTTAATATATTATGACCTGGTTTTGCTCTAAATGTCAAAATTTAATAAAGAAATAAGGATGTTGTAGTTGTGAGATGGATGATTTATGTAAATAATATTAACTTATTTAAAGTTAACGCATTTTATACAACCATCTTTCCGTTAAGCGTCTTTCACATTTTTCTGCGAATCAATTTACAAGGTCACATTCTTTATGTTCATAAGTGCCAAATTAAATAGTCTTATGTGAGTCAGAGCCGATCCTTGACCTTTTAAAGAGATTGAAGCATTTAAGTTGTGTGGCTGTTCAATCAAAACGTGAACTCTGATATGATGGCACAGCACTGTTGGGTAGGGTAAAAGAAGTGTGGGAGTAGGTCAGGAGTAGGATAGGAGTAGGGTAGGAGTAGGGTAGGAGTAGGGTAGGAGTAGTGTAGGAGTAGGAGTAGGGTAGGAGTAGGGTAGGGGTAGGGTAGGGGTAGGGTAAGGGGTAGGACACCACGCCAATGAAGTAGGGCCGGGCAGCTAGAAATAATTTATATGGCAAAACAACGTTTGCCGGGTCAGCTAGTTTATTAATAAAAATAACATAATTATATCCTAACTTAACTAAAACTATTCAAAAACTGAAATATAGCGTCTAAAAATTTACCCGAATCGCTGTCGACTGGTAATGTACGAAAGAGGAAGTGTCAAAAGGCATCATCACCTACATTTGAAACTAACCAATTGTAACACAATATTTAATCTAACACTAAAATATATATTATGTAGGTCTTGTACTTAAAAAGGAAAATAAAAAGGAAGAGCTCATAGGGCTTCAAATAACTCAATTGCATCGCTGTCAGTGGGAAAAGGCTGGCAGCGTTGCCACGTTGGATTGCAATGCTGACTCTTTGACCTAAAAATAGGCCAGCCTTCTGGTTACGTAAAGAGTCAACCAACCGTTTGGCGATGTCCCGAAATACTCGATGAGCACTCGGACCGTAATGTTTCAACCCAAAATGGATCAAACATATCGCTCCCAACAAGGTTACTATATTTGCGCCGATTGAGGTTTCCTGCACCTTGTATTTTTGTTTTTTTCGGAAGGGAAATCATCAAATGACATCTCCCGCTCTGGGTGGAGCGGGAGTGTCAGACTCTTACTGACTAAAACCCATCCGTGTTCCTTCCTTAGCCCTTTATGTTTCGGGCCAGCGGTAACCCTTTCGGACAGTCCCGCTGGTCCCGCCGGTTTCCTGCACCTGCGCAGCCGCCAATTGACGTAAATGCGCCAGATCATATCTTAGAGACCTTCCTACTTCCAATTATCACGTGCAACTAATGTTAACAGAAAAGCAACATACCTCCTTTACCCTCTGCAGCAAAGGTTCCAGCCAGTGCGCGTTGCACTCCACATGGGAATCCAGGAAGGTGAGCACTGGCGCCACAGCAGCATCAGCACCCCTGACCCTGGACCTCATCAGGCCCTCGCGTCTGGTGTTGCGGATCACCTTCACCTTCCGAATGGCGCGGAGGGCGGCACCGTCATCGGCTGTTGAGGAAAAACCAGTTTCAACTACGAGAAGTGTATATATCTATACCTATGGGCTATGAGTACATACATAGTTTAAATACAAATTCTAGTATAAATTCCTAGTGTGGGGCAAAGTTTAAAAAAAGAAAAAAACAAAGAAAGACAGTCTTTTTTCTTGTCTGTGTGTGTATAAATGCGATAAAAAGAATAAAATAAACTTTTCCTTTGAAACTTTCAACATATAACTTCATTACACAATTTATATGATCTAAAAGCTTGTCGCGTAGGTTCGAACCTACGACCTAAATCTCGTAAATCGCGTCCGTCACCTCTGAGCCAACACTGCTCCACATGTAGGTTTATGTGTAATAAAATATTTTGAATTTCATGCAAATGTTTTATTGACGAGTATCTACCTACTAAAAAGCTTACGACATTCATAATAATGATTGATAGTTATAAAACACAAATTGGTATGATCTCTTCTATGAGGATTTATCAATCAAATAAATTATATACCTACAGATTTGTTGCATAATTTTAATTCACTATTATACAGTTATAATATAATAATGAATAATAATATGAAAGATTTTTCTGTGTTTTGTAAGATATTATGAAATTATGCAGTAAAAAGTAAAACACGTTCGCTAGATGCGCAATATACTTAATTGTACACCAGAAAATACATAACAAAAAAAAAATACGATTATTAATACAAAAAATACAATGGGCGGCCTTATCGCTTTCTGCGATCTCTTCCAGGCAACCTTGAAATGGAATTGTACCTACTCATAAAATGTTACATAATTTCAATTCAGTAATAATAAAACATTTTTAACAAATTGCTTGATTGATTGGTCTGTGGGGCAATTCTCGTAATGTTAGAACATTCAGTCTGTCAAAAACACCCCTTCATTTTTGACAAGCTTTTGACATTGATTGTCGATGAGATGGGATTGCGACAAGATTTTGAACGGTTTTAATTTTATTAATGGAATTGTTTCTTTCGCGTTTTATTTTCTCTCTATCCCTAAAAAAGTCTGAATTATGTAAAGTGCTGAATTTATTATACACTTACGTTTAAAGTAGCAATACCTTACAAACGACCTTGCCAGCATAAAATAAGACGGTAAATCTACATGATACGTCCCTAAGGAACTGTCTTCTGAGGAAAAAGGACTATGTTCCGATTCGCTTGAGTTCTTCGGCCCAATTTTTTTTTCGTGTACATTATATTGATTGCTTTTACTGGATAAGTGCCAGTATTTATAATTTATTCCTTTCTTACAATACAAGCTATCACTTCATAGATAGGCGGTAACGGAAAACATAGTCTGGAAAACTGAACATATACAACAAATATGCTGAAATTGCGAACACACTGAAAAATCGTGATAGTGATGCTCACTTCATTATATGTTGAAAAAGGGCCTTTTCCTTGCAGGGAGATAAGTTTGAAAGAAAGAAGGAAAAAGTATTTATTGCGACTCGTACAGGAAGATGACAAACTAAACTAAATACAGTAAAATAAAAATCCAAGTATATAAAAAAAAAGTAACAAAAGGAAAATGAAACAGAAAGTCCTATAAAAGGCCAAAAGGCTCCTATCTCAGCATGATGCTGCGATATTTAAAAAATAAATGTCGCAGCGCTGGTATTCTGATAGGGCCCGATTTTAAGCTGGAATCTTAAAGATGTCGATTAGGAAAACTCCTGATACTCGTCGTCATTGTCGTATAAGGATAAAAACGTCGTAGTTGAGTTATATTATACAATGTTGAGTATCCTCATTTGGGTTTTGGGTGAATGAGACTACATAACATGCTAACAAATATGGCTCAGCATTTTAGTTAATATCTGACTTTCATTTTGTGTATCGTTTTGTGGTTACAGTCTTAAGATTGCACAATTTGGAAATTAATATCTTATTTATACACACATTATATCGTGGATACGTCGCAGCCAACTTTAAGAACTTTTACACTAATACTAACCTTGAAATCTAAAAATATTTTGCATGAGAATAATACCTAGTTACTATAACTTCCATTATTTTTCAGTCCTATGAGAGATTATCTAGTCAAAACCGCGGCCAAATCCACAATGCTGCAATGTTTCAAAACACAGTCACACAATTATTACAATTAATAATAAAATTCAGCTAATTAATTGCTCCACCTAGAGAACATAAGAGCTTTTATCCCAATTATATTGCTCGAATTTCACAATTTATTATGTGAAATGAAAATTAATTGCCAACGAAACTATTGTTCCAGATAATTAAGCGAATCAAGTGTTTTGTATAATTAAATACACACAGTGTACAATTCACAATACTGTGGTGGATTTACCATTGTTTAAGTAATTTCTATGATTTTGTGGGAGCGCCATTTTAGTGCAGAAGGTCGACTACGTACCTATATAATATAATGTTCCCACCGCTGGGACACTGACCTCTTCTCTGCTAGAAAGAGTGGGCCATAATCTACCACGCGGGTCCATTGCGGGTGGGCCGATGACACATGTGTTTCATTTTTGGTTCTAGGACAAGCCAGTTTCCTCACGATGTTTTCCTTCACCGTTATGAGAGCTGGCTGGAAGGGGGGGTGACTACCGAGATGACGACTAATAGAGAAAACTGGCCAAGTGCGAGTCGGACTCGCACGCGAAGGGTTCCGTACCATGGGCCAAAACGCCGAAAAAACACGTTTGTTGTATGGGAGCCCCCCCCCTTTAATGTTATTTCTAGTATTTGTTGTTATAGCGGCAACAGAAATACATAATTTGTGATAATTTCCACTGTCTAGCTATCGCGGTTCTTGGTACAGGTACAGCCTGGTGACAGACAGACGGACGGACGGACAGAGGGACGGACAGACAGCGAAGTCTTAGTAATAAGGTCCTGTTTTTACCCTTTGGGTACGGAACCCTAAAAAAGGTATGGAACTTAAAGGAGAATGATAATGAAATGTTGGGACAAAGCCGCTCGGTTTAGCGCAAAAGCGACCCTAGATGATGAACCAAGTTTGCCTCATCGTGTGGATCGGATTTTCTGTAGTAGTAATCTATACTGTGGCACCTCTGTGGTCACGATTTACCTTTGTTTCTGTAAATTCTTTGATATTGTGGGAGCGGCATTTTAGTTTCCTTTTGTTTTTAGGCTTGGCAGTGCGCCAGCCAAGTTGGCATATTTATTAGCGCTTGCATGTTTGTATGACAATATTCTTGGCCCATTTCTCTGTCAGTAAGTTCTTTGATATTAAAGATTCTGCCTCTTGTTTTATTTTGGGGAGGTCAGCTGCACATTTTCTTGTTCTATTGTTGGGAATGTTGTGTAATAAAATGTCAGTGCGGTGACAATATTTTTGTTGCAAAAACATTTTCATATTGCGAATCCAAGCGTTGCTATTTTAAATGAGTATTAAAATCAGAAATGTAAAGTTCACAATTATTTTTCATGCGTTTCTTCCTAAGCGTTGCGATTGTTTCTTAGTTATACGAGTATACATAGTTATTCTTCTAGTAAGTGCCTATATAGGTAGTTTTAACCACTCACACATCCCGCTCTCCGCGTGACGCTGAGTGGTTAACTACAAGTAATACATAATGGTAAGCCTTCGTGAAAAACGATTATTTTCGTCTTCTACTGCATTTCTTAATCGTCATCATTCTCCTTGACCCAATCTATTTGGGGTCGGCGCAACATGTCTTTTTCTTCCATATTCTCTATTAGTCGTCATCTCGGTAGTCACCCCCTTTCTAACCATATCATCATTCACACATTCCATCCATCGTTTCTTTGGTCTTCCCTCACTCTTATAGCTATCGTCATACATACTCAAAACTCTCCTCACATTTTCCTCATTCCTCCGTATCCATGACAACCGATTTCCACACAGTTTTCGGTTACAATTTCTTAATAATATTATAATTTAACTATTCCACCTTAAGAACTTGGCAAGTAAACCATATTCATAGTTTCGGTACGACGCGCGACGACGCCTTTCACTTAAACATTTTTGTTTTTCATTTGTTTATTTTCATCACAGGTTAGTGCAGTATTGTGTAGTGATTATTATAAAAAAATTAATTCCCACCTACTTTTACCTGTTATAAAGTATGTAAAGGCAGATACACACCTGCGCACGTGTAGCGCTCACGAACCGTAGACACTACGCGCCTCGTCACACTGCGCACGCATCTCAAACAGATTTTTTTGTTTGTGTTTTATTGGCTGATTTAGTATGGACACGTTCGAGAACACTTCGCGAAACCACGAAAATGTGCACATCATGAATATCACGCGCACAGTTGCACGCGAACCGCTCGTTAGCTTCTGGCGAATATGTCCACATATGTGTCTATACTATGAGCCTAAAGGTGGATACAGACATTGCGAGGCATGCGCAGCTCACGGCGGCGGCAGGCATGTGCTTCCACATGCCTCACAAAAAATATGAACGTCCACGAATTGTATCCGCCTTGAGGCCGCTATCCCACAGGCGTTTTAAGAGCGTTGGCGCGCAAAGCGCAAACGTTATGCAGACGCGACGTTAACGTCGCGAGTGTCTTGCAAATCGCAGCATGTATGCGACATTAACGTTGCGTTCAGCGGATGTACGCTTGCCACTAGAAACGTCGTGTCTGCGCAACGTCCGCTGCACAGACGTTGGAGAAGCGCCAGCGCTCGTAAAACGCCAGTGTGTTAGCGGCCTAAGATGCCACTGATCGTGCACGTGCGCAGGTATGGATCCGCCTTAAGAGATTAGTTAGATGACGGCGCAGTTTCAAGTGAAGTAATTACGCAGATTACATTACTTACATAATAATTTATATCAACCTTATGACCCCCGCGGGATTATGCGGAATATTATCAGTGCAAAAGTACTACTGGTGGAATTTAGATACCTACAAACTTGGTAGGTTAAAGTTAATAAAATAGCAATACTAAGGCCCGGCGCCCACTATCGGCATCGGCACGGCTGAGGATTTTTATGCGACGAATAAAAATGTAACTTAATTGTATGACGAGCCATTTTGTCTAAAGTATAACAGAATATGCTACCATTAATTAAAAGAGAGTTTTTTTTTAATGTGTTTTACTACTTAGTTTATTTTTAAGAATAAACCACTTTAAGATATTCCCATAGATATAGATACACCTAGATAACGCAAGAGCATCTACTTCGCGTGCCAAAAATCGCACCAACTTACGTACAAAAATCGTAGGCTTCCACTTTCGCGCTTAGTCCGGTGTACTGCGATGCTATTCTGTAAAAATCTCACCGTGAAAACTTAGGTGAAGTGAACGTGGAGTGAGCTGTCAATAGTGTCATTTCCTAGTAAAAACAAACTCACATCACTTCAGTTTTCACGGTGAGATTTTTACAGAATCGACCGGCTGCTGGCTGGGTGACCGTGAGCGCTGGCGCTAGGCCACGGGGGTGGGGCGAGTCGGGTGCCGCACGCGGCGACGTCTTTGAATAGATTTGATTTTCCCATCACTAAATAGTGCTTGTGACGTCATAGAAGGTAGTCGAAAAATGGCACGCTTGGTTTTCATACAGATCGTGATACTTGCGTTAGGTCTATCCATATCTGTGGATTTTAATTTTTCTCTGACCTCAGCCCATTATTCTCACACTCATATAACAGCAGGCGTGTTAGGAGTATACCAGATTTAAATAATTGAAGCAGTAGTCATAAAAAAAAAATTTTTTTTCAAGATACCGAAATCTCAAGACGAATGGAAAACGCCTGGAAGAACTACTGGTCCTTGAAGGAACTATTGAAGGGTTACTGCCTATGGCACTGAAACGCAGGCTCATGGACATGTGTATTCTTCCCGTCTAAACCTATGGTGCACAAACTTGGTCTTTGACTAACATCCAATGGTCCAAACTCAAGGTCTGCCAACGAGCAATGGAGCGCAGTATACTAGGCGTTAAGTTAACGGATCGTGTTCGAAACACAATACTGCGCTCCAAAACAAAGATAGCTCACGTGGCTCAAAAGGCTGCTCAACTTAAATGGGACTGGGCAGGACATGTCTGCCGTATGCCGGACAAACTGTGGGCCCAAATAGCGCAGAATTGGTGCTCTGATACAGTGAGGCGGGGTCGTGGCAGACCACGTAGGAGATGGCGGGACGAGCTAGATAGGTTCCGCCAAGACTGGAAGGAGGACGCGCGGGGTCGCGAAATATGGAAGGAGTGGAGGGAGGCTTTTGCCCAGGAGGGGGACAGCGCAGGCTAAAAAAAAAATTAAAAAAAATAATTGGACCTTCGAAAAGTAGGTTGACAATATGAAGGTTGGAATATTCTGGGAAATTAAAACAAAACTTACCCCTAACTCACTTCAACTTTAACTTACTAAGGGCTGATTTTTCCATCGCCAGATAAATTTTATTCGAGGAATAAAATTGAAGTTTGACAGTTTTTGTATGAAACAACTGTCAAAATTTCAAAATTATTCCTCGAATAAAGTTATCAGCTGATTGAAAAATCAACCCTAAGCTGATAATAAACAACTCTTTAATGTTCTGCTAAGTACCAACAGCCGATTAAGTACTTAAGTATAGCTATAATGTTAATAACTAATAAAGTTGCAAGCGTATTAACATAACTTGATGAGGACGCATCAACATTGTTGGTTTTACATTAATAATTAACGCTAGCTGGCCTTGGATGCGCTTGTGTTCATAAAAGCTTAAGTTTATTTATGTATTTTGGTTAATTTGTTGCAGTCTCAACGGAGATCATAACCACATACGAGTAAGGCTATCGCAGACTTCGGCGGGCCGCACCATCCATACTATCTTCTATTATATAAAAGAAAGTCTGTTAGTTACACCACTTATAACTCGAGAACGGCTGAACCGATTTGGCTGAAAATTGGTGGGGAGGTAGCTTAGAACCAGGAGACGGACATAGGATACTTTTTTTTTTTTTTTTTTTTTTATAGTAGGAGTAGGGTAGGAGTAGGGTAGGAGTAGGGTAGAAGTAGGGTAGGAGTAGTGTAGGAGTAGTGTAGGAGTAGGGTAGGAGTAGTGTAGGAGTAGGGTAGGAGTAGTGTAGGAGTAGGGTAGGAGTAGGGTAGGGTAGGGGTAGGGTAGAAGTAGGGTAGGAGTAGGGTAGGAGTAGGGTAGGAGTAGGGTAGGAGTAGGGTAGGAGTAGGGTAGGAGTAGGGTAGGAGTAGGGTAGGAGTAGGGTAGGAGTAGGGTAGGGGTAGGGTAGGGTAGCCGGGCAGCTATAAATAATGTATATGGCAAAACGACGTTTGCCGGGTCAGCTAGTAATATTATAAATGCGAAAGTGTGTCTGTCTGTTACCTCTTCACGCTTAAACCGCTAAACGGATTTAGATAAAATTTCGTATAGAGATAGTTTGTGACCCGGGAAAGGACATAGGATAGTTTTTATCCCGATATTCCCACGGGATCGACACTTATGCGGGTGAAACCACGGGGCGCAGCTAATGAGTTATAAATTGAAGATAGATTTATGTATGTAATTCAGATGCTTACTCATATACAGATCATTATATGTAATATGCCCCCGATTTAGCACCCGATTCTGCACTAGATTTAGTTCAGAGTAGGCCACGACATACAAGTTATGTTGTGTAGTCGTAGTGTAGGTCGAGGGTTCGAACCCAAGATATAAATTCTATAATTTTAGTGTAATTTATGAACAAAGGAATGGGCGCCATTGTATTTAATCATAAAATCTTGTTAACAAAGTTATGAGTACTCACGGTTATCACTGTAGTCGTCGACTAGAATAATTTCCTTGACGAGGTGCTCCGGACTTCTATTGAGGACACTGCAACAAAAGTATATTCATGAAGCTTTGTAAATGTCAAGAAAACAAGTACCTATTCATTTCAGTGCTGTTAGTTAAGTGTTGCATTATTTCTGAGTGCTTTAATTATGCCATCATCCAGTCCTACATTGTAATAAAACATGTTTTGTTACTCGAATGAAGTTGACAGGGGTAAACTTTTGGTAGGTACTCGTAAACATTTGTGCAATTGTTTTGTTCACAAAATCGAAAAAACAAGATGGCTGCGTTAGTTCCAATTTTGGCCAAAAAGCCCTTGTACCTACAGCTAGCTATAGTCAATGTATTTTTGTTTATAGTTCCATGAGAGTGAGAGAGAAACCCGAAGATCTTACGAAGTTAACCGAAGAACGTCCTAAGTAGAAAACGTCCGAGTCCCGAGAGCTGGGAAAAGAAAATGTATTTACCTGACGATAGTTCGCAGTAGTGTGGACCTGGCTTCGTTGTGGAATGTGATGATGATACTAGTCTGAGGCAAGTCGTCATCGTATTTCTTTAGTCGACACCTGAAAGAAAATTAAATTGAATGATTTTATGTGCAGGCAGGGAATGACAAGCACTTTCCCATTTTGTAAGAGTGAACAGGCATCTTCTGGGCACGCTCGTTCTATCAAAGACCTCATCCATCGCGTTCCATCACGTGAGCGTGATCGAGATCATGAGCAGGCCCATTCAGCAATAAATAAATAAAAAAGATGGAAACGGTATGTTGCCGGTTGTAAAACCATCCATTTTTTTTAGGGCTTTTAAAGACTACATTTCCTTTGTTGGCAATCCTTTTTTTTTATTGTTGTATCTAAAGCAGAGATATGGCTATACATCAGTTTAGTTTTTCATCTGGAATAGACCCTTGTTTTCAGAGCAAATAAAAACTAAATTATTATCCAATCTGCTTGATCACAAACACAGCCATTTTCAAAAACCATTAACCCAAAACTGCCATCCACATAATATTTAACCAGTAATTATCATTAACAACATTGCAGAATCTCCAGTACATCTCAGGAGACATTGACCCCAAGAGGCTGCGAGGTCGCCAGGTCCCAGGGAGGTCACAAACGTCTCGTATTACGTATGTGTGAGGTTGCGTGAAATTGAGGCCATCAGTTGACACTGCACTTCTTTAGCGTAAGCTTATAAAGAATTTGGGTTAAGAACAGCTAATATTGTTTTAGGCTGTTTGATTTGTAGATGATGACGTGTTTTGGGTAATAGTGAATCTGGCTGTCAGTATATTTCCAGCCTGTATTTTTTTCGAGTACACATATACACGGGGTGTATTATTTCCACGCTGGGGCCACTGACTCCACTGGTAGGAAACCAACATGCCAAAAGTATTGTTAGGGGTCGATTTAATTGAAAAGAGTTTTTTGTTTAAAGAAAATGTGTATCGACTTTATTTTAACCGTGATCCTTGATTCGAGCCTGTGATATGTATTCTATTGTTTTAAACAGGGATTTTTCAGTCTCAATGTGTCCAAAAATCCTTTTTTTTGCCTACGTTTTTGACTAGTTTTTGACATTAATTGTCGCTGCGATGAGATTACAACTAGATGTTGAACGTTTTTAAATACGGGATTTGGCCCTCTGTTTGTTGAAAACTGGGTGATCGTCATCGTAACTCCTTTCCTCTAACAAGGGCTTCGTATTATCAGTCAGGATCTTTGACTAGCAATACAAATAAAGTCTTGCAGGAGTTAATAATAATAAAACTTTGCTCAAAAGATTACAGAGATTTTACATTTTCCCCAAACTAGGCAAGCCTTCTTGGGAGGGTTTAACATTTAAACATTTATTTTAAGAACATGTTCGTAATAAAAGTAAAATATGTTTGCTTCTAATTACAATAGTTATTTGTGCAAGTGCTGCGAGTGCTGATTTTGAATCCTGAGTGTGGCGAGGGATTCAAAGGCACGAGATGCAAAAAACTTTGCTCTCGTGTAACACACATAACTTTTCACTTCAGCAGCGAGAACACTTTGTAAGGCGTGTTCGGAAATAGCACCCATGATATTTTATTATTCAAAATATATTACTTATCATTATTGAAACTAGAAATAAATATTTACAGGTTAAATATCGGTTTTATTTGCAGTAAATACTTATTTTCGTTTAAATACAACAATAAGTTAAAAATTCAATAAATTACATTAAAAGACATAATTATCTTTTTGCAAAATTTCTTTAGTTAGTACGAAATTCCGAACGTGTTTGTCTTTGAGGTCGAATTCAAAATCGGAACTTCGAAAGGGCTGGTCTTTGTCTCTCTCTCATTCTAATGGCGGGAAAGAGATAGAGTGTGAATTTTTCGAATTGTATGATTAACCCAAGACTGAATAAGATATCCGCGGCTTTCAGAAAAAAATAATTAAAAAGTTACTTTGTCTCACTCAGTGGAGCAAAATCGCATTTTGGTCACTGATTTCAGGCAGCAAAACCTACATGTTTGAGCTACTGAAGTGAAAAAATGTTTATGTTAATTATGTTTATATATTTATATATTAATATGTTAATAAACATAATAATATACATATAAACAATAATTTTTTTAACTAACATAATAATGTTAGTTGTGTTTGCTTCTAAGTTGCAGGATATTACACGATCTATTTGCCAGAGAATTTATTAGGTCAATATCTCGGGCCTGACCCCTTAGCTTCGGAGAACATCGTTAAGTCGACGATCTCGGCTCGCATGCAAATATCTAAGGCGTTCATTAAGGTTCGTCGGAAGCCTGAAAAATGTCTGACAACTGGTTTAATGTTAGGTAGGATACTGGATACTCTGTAGTCTGTTTGTTGGGGTCTGATGGATTTCTTAGTTTGGAATGTTCATATATCTGCGTTTTGTTTGTGCAGATAAACTATTTTTCTTTCTTTCTTCTTTATAGAAAGGTAATATAAGAGGGGCAATTCTCGTAATTTTAAGAACGTCCAAAGTCTGATCTCAGTCTCAATCTGTCAAAAATACCTCTAAATTTTCCTAAATTTTGACAAGTTGTGACATTTGTTTGTTGCCGAGATGAGACTTGAACATTTTAAATTATGAGAATTGGCTTTCAGATGTTTGCATTGCAAGACTGGAAACTATTTTACGTTTTTTGGAATAGGTACGAATTTAATTGGTAAATAGATTCTTTAGCGTATGACGACATGGCATCATAATTCTATACCAAACATATTGCTTTTAACTTTAAGTACCTTTTGCCGGAGAAAGGGCTCGCCCAAGTTGAGCTACGACATCCGTAAACGATTACCATATTTATTGAATAGTTTGCCGGCAGACATAAGAAACGAAACCAATAAAAGTAAATTTAAGAATAAATTAAAGAGATGTTATTTAGAAATGTTATAAAGTGCTACCTAAGTCTAAAGTATGAATTTGTAAGTGTGTATAAAGACTCGTCAGACCCTACCAGTCAAACCATTACTATGGTTTTTGGGGCTTAGTTTGTAACCTTTTTTTGTATGATGTGAAATTATGATAAATAAAAATAATCCTGATCTCTGCTTATCACATCCCGCTAAACACCACTGCCAACTGGTTTTTAAGTATGGGGTACAAAAAGTAACAGGTCATAGATTAACCTATTCTATAAGCAAAAAATAACTGTCAAACTTACAAAGCATTCCTCGTATCAGGAACCGCCCTGTTACTAGGCAAGTTATCAGACGCGGCCTGGTTGAACCTGTTCCTCACGTAAGGATCTGCGTCCTTGGACCCTCCAGCCACGTAACCCGCCTCGTCGAAGTACGCCCGGCCTGTGGTCCCGCCGGTGTTGCCCGTATTGAAGATTTCTTCTGGTGAGGCTGGACTGCTTTCTGGCTCTTCGACGTCCGAATGCTGTTTTATTAGACGGAGGGCTATGTTTTCTTCCTGTAACAAGTAAGAGAATGGTATTTAAGTATGGGGTACAAACATATTTTAAATGGAGTCGTACAGAATCTTAAATTTTTATAACAGAAACGACGATTTCGAATTGAATTTATTTAGGTATGTTTTGTTTTTTCAGGTCCAACTGCAGAGAGCAAACTATTATATTCAACAGAAAGTATTCTCAGCCCAAAAATTGAACCAAGAAGGATCTACTCCGTCAATCCCTAAAAGCCAGCAGATAAAATTAAAGAACCACTTTGTTACTTAAAGATTCAAAAGGTATACTTAAAAAAAATTAACCAGTGCGACAACTGTGTCATCCTGACCTCTTAGGGTAGAAATTTTTCGTCGGTTCTAAAAACCATTCCATTCATTTTGACCGCGTAGCTCGTAGGTAGGTATTGCGATTTTCTATGAAACACCGTTTCTTTTTGATTTTGTTGAATTCATGGTTACAGTTTCCGCACTGGGTATTCTGTATATAAAGAAGTATGTAGTGTAGTGTATTATTACACTCAAGTTCCTTCTAATACTGTTACCCCTGTCAATACACTACGAGCGTGCTTTGAACTGAACCTCTAAACAAAACACGCACGACCTCATAAAGCCACAGTCAGACAGCTCAGTTCAGTGTCTGAGCTTACTAATTACAATAATAGCCTCACATTATTCCACGACATGAACAAAATAAACACTCTTACATATTAGTGTAAGTACGTGCCAACGATATTTATGAGCTAAGTATACTGGATGCGATTTAGTTTTCTCTCTTCTTGCTCTTTGGTACCTACATAGTTTCATGCTGGCCACGGTTTGTTGCAGAAAGAGTTTTATTGAAGAGTTCGTCTTCAATAAAACTCCTTGTGCTGCAACTTCGCTGGCGTGAAATTTCTTGTTCCTCCGACCCACCCCGTCGCATCGCATCACCTGCCCGCAATACTTCGTTTTCGGTTAGTATTATCAATTTTCTGTCTTTTTTTCTTTTGTGCTTGTTTCCTAAGAGTTCTAAAGGCTCCTGCAAACAGGCGCGACACGCGATGTTTTGCCTTCCTCAAAAACTGTGCTATCAAAAGCAATTTTTTTTTTATCCCGAATTTTAGTTCCAGAGATTAGCATCGATCGCGTTCAAACAAAGTCTTCAGCTTTATTATTAGTATAGTATAGATACGTACACATATCAGACGTCAAAAACATAGTACTTGCGCCCCGCGGTTTTACCCACGTAAATGTCGATCCCGTATGAATATCGGGATAAAGAGGAGCCTATATGTTAATTCAGGGTGTCAGCTACCTCCTTAGAAAATTTTATCAAAATTGGTCCAGCCGTTTGAGCGTGAAGAAGTAACAAACATATAAACACACACACAAATTTCGCCTTTATAATATTAGTGTGATGTTTTATTTTATACAATTTTATGTGGCATAGATTTTGTTTTATATGGTGGTGGCTTTTGTTACTATGACATGTTGCGCCGACCCGAAATAAATTGGGATAAGAACAAGAAAGTGATGGTGATCATGAGTATAAGTTATAAATACGTTAAACAATGGAAGGGGACATCATCTTGTTGGACAAGTTGTACGTGCCTTTCAGTCAGTGCTAAATAAATGTGTTTGCTTTCTTTATGCGCGTTTGGCATTTTTTTAAATGGGAAAAAACCATTGAACTCGCGACACTGTTACCGTAACCGACACCGACACCTCTGTTTTAAGTTTTGGCCATTATAAAGACATCAACGCGCGGTAAATTATTTTCCTTGGGAAGAGTGACCTTCAAACATATTTATAAAATTACTATGCTTTTTCAAGTTTTCACTTCTGTCGGCACTCCTGGAGTGCCACTGTTTTTTTTTCTATCTCATACCCAGTGATAATACAGCTTCCGTGGTCAGCAGCAGGTAAATTACACGTGTACACAAAAGCAATGCAGTTTGTGGTGCTGCCCATGTTTGTCACGCGGAATTGACACACACACACACGCAATTGTAACCAAATTCCTTCTCGGTGACGCATACAAATTTTGCATGGACCATGTAGTGGGTTGATGGTCACTACAAAGTTTTTTTTTTTTTTAAGTTATAACCATTATGAATAGCTCATCTAGACTGTAACACTTACACGTCTTTGGCAGCCAACCTAATATTTAATTCATAGCACCATAGCACCCGTCTCGCTTTACGCATTCCAAACCAAAATATCTTTTAAAAGCTTCGTTTTATAGTAATGGCGGGCGCGGGCGTGTAAAGCCTTGATAAGGAATTACTTAACACTTACCTATGTAACATATAACATCACATCACGCCTGTTATCCTCGAAGGGTATGGCAGAGGAGTATTTGTAGTAGGTACACCCAAGCGCATTTCGCCAGTCATTTAAGTCTCATGTAATAGAGGACGAGTCTCTTACAGGACACGAATCCAGACTCCGGGCTGCTACTGAGAGCTTCCCGATAGAAAAACACTTCGCCCAAACTGAGAATCGAACGAAGGACTTCATGTTCAGCAGTAGCGCTTGCGACCAATAGACCAACGTTTGTTTCCCAGGTCGGGAAAAGTATTGTTTTTCAAACCATCAGGAACTTTTACGTTGCTGCCTACAGTCTAGATTTCTGCCCGGTTGATGGTAGGTACAGTCACGAGCACTAATATGTCAACACTTGGCAACTTACAATAGCGATTTTTTCGTGAAATAACGAATGCAACGTTGAAATACGATACTTTACACAGACCTATGTGTTCGAAAATACTTTGTTCGTAATAACATAAAATTTCATTCAAAACTAAAGGAGAAAATCGTATTTGAATAAAGCCAAGTGTATACATACTTTTGCTCGTGACTGTACCTATTATCTGGCGAAATATGGGTGGTGGTGCACCTCTACCTAACCTTTCGGGGACTAACGACCGACCGGCGATGAACGAGTAGCGAGTAAAACTAGCAACTGCATTTTCAGTTGCTAGTTGTAGTTGGCGAGCAGCGAGTGTGTAATTCCGATAGTTTTGTCGCTGGGCTATCAGCGAGTGTCCGAGAGCGACGGGCGATTACTCGCACCACTCGCTCGGGGCGGTTAGTCCCACAGGGGTCTGGTTGTTCTCTCGGCGTGAGTTCTGACCGCCAAGCGAGAATCGCTGAACGAGTAACGCTGAGCGAGTATTATCTTTGGTAGCTCTTGTACCTCAGTGACAAACCAGTGGAGCGAGTCCCCGCCGGCAGTGTGAACAGTCAGCGATGAACTATTAATACATATTTGCATCTCTTTTGTTTACACGGAATGTATAGTATTGTAATTGTATTGACAGTTAATCGCTTCCTCGCCGGCAGTGGGACAACTGCCTAAAGGCGTGCATGTTATCTATAAAACAAGTTTTGTGCAAGGCCATCAACTATTTACTTTTTTATAATTCTATGATTATTTTGTAAAGCAAAATCACCGACCACATTCGAAATACCGTATTAGGAGTAGGTTATAAAATCGATATATTGCGTAAAAACCGATTCTAGTCTGACCTTGAAAGCGGTTTCCTTTGCCCATCCGTTTCTCTCAACCTTGACATTTCGTCTTTCTAGCGCGCTTTACTATTACAGATACCATATGTATGCTAATCAGTTAACTGGTTTAATGTATAATGTCATCATCTGTTTTGTAATGATGATGATGATGTTGGCACTGCTGGGACTCAGGCCTCCTCTCAGTGAGAGGGAGTGGGCCGTAATCCACCCAGCGGGCCCAGTGTGGCTTGGTAGGCGTCACGTGTCTTTGAATTTTTGGTTCCAGGACATGCCGGTTTCTTCGCGATGTTTTCCTTCACCGTTTTGAGAGCAGTGGTGATAAAATTATTTACACAAAGTAAAGCGCCTGTTTGAGTTCGAACCTACGCTCCACCGCACTTTAGTAGCTCCACCGCCGCAGCGCGCTACTGGGTATGTCGTTTAGTAGTAGATTTATTTGTTAATTTGAAAAGACACACGGCAATTATGTTTATGGAGACTTCAGCACTGATCGTTCTTTAACAAGCTAGTCGGTATAATTATGATATTTAGTAGAAAATGACAGAAGTCATTAGGTTTTAAAATACATAATAAGTATCCTAAGTATAGTACAACCCAGTTACTGGGTAATACGATACCTCTTGGTAAGACTGGTTGTCAGACTTTCGGGCTTCTGAGTACCCATAACGACTGTCAAAGATCCACTAATGACAACCGGGACCAACGGCTTAACGTGCTTTCCGAGGCACAGAGGGGTCTCGGTCGCCATGGGATCTGGAGGCGATAGTCCTCGCGCGCGTCTATGAGTGGCGCGCGGAGGCACTAAGCCGGGGGGAAGTTCCGCTTCCGCGGCAAATCGCTGCGGAGCGGACTGAGCTCCGGCGCGATCTCATGGCGACATGGAAGGAACGACTGTCGCAACCCAGCGCAGGGCACGCCGCGATAGCGGCGATAAGACCCCTCTTTGAGGAGTGGCTAGGGAGGCGCCACGGCGCCCTCACCTACCGCCTGACGCAGGTCCTCACCGGACACGGAAGTTTCGGGAGGTTCCTGCACATCATCAGGCGGGAGGAAACGCCCGGGTGTCACCATTGCCAGGATCGCCCAGAGGACACGGTGGAGCACACGGTGGAGGTCTGCCCCGCTTGGGCGGAGCACCGCCGTGTCCTCGTAGAGGCGATCGGCAGCGGCGGCGACCTCTCGCGCCCGGCCCTGGTGCAAGCCATGGTCCGGGGCGAGAGGGAGTGGGAGGCAGTCACCTCCTTCTGCGAAGCAGTCATGCTAGCGAAGGAGGTGGCGGGACGGCTCAGGGAGAGAGCCTCCCGTCCCAGCCGCCGCGGGAGACGCTCCGGGCGTCGGGAGCCGCGCGACGACTCCCGGCCACCGTAGGCGCGGGCCTGCGGGCGGAGAGTAATGGGTAGCTCACCGTCCGATCAGGACCAGGCCCGTGCCGGACGGCGCGTACGTGTTCCACGCGCGCCTCAAAGAGATGTCAGCATCGAGGAGGGGCCCCATAGGGCCGAAGCCTGCCGGGTCAGCGGGATTGTCCGAAAGGGTTACCGCTGGCCCGGAACATAAAGGGCTAAGGAAGGAACACGGGTGGGTTTTAGTCAGTAAGAGTCTGACACTCCCTTCCGCTCCACCCAGAGCGGGAGGGGTCATTTGATGATTTCCCATCCGCAAAAAAAAAAAAAAAAAAAAAAAAAAAAAAAAAAAAAAAAAAAAAAAAGAGGGGTCTCGGTATGTAAAGATGGTCACCCATCCACAGACCAACCGCGGCAAAGGTAGCTAAACCTGATCGATCGACCTGTGCGGCTGTTATTATTTAGCCACGGGCCGTATTTTCTTTTAAGTATGACACTAAAAGCATGTCCACTGACGAAAAGTGTTTTAAGTTTAATTAAATTAGGTATGCATTATATTAATACGTACCTACTACATACAAAATATTGACTAAACAACAAAGTAAAAACTTTATTAACTAAAATACATAAATAACAGTAGCTTATGGTTTATGTGGCATCGTCATTAAGCGATGTGAAATATCGTTCTTCACTAATTGTCAGTTGATTTAGTCGAATTCAGTTCGGAATTTATTTAATTTATAGCCTTGGGCCTAATTTATCTATCAGAACCGTACTAATAATGATTAATTTATTTGCTAATTTATGTTGAACACGCAACATCATTAAGTGATTAACAATATTTATCTTCTGTCAAAATTAAAAACTACTAAAAACTGAGATGAAAAAAAACAAGCTGTAGGTAATGTTTGTCAGTGCTTGACAAAGGCGATTAAAAAAAAAGTAAACACCAGTTAGGTACTAAAATGTAAAACGAATTTGTTTACTGTCATTATTGCATAAATAAAAAATCAACTAAAACCAATTTATTAATAGAGTTATCAATCACCAAGCACATCACTAGTTTGTAAAAAAAAAAAGAAAACAAACGTGCGTAGACAGAGTAATCTATAGACTCATGGTATCCGTGTCACCGAAAGGGACAAAATATTCCGGCAATCTTCATCATACTATCATTTTTACAGCTTATTACACTGCACCTTATCATTTTCACAGTTGCGCAAATGTACTATTATTGAATTATGCACGAAAAAGATCTTATTTTTTTGTTTAATCGCGGTGTAGTTTTTATTATTTCATTCATAAACGTCAAACTTGTTGTGCACATTGATGTGCTTAGCCGACCGACACGCAGTAAGGGACAGAAATATTCTTACTCTGTCTCTTTTCTTTGCTAATGGCGTTAATATATTTCTCTTTTTCTTGTGCGAATGAAAAAGAAGATATGCAGCAGTCTATAGTTTACTCGGTTTGTCTCGTGTTTGTCACGGTCTCTTTACTAGAGCTAACGACTACTTAAGTACCTACCAACTTACACAAAGAGCAAGAGAGCCTTTGACTTAGTAAGTAGGTACTAAAAGTGTAAGTAAAGTGTGTGTACAAGACAAGACGTTTAAGGTTTATTTTCGTTTATTTCGTAAATAGCTCCTTACGACAATCTAGAGTCTAGACAAAATCAAACTGGTTGCTAATTTAATTACAAAATATATTATTTTATTGACATTGATTAACATTCTGTGATTAGGTACTTTCAACTCACACACTGCCTTATTAATTGTTTTTTTTTTAGGAAACGTATACATATTTACAATGCTTGCAAATATGTAACCACATCATAAATTTAACTGTCATTGCTTCATTTTTAATTCTTTTACCTACTGTGGTATAGTAATTTTATTCTAGAACAGTTGCATCATCTTCTCGTATAATTATATAATTAATTTATACAAAATATTCTAAAACATTTTAAAAGAGTAACGGTGGAGTTTCTTGTCAATTCTTCCCCATACGAAACTACCTTTCGGTAGAACTTTGGGCGATTAGAATCAATTCTAATTTACTTATTGTAAATTTTGACGTTCAAAGTAGTGCCTATTTGTGCCTTTTTGTGCCTAATTGAAATAAATGCTTTGACTTTATTGACAACCGCAATTAGTTAATGTTGACATTGACAGTTAATGTTGACATTTTTTTTTTTTTAATAAGACCTGTAAAAGTGATTTTGTTACCCAATTTTTTTACAGATTAAACAATTTAATTTCAGTATAGTATGAATAAATATTATTACATAGAAGATGCTTATTTACTTTACATGTGCTTAAATTAAAGGTTAAGACATTACCCATTTAGATGATTAAATAGGTGCTAACGCAATACTTTGCCTATAGTGTCTGCTTGCACCCTTCAAATTATCGAGGAATTTTGTTCCGGTCTAGCCGTTTTGAAATACATAATGTAATGTTACGTGACCAGTTTTTATTTACTGCTTCGAATTTTTTCTCTCTCTGCAGTAGGACATTGACAGACGCACTAGAAAGGCAACATGTTTGACATTTGTGTGGCTAACGCAACTATTATTAAATGGTGATTATTATGACTACCAACGTATGTATCTACTATACGTATTATAGTTATTAGAACATATTTTAAACAGATAAGTATCAGTTAATTTATCGCTAGTGTTGGAAACAAATGAGTACACTTTTGACAGCACTTTGACATTGACGTTCTAGTAATGAACTTTAATATGTCACTCTGACGCGGGAATGTGACAGCGCGCGTCTTTTGTTTTTTTATTAGGACTGTTGACTTATTTTGTGGATTAAAGTCATCCTCATTTTCTTTGTCATTAAGTTGTATAGGCCTCTGTTTGAGCTTCTTTTGTTTTGGGCAAGTTTTTTTTTTGTTTGTTGGGTATTTTTTACTATAAACTTTTCTGCAAAAAACTGCTGAAGAGCACCGTGTGGCGAATTATGCAAATTGAAGTTTTACTTAATTATAACCAAAGATGAGATGATAATTATGATGGTTGTGAAATGTTTTGTTAGTACTTATTTAATAAGTTTAAGTAATTTAAAGTCATCTGCCATAGAATAATAATAATTCTTAATTTCATTTTATTAATAAAAAACAAACAGCTCATTTATCGAATTAAATTTCAGTCGACGGTTTCTTATTAAACTTCAACTCTAACCGACGATCCTGCATACTCATCTGTGGTTTACAAATGCAACTGTAATTTAAGGCTTCTACACAAATTTCTTAGGACAACATCCACATTGATTAAAATACTAGTCCAGCTTATCGAGTACATCTGTTACTCTAATATCCTGTCCATGAAAGCTATCGTGCAATCAAATATACAATATACCCAAGTAATATTCCCCAGCGATTAAACTTTTACACTTCCGGCCAATTAAAGGGGAATGCAATAGAATTGCACACTTTTGCACAAGTCCTGTTTTCTATACTTGCTAGAGATAAGACAAGCTGGTTTATTATGCTGAGCTTTCTACGTGTTCGGTGGATTGGCAAGCAAATCGTGTAAACAGTGAAAGTGCTTTGATGGTGTTAAAATTTGCTTGGATTCTGATAGCTAATTTGTTTTACCTAAGTAATTTTATTGGTAGAGTTTTAAAGGTCAGAAAACTAACCTAAAAATAAAAAAAAAAAAAATAATATTCTACAAAAATCTAAGCAACGATGATTACTCTTGACTAAAAATGACATTAAAAGAGCCTACAGATGCGATGGTATGGTTTCGAGGAAGGTGCGTTCGGAATCCGCAAACAATCTTGCAGAGTGACTAATTTGTTAATTACCTCGTAAACTTTTTAGTACCACATCGTGTCGACACGAGAGCCCATTTTCCATGTCTTCGCCTACAATAGCATTATCAGGTTTTTCATGCCAGAAGATCATTGCATTGTGTAAGCAATCTTTTTCTAATGCTACCCGCATACCCGCTCAACTTAATGCTTCCTATCGAAATTATAAAGTTCCATTTGGTCTGGTGTCTAAAATACATAATATTATTTTAACAACTAGATTTACATTTTTGAAGACTCTCGGACGAAGCATGAATAAAGAATATATTTACAAGATACCCAGGTGCTTCGCCTATGTTACAAGTTGGTTCGTGAAAGTATAATGTATGCCTCCCCAGGGTGCATTACATAAATAAAACGGACAGGTTTTTCTGTACTTTTAGGAATTATTTATACGAGGAATTTCTCACCTCGTTTTATAAATTCGTTGAGCATGAAAGCTATTTTTTTTTAACTATGTCAGTAGTTTGATTTAGATTGTAATTTTTTCATACTGTCTTTGTAATTTTAGTTATCAATAGGTAAAAACTGTTATAGAATGCAGTCTTTTTTACATCGTTCTCACATATAATTGTAAATTCAACTTTAAGATTGTAACTAATATTATTGTAAAAATATAATTTAAAAAAGAGTTTCCATGGAGTTTCTTGTCCGTTCTTCTCCATAGGTACCTACGCTTTGGAATGGGCAACTAGCTTCATATTTTCTGACTGACCGACTTCTTGACAATTCAAAAGTGCCTGTAAATGGTTCAATTGAAATAAATGCTTTGAGTTTGAGTTTGATTCTCAAGAAATGAAAGCAATTTTTCACTAATAGCCGGGTTTACACGGTTCAACTGCTAAGTCGAAAGCGATTTGAACCTATTGAATTTAAAATTAAAAGTATTTTTACTGGGCGCTCTGTAGTTTCTGCCTACCCCCATGGGTTGAAAGCGTGAGTTAATGTTTGTATTTATTGTTGAACAACAAAAAAGTTTTTTAATTAAAACCCGGGATTCTTAAGAGATGCTCTTATAATCGAAGTTAGTTATTCAAGTGTGTTCTCTGCAGATTCATTTTCTCATGCAAGGGTTGAGCAATCCCCTGCCAGAGTCGCGGGTTGTTCGAAAGAGTTACCGTGGCCCCTTTTTTTTGCGGATGGGAAATCATCAAATGACCCCTCCCGCTCTGGGTGGAGCGGAAGGGAGTGTCAGACTCTTACTGACTAAAACCCACCTGTGTTCCATCCTTAGCCCTTTATGTTCCGGGCCAGCGGTAAACCTTTCGGACAATCCCGCTGACTACCGTGGCCCCTGGCACAGGCAACTGAAGGGAACGAACACGGGTGGGCTTAGTCAGTAAAAGTCTGACATGTCCTCCCGCTCCGTCTAGAGCGGGAGAAGTTATATATTGATTTTCCATCCAAAAAAAGAAAAAGAGTAGTGCTATATCATGCTGAATATATAGGAATTTCCAATGCATTACCAATAACATTGACATGAAGTTACGTACGCTATAATACAACTAGTGGTAGTACATATGTACAATAATGCATACACTGCCGTGCAATTTAAATACAATTACGTATCTAGAAGGCGGGACGCTCTCACAGAAAACCCCGTATTTTCCAACAATGAGCGGCAGTTATGAAGCGGTACACTGCAGTGCATTGAAAGTACAAGTGTAGCACGGAGTGTAATGCGTGTGTAATGTCGTGCACCGCAGGGCGTGACCGATGCGGTTTGAGTTTGACAGGCTTGGAGTTAAGTTAGGGCTACTGTTATTATTACTGTCACCTGAAAATTTTGTCGTCATGCTATGAAGTAAATGCATCAAGCACCAATTAGGTAGAAGCTGTTCAGGAACTAAGTTTTTTTAGAGCTGTTTTTTCCAACGCCAGATTTTTCTATCCCAGTCCATGTTGGACTCAGATAGAGATGCAAATATCTTTTTGAAGTGAAAACTTCTTTATGTGCTCTTTACGCTCTTTTCGTTCTCTCTAAACAGTGAAAAAAACTAAACTGTCACAATTGGGTTGGTGACGCTGAATCGGGTATACTCGGCTTCAGTCATACCTAAGTTTTCACTTCTATCGTGTGGTCATAAGCATACTTAAAAAAAAAAACTGTCGAACGTCAATTTAATTTCACAGACAAAATACAGTTGACGTTGGAAAAATCAGCTCTTAGCCCTTCGTATCCACGAACATGGATCCACGCGTGACACAGTGCCTTTTTAATTGTTACTGTAATTGCGGCATTCAACCAGTTAATAGTAAATACCTACAGACTGATTATAATTTAGTGTTAATTAAATAATTACATTTCTCTGTGGCCTTGCCTCATGTGGCGCTATAACGCACTTCACTGGCCTTTTGACCTACCTTATTATTCAACTATTTAATATTAGACAAGACTAAAACGTTGTAAGGAAACATGCCATATCACTATATCTTCATCTTAACTATTATTACGCTGACCGAGATACCAAACCTTTACAAAATAGTAACAATCATCTTTTTAAATAAAATGTTTGTAATCGCCCGATTAAATTATACGTTGTTAAAAACACATTTTAGTGTTACCAAACATATCATAATTACGTCATGTTCGACAGCCCTATAGAACAACATTGTGATCCGTTGGGTAAACTGTGAAATGTTTACCATTAAAGTGGCCTCAAGTGTATGGATGTGTGATTAATATTTCTATAATCGTGGTGCAATTATTTTGTCGGCAAGTTTTCCGGTTCTTCGTGGTCATAATGAGGTTTGTGAGTTGAAAACGTTTTGTAAATTATTTTTATCTAGACTTGCTTTAATAATACTAGGATGTTCATAAAGTATGAACGATGGAAAGGAAACGCCTGAAACTGTTTTCTTTTGTAAGTATACAGTTTAGTTCAAGCAACTAGTGTTATTGTTCGAAGTAAGCAGTTCCTAGTACAGAGGCCAGCACATCAAGCTACCCGAAACTGTAAAATTTTCCCAATCAACTTTGAACCTTATGCTTTAGCGATATAGTTGAAAATCTGTTAAAGAAATTTGACAGAATGTAGTAGTTTGATGTGCTGGCGTCTGTACATAAGTAACGCGTAAATTATATTGCAATGCTACTGAATTATAGATATATACTTCAGGTCATTGACCTACATTGAACGTTATAATGAATGATATCAATTTCATGCTTATTATTATTAGTCCCGGACGCAGATTTTTTATGGAATTATAAGTATTTTTGTCAAAATAAAAAATTTCCACTGCTCTCAATGGAAATTCGAATTTCGAGAGCAGTGGTGGCCAAGTGGTAACGGCCGCGACTTACGAGTTGTAGGTCGTAGGTTCGAACCCAGACAGGCGCTTTACTTTGTATAAATTATTTCATCACCACTGCCCTCAAAACGGTGAAGGAAAACATCGTGAGGAAACCGGCATGTCCTAGAACCAAAAATTCGAAGACATGTGACATCTGCCAATCCGCACTGGGCCCGCGTGGTGGATTACGGCCCACCCCCTCTCACCGAGAGGAGGCCTGTGTCCCAGCAGTGGGAACATTATAGGCTGATTATGGTTATGGTTGTCAAAATAAAAAAAGAAATGACAGATTTTCACGAAAAGAAAAAAGAAAGAAAGAAATTACGTTTATTTGCTGTAAACATGACGTAATAAAGAAAACAAACAAAAAAAAAAAAACTAAGAAAGGGTTGGGGGAAACATGCGTCACATTCACGCAAAACAGCTATCGCTCATCATTATGCTGCGACCCTATGCAAGACAGAGCCCCAGCGTTGGTTTTCAGCGACAGCCGGCGCCGACGTATTGACAGACGTCAACAGACACAGGCAGGTACACCAGGACGTCACACCAGGACGTCGTCGGAGGGTGTCGGCAGGACGTCGACAGGTGCTCTTTAATAAAACATTCAAAACTATGAAGAAATCTTCAACATTTTCGAATTATCGGATGGTTGCTTGTCGGTTTTATTACACATTCAAACAAACATATAAACACACCCCCACACACTCACAAACTTTCGCCTTTATCATATTAGTGTTGATAGGATAACTTACGGAGACTGTGACCTCAGAGTTTGTTACGGTGTTTCTTTTCAGAGTAGTCGGATAGCATATAGCGACCTCATCTAGTAAAAATATACGTATTTAAGTAAAATTGTTTTTTAACCATTTTCAAAACCAAATATTATCATTTATCATTTAACCCTGTATTTTTCATTGGCATTACCTAAAATACTCCAATTTTTAATCCTACTGTAGCTTATTCTAACTTTTATCAGAAATTAAAGTCAAAACCATTTCAATATCAGCCGGTTCTAAAGTGTGACGTAATCTAAATCATGCATGGAATATATAACGAGTTGTTTATATACAGTTTTATTGATTTTATAAACACATTACGACAAATGGATGACTCATTATGATTACGTGATCAGTCATTGTAATAATGCAATCATTATTACAGCCCTTGTAATAATGATTGTATTATTACAATGGCTTGATAAGTTATCGTCGGTTTGTAATTTAATCATTATTGACGCATTTAATCTTTGCTAGTTTTAATGGTCGTAAGTGTACCTGGGTGTTCTGAGTTTGATTCTCAATTGATACAATATAGGCATTGTTATATTAATTAATAATTTCCTATAACTAAAAAACAATAATAAGAAATGTCAATGTCAAATTCTTTGGGAAAATTGAGTGATATTTTCAGTAGGTAGGAGAATAGATTTGAAATTATGGCCAGTAAATGGAGATAGGCTTTCTACCTATGGTCCTAATTTCGGACATTCTTCGAATTAGGGATCATCACAGTATGTACCGATCTATTCTGTAAAATCATCACCGTGATAAGTTAGATAAAGTGAGCTGTCAATAGTGTCAATACCTGACACCAGCCAGCTCACTTCAATCTCACTTTTATCTGCCGATCTCATCGCAAGATACAGACGTGACGTAACAATTTGGGTTTTATTTTATTCGAAGAAAAAAATAAATGAGATTCAATTTCGATGAGAACCACAGGATATTACAACATTAATAAACCATTAAGGATTCAATAAAACGTTGAGTAAGTTAGCGTTGAAGGATATGAAAGACATAAAATTTGTTTCGCAGAAGATTGCATTGCTTCTTATGAGATTTAAGTGCATATTTCAAAAATAAATACCTTGGCAATAATTTTACAAGAAGCTTGGTATTTTCAAAACCTTACGCCACAGACGGGACTTTTAATGAAAGAAAGAAAATACATTTATTTAACACAGACTAAAAGACACACAATACACCAGATAGTCAGATAATAATCGTACATCAGATAAAAACAAAAAAAAAAAAACTGCAAAGTCCGATGTAAGAAATTAGCAGGAAAGTGTGCCTCACGGCTGCGCCAAAAAGGCCCAGTTCAGCAAAAATGCCAGACAACTAGTGCCTGACGCTGGTTTTCAACTGGACCTGGTGTGTGAAGTGACGAATGTAAATCAGTTTTATACTGCATCGTGTTGTGTGTATACATAATGAATTAAAACCTATAGGTAATAGTTATTTATGCTACGCAAAATACGCGCATTGACGTGGAGTTGCGGACACCAGCCCGTATTACCTATTATTACCTATTAGTTATTTATGCTAGGTACTGTTGAATAACAAGGGATACTAATTGTGTACAGTTGTATACAAGACTTTATCTACACCCATGATATGAATCCTCTATAAAAGGTTCTGAAACAGTTTTTTTGAACCAAACCTGAAATCGCGAAAAGAAATCAGCTGTTCCCTACGTTTTCACGATATATACGAACATAATGTTAGGAACATCGGAATTATTTTTTCGCGATTTCAGGTTTGTTCCCATAGTAAAAGTTGTTCATAATGATGAGTACAATGACCTCTTAAGAGGTTGTTAATGTTCTACCAATAACCCTGTAGATAGATCTAGATAACGCAAGTATGAAAACCAAGCGTACCTACCATTTTTTGACTAACTACTATGACGTCACAAGCACTATTTAGTGATGGGAAAGCGCTCATGCTCACCCAGCCAGCAGTTCACAGGACTGAGCACGAAAGTGGCGGCTTACGATTTTTGTACGTAAGCTGGGCACGCGAAGTAGTTGCTCTTGCGTTATCTAGGGTCTTAGGATTATGCTGAGCGATGGCCGTTTGGCGTGGATGTGATGTATATTTTCCTCCAATTTTTTTTTTTGTATTTTTGTTCTTTGTCTTACCGCAACTAAACGCATTTTCTTTCTTTATTTTCTTTTTCTCCAAGTGTGCAGAGTATAAAAGGAACTTTGTTCCAATAACGAGATAAACAAACGGAATTAACACAGAATTAGTTGTCTCAGTATTTTCGGACGCAATAAAAGCTGTTCAGCAATTTCCCTATTTGTTTAATAAATGTCAAGTGTTGACATAGTTGTGTGTCCCCCGAGACTTAATTAAGGAACAAGAGGCATTATATTTCATCTCTCATCCTGAGCCTCAGGATGGTCAGGCCTGACCTGAGGGCATCGTCTGATAATACAAGGAAATTAACTATTACTTACAAGAATGTAAGAACATGATAAAATATCAAACATGTATTAACGTTTATGTTTTAAGTACCTATAAGAAAAGAAGGAAAATTATACTATCTGCGCCCTGCGGTTTCACTCGCATAAGTCACGATCCCGTGGGAATATCGGGATAAAATGTATCCTAATCCAGGTTATGGTCTACCCATGTGCCAAATTACATCCAAATCCGTTCAGCCGTTTTAGCATGAAACCAACAAACATAGTTACAAAAAATCATAACTTTTCTCTTTATTATAATATTAGCTTAGATTTTTGGAGGCCTTGTGTACCTACTGTCATTCTAATACAATTGGTTTTTTTTTTCAAATAACAGATAATAGGGGCCTGTGGGCTGTGGCTAAATAATAACAGCCGCACAGGTCGAACAATCAGGTTAAGTTACGCTTGCCGCGGTTGGTCTGTGGATGGGTGACCATCTTTACCTACATACCGAGACCCCTCCGTGCTTCGGAAAGCACGTTAAGCCGTTCGTCCTGGCTGTCTTTCGTGGATCTTTGACAACCGTTACGGGTAGTCAGAAGCCCGAAAGTCTGACTAACAACCAGTCTTACCAAGTGGTATCGTATTACCCAGTAACTGGGTTATGGAGGTCAGATAGGCAGTCGCTCCATGTAAAATACTGGTACTCAGCTGCATCCGGTTAGACTGGAAGCCGACTCCAACAAGATTGGGAAAAGGCCATGCAGATGATGAACAGATATTAATAAATAAGATCGGAATATCAATGACAAAATATGCAAATAAATAAATAATAAAATAAATAAAATTTTATTCAAGTATAAAACAAAGTACAAATAGGATTTACAGTAAATCTAAAGCAATTAGGTAATTTAATTAGTCTGTAAAAGTACGTAATCAGATTTCACTTTCACTGACCATTCAAATGAGTGATCATGAATAAACAAAGGCAGACCAACTCCTCACACCATCGCACTTTTAATTTCCTTTTACGGAAAACCCAATTTCCCACAACGACAAATGGGCTCCCAACCTACCCTACACACTAAAGGGGCAAGCAGACTGCGACCGATCGTCGATGACATCGACCATTCAGACAGATCCAGTGAGGTGTATGGCAGCTGGATTACGTACGATCGATGACGTCGACTGTTTTCATTCGACGCCGACGGTCGTCATTCGACGTAGATAGATGGTGTGGAATTCACTAGTAGGCAACGATCGATCGTCCATATCGATTGACAAGCGATCGTTCATAGATCAACAATCTATCGACCATCAACTTGATCTTTCGTTATATGTACGCACGCACACTTCAAGCTATACGTAAACAGTGTAAGCTGCCTTCTGATTGTACGAAAAAGCTATACAATGTGAGGTCAGCTAAACCTGGAAATGTATAGCATCATGTGTTGCCGTGTGTACGTGTTTCTGTGACAAAATAAACATTTTTATTTTTTTCTATCGAACGATGTAAAATATCTAATAATACCTATGCTTTAAAGCGATTAATATCAACTCCGACGCCGATCACCCGTAATTGGTTTGCACCATAAAGAGCATAGCCAATTCACTACCCACTAATGTCATCTGTACACGGTTTTACGGCACGGAATAACCGGATCCCAGTAATGCGGTGTCGCAACAACGCGTTCAAGGACGCGCACTGACCGCCGCGGCCGGCGAGCGCTTTCACTATCAGCAGTTCACGCACCACGTAATTGGATTAGTGTTGACTAAGACCGTGTGAGCACGCACGATGATGGACTGGTATTCAAGTTATAGGTTTATTACGGAGTAATTAATGGGCGAGGGCCAAGAGTTCATGTAAGTAACATGGGTGATTAATTTTTGGAGGTCTTATGGTATAAAGATGTATATGAAGAAATATTATGTAAGTATTTTATTCTTGTTTAGGGTAACTTTTGCGATTGAATTTAGGTACCTGTGATCGCATCTTATAGCACCAAGATAACTATCGGCATTTTCATTGTCTGATCTAGAACTAGAGTTTCGCCTCATTGTTTTGTAAAAGTAGTTCAATATATCAATCTAGATGCGTGCAACGGGGAAGGTATAATCCATGATTCCAGACTGAAAGATATTTACCGTTTTGGTTTGTGAACCTTTCTTTTTTACTATTCTCATTTTTAGGGTTCCGTACCCAAAGGGTAAAAACGGGACCCAATTACTCAAAGTCAAAGTCAAAGTCAAATCATTTATTTCAAATAGGCACATTAAAGGCACTTTTGAACGTCAAAAAAAAACTAAATAGAAATGATTCTAGTCGCCCATTCCAAAAGGTAGTTTTCGTATGGAGAAGAATGGGCAAGAAACTCCACCGTTACTCTTTTAAAAATGTTTTACAAGGTCTTGTATACATAATAAAAATTATATGTGAACACGATGCACCCATAATAAAATTAGTCTACCACAAAAGGTAAAAAGAATTAAAAATTAAGCAATGACAGGTAGGTAAATCAAATAAGTGATAGATACATGGTGCTCACATATTTACAAGTTATTAAAAAAAAAAAAATGCAAAAGTAGTTGAACTTTAACAAGTGTGTGAGCCGCTACTAAGACTCCACTGTCCGTCTGTCCGTCTGTCACCAGGCTGTATCTCATGAACCGTAATAGCTAGACAGTTGAAATTTTCACAGATGATGTATTTCTGTTGCCGCTATAACAACAAATACTAAAAACAGAATAAAAAAATAATAATTAAGGGGGCTCCCATACAACAAACGTGTTCTTTTCGGCGTTTTTGCCTTGTGGTACGGAACCCTTCGTGTGCGAGTCCGACTCGCACTTGTTTTTATTATTTAAACTAGCAAAGCATTAATTTCAATTAGTTCATCATTTCGTATTCATTTTTTCAGTGTGGATTATAGAGAGGAACTACAATGTTTTGGAATCTCTAAGCGCTGACGAACCAAGTTTATGTCTAGTTAGGTACTTTATGCAGTTTATGAGCTATAAAAGCCGGCTCCTCTTTAGCTGTCGTAAACATGTCCTTAGAGGTGAAACATCAAAAACTTTTATACTGTTTATTGTCATTTTACATCTGACTTAAGGCAGTCTGGAGTCCAAACACAGTCCAGCAGTGGCGAAGGTTACCGGCTTACCTCTTACAAAAATTGACCCTTCGCTACTATACCTATTTACAAACACTCGATACGTTTCCGTACCAAATCGAACATCAATAAAAATGTCAACGAAGGAGTCCTCTAAACGCTGTTCAAAAATCCGAAACCCGAAAATGTTCGACCCCTAACCCAAATAGACGACCGATATTCTTCCGACACCTGTTTGCTGTCGAGGACTAGGCAACCAAAAACCAACCGACAATGAAATGAAGGTAACCGAAAATGTGTCATTTTCGACCCGGAAGCCTGTCGAAAGGTTCTGAATAGCAGATATCTGTTTTTACTCCTATAGAATATACATGTTTTGCTGTCGGTAGAGTGACGATACATCGTTAATCATGGCAAGCCATAAATCAATATGTAAATGATTTTGAATGCCAATTGCCACTCTTTTTTGTTCAATGTATTTCGATCGATCAAACCACGACGACACAAAGTCAGTCTTTTCATTTTGATGTTTTTGTGTTTTCATTCATTATAAGTCAGACCAGCGTATTCGTTTCAATTCAATTCAATGATTTTTGCTTTAATTCAATTCAATGATTCACAATAAATAATGAGAATAGTGAACTCATTATTATCATTTAAAATTGATTTAATAGATATATTATGTACCTACCTACATTTTATAGAAATCATTATTATTCTAATATTGATAAAAGAATATCCGTGGCGAGGTGGCGATCCTTGCCCGTTCTTCTCCATAGGAACCTTCTACGGTTTAAATGAACAACTGCCTTCATCTTTTTGGGTAGTTCCACTGCGCACCAAAACCCATTGTTCTCATAATTTTAATGTTCATACATTGATTGCACTGTGCTCGAAGAAGTTTTGAGAAGCGTTAACAAAAAAATAAATGTATCATGAAACACTATTATAAATATCATAACAAAAAAATATCATAAAAAAAATTAAAATAAAATGCATTGCAGTCATAATCACAACATCACAACTAACAATATTTTTTTCTTAAAAACAACGCATTACAATGTAAAACTGTATTAAGTTGCACATATTCAGTTAGCTTATTTTATTACAATTCCAACGATATAATGTTATATACATAGCTTTCATAAAACATTTTAGATAATTAATTATATCGTTATTAAATTTTTTATAACCCCGGGCAGCGCGCACGATTTCGCGCATTATCATGCGACACGAGGGTCATAAAGTGCGAAATGGCCTTGAGCATTTTTGACAAACGAGATGAATCCACGGTAAAAAAATATTTCTATTTGTGTTTATCAAACAACTTATGGTTTGCCTTTTATGCTGACTCTCATCATCATCATTTCAGTTGAAAGACGCCCACTGCTGGACATAGGCACCCCCAAGAACCTCCACTTCGACCGGTTCTGTGCTTCTCGCATCCAACGGGTTCCTGCGGCCTTCACAAGGTCGTCGGACCACCTTGTGGGAGGCCTTCCCACGCTACATCTTCCGGTACGCGGTCGCCACTCCAGAACCTTTCGGCCCCATCGGCCATCTGTTCTGCGAGCAATGTGCCCTGCCCACTGCCACTTAAGTTTGGCAATTCTTCGGGCTATGTCGGTTACCTTGCTGCTGATGCTGACTCTACTTACTTTATTTTGGATAGCACTGGAATGCATTTCTTGAGAGTAGAGGAACTACCCATCTTTTTAACTGAAAAACCCCTTGAAAATTTAAAAGCGCTTGTCATTGGTTGAATTGAAATAAATGCTTTTAGTTTGGGAATACTTTCCACCAACTCTTAAGACAAAACGTTTTCGCACATTCTCGAGGTGCGTGTTACGTAGTTCTTATTCTTCTTCTTCTAACTACATTTATTTATAAGATCGTATTATGTCCGAAGGATGCGTTCGCTTTCACTACCACGCGTCCAAACTATACGTAATTGGATTTCTATGGTCTAACAGGCTGGTACGCCTACTCGCCTACGGTCATATCTGTAATGGCGATACCATTTAAATGAAAGGGAAACAGCTTTATAAATGTTACGAAATCGTAGCTCGGTGGTTGCTGTTGTAAAAACGGCTACTGCTAGCATAGAATGAGCATCAAGAAGGTAAGTAGTCAACTAGTAAAAGTGCGCAATGCTGCACACCGTCACCCTATTTCAAGTGTAAAAAATATCAACTTTATTTCAATGATCCTCCTCCTCCTCAAGTCGTACTCCTCATTACTCAAGGTCGTGATCCTCACTTGAAAACATCTTTTCCCTGACGATTTTCGCCATCTCCGTCTATCCTTGGTCAAGTGAAGCGCATCATGAAACTTCGTGTCAAGAGAAGAGCTTTTCTGGTCGGACCATTGCAAAGGGCTGCGACCTCTTGGTCGTTTACCATCCACCTTGCCGGTAACCATCAGTTGTTCAAGGTTATTATTTCAATGATAATTAAGTTGATTTTAGAGTGACTAGCACTATTGACAAAGTTATAAAAATGTTTGAAGTTGTAGCGTAAACAGAACTTTATTGTATAGGAATTAAAGACAGTTTACACAATCATTCTGATTTTACGTCAGATTATTCTACAATCAACATACTAAAACAATTTTGTTTCAATTTTTTAGTCAAAACGATAGATTTTTTGTAATTAAATAATTGCTTCATATTTTGCAATAAATTACCAGCGTTGTGTCATCGCGCTTCTCTTTCTTTTCTATGCAGTCCGTCAGGGACAGCGCTTTTGATCATGTAAGCCCATTAAGGAAAAGACTCAAGGAAAGAAGATTATGTGTAGTGACTTCCACCAACCGGCACTGGGCCCGCGTGGTGGATGACGGCCCACTCCCTCTCACCGAGAGGAGGCCTGTGTCCCAGCATCCAGCACTGGGTGGGAGTATCATGGGCTGATTATGCTAAGCTATGCCAAGGAAATCATTACGTCTTCAAAGTTTTCACATAGAAAGTTTTCTATACAGGTATCCGGTATAATAAAATTGTAAAGTAATCAGGAGTTATGTTAATTATTTGCTTTATTTATTGCCTTTTTTCTATGACTACATAAGTACATATCGGTACTTCCTGTAGTTGTCAGTTTGACATTAATTGTGGTAATTTTCTACTCTAGTCGTTTTTCTTTTTTTACATCGTTCTCACATACAATTATGATAACTAATATTTTTGTAAAAATATATAATTCAAAAGAGTGTCCATGGAGTTTCTTGCCCGTTCTTCTCCATAGGTACCTACGCTTTGGAATGGGCAACTAGCTTCATATTTTCTGACTGACCGACTTCTTGACAGTTCAAAAGTGCCTGTAAATGGTTTAATTGAAATAAATGCTTTGAGTTTGAGTTTTGAGTTTTCTCTATTTTATTTATGGAGGTACAAGCCGAGCGGTTGATGGGATTTTCCATCGGCAAAATTATACTATCTTCTATAAAAAGTTTCATCCACCAACCAGCCAGCGCAACCAGCGTTGGGGCTCTGTCTCGCGTGGATGTGACGCATATTATCCCCCAACTTGCTCTTTTTGTGTTCTTGCTCTCCGTCATGGTTACCGAATAATTATAATTATTAAATAAACGAATTTTGTTTCTTTCTTTTGTTACGAAATAAATCTTTTTAAACTCTTTAGGCACTGAATTTGCAAGAAGCCTTCCTTGATGCGCAGAGTTGATTCACCCAATTGCGCTGTCTGTGGAGTCATAGAAGATGTGCATCACATCTTGACGGAATGTAGTCGTATTGGGGTCCAAAGCCGTCAAGCTTTTCACAATAATTTTAATGTAGGCTATTATAATAGCGTCCTGGCCTCACAATTGTCAGATGAGGCCAGAACACTATATCATATTATTATTATGGGTATAAGGTTGCGGGTAGGTTAGTTTGTTATATTTATTGTATTCAATAATCGGGGTGACATATTCTTTATAGAAAAAACCCTGTAAATAAATAAAGATTAAAAAAAAAAGAAGCCTTCCTTAGTGTCCACCTTTCATAATATAAGCTTGCATCAGTTGTGCAAAATTTCAAGCTTCTAGACTAGACTTAGCGCCGGGTTGCGTTGTTTGGGCTGTTAGGCATTATTATAAATTATACTAGCTGCGCCCCGCGGTTCCACCCGCATAAGTTTCGATCCCGTTGGAATATCGGGATAAAAAGTAGCCTATATTATGTTAATCCAGGGTGTCAGCTACTTCCATACCAAATTTTATCAAAATTTATCTAGCCGTTAACTCACAAACTTTCGCCTTTATAATATTAGTGTGATAATCATATTTTTTTATGCTACAGTCACAGGTTTAAATCATAATATTAATGTTTTGATAATGTTCTGCACGTCAAATGTCTGACTATGTATTAGGAAACTTAATTACAAACTGTAAGATCAACACTGTACCAATACCTACCTATTGCCAAATAAATGATTATGCTCCGTAATCTCGTCCTCATTGTTCCTTATTTACTATGTAGTTTGCGCTTCTTGCAGACTCGCCAATCACATTATTTAAAGATTTTTTCTTCATCAAGAAAAAACAAATGTTATCTATGGTTCACTCGTTGGCGCGTTCTCGGTTCTCCTGACATCTGTCAATCCAATCATTGTACTTTTTTGTGCCGCGCGCTGATCACGTTTTCGTATATAAAAGTTCAGAAAAGTTTTAACGAGATGGGAAATCTTAGAAGAAAACGAGACAAGAAATGAAGGAGCTGACCGAACGTCTGCGAGAACTGGAAAATCGCTTGAAGAAGCGAAAACGGAGCCGTCATCGAAACTCAAGGTACCGGCAGTTGAAATCATGTTCCTAAAATAACATAGGATGCCGTTATACTATACGCACAACAGTCTCGAGAGTTTTCACGAGAGGTTAACCATGAGAACGTAACTGTGCCGTATACTTACACAAGAACGACACCACATGAGCTTTCACGAGAGGTTAGCCGATGGTACATACGTTCAGTGTTATAAACACGTTTCTGCTGGATTCCTGGCCGTCTCTAAGAGTTTTCACGAGAGGTTAACCATGATAACATTCAACTGTGCCATATATTTACAATAGAACGACACCACACGAGCTTTCACGAGAGGTTAGCCGATGGTACATACGTTCAGCGTTGTACACACGTTCCGGATGGATCCCTGGCCGTCTCTAAGAGTTTTCACGAGAGGTTAACCATGAGAATATTCAACTGTGCCATCAACACCATACAAACTTTCACAAGAGGTCAGCCAATGGTCTGTAATAATAATTTATTTATTTCAGGTAAATAACCATTGCCACAAAACATAAATTAACAGAAAACATAATAAATAATTCAAAATAAAATCAGATAAAAACCATGTCCAGTATTAAAACACATGCTGTATCCCTGGAGCTATCACGAGAGGTTAGCCGTGGATTTAGATCTAAGCAGTCTGGGACTTAATTCTAATTATTCTTCATAGATGAGTACAAAGGTCAAGTAGGCAGTCGCTCCATGTAAAATACCGGTATTCAGCTGCATCCAGTTAGACTGGAAGCCGACCCCAAAATAGTTGGGGAAAAGGCTAGGCAGATGAGATGAGTACTAAGCCCTCTTCCATGGAGGGTACTACAGTTGGACTGTGACTGAAGTCAACGCAGCCGGACTGAGAATATCCATACTCAAGGCCGCTAATTATAATCTAATTCCAAAATGCTTCATATTTCTATATGTTAGTATAGAATGTAACTTACATATGCTATGTTAGTACTTCAATTCTACTAAAATACAGTCTGAAGGAGGCTAAGAGTGAAACGGTATACATACATACCCCAACCTAAAGCCTTAAGTTCAAGTATTAAAAATCTACTTGTGAGATGCTGGGGTACAGTTAGTTACTGTACCTATGGAACTGTATGGCAGAAAATAAATATGAAACACGCATAATCTGTAGCATAATGAACCCACCAAAATTGAAAAAGGAAGGGTTGTAGCATAATGAACCCACCAAAAATGAAAAAGGAAGGGTTGTAGCATAATGTAGTAAATAGGAGTGGAATCAAATGGAACCACCATGATCAGGGAGCAGCGAATTACAGTGGCTGCTGCTATTACACTCATTGGAAAAGTTTATAATAGTCTAATAACCTCCCAAGTGTTTGTATAGTGCAGATCAAATCGAAATATTAAGTTACCGAGCTAGATTACTGTGTGACATTTATCATGAAAATTGCAACACACAGATCCTTAATCCTACCCAGCCTTAACGAGGAAATGCAAGAATTGATGTAAGTAAACACCAATATCAGAATACCAGATAAATTCAATGCCAACAAATCATCGCCAGAACCAACATCATCACTAGCTCAGGTACAGACTGGTAGATTGCAGTATTTCTCTGAAGTATGGTATTACTAATCCAACTATACATGAGTTGGATCAAGGGTTATAAAGTACCTTTTACCGAGTTCCAGTTCAAGCTTCTGAATAACAACTTCAGTCAGAAAGAAAGCAATCTATCTCCATTGAATAATCCTTTACCAGGTGCCATAGAAACATGCTCCTGTCAATAATCAAATTTATCTAGTAACTGTATAATTTTACCAAACTCACATGGTACTTGGAGATACATATTAAATCTCAAAAACTTAATATTATGCAGTATGTTACTACTTACATAAGTTTTTTGTCTACAATAATACATAGATAAAAAAAAAAAAAAAAATAAAAAAAAAAAAAAAATAAAAAAAAAAAAAAAAAAAAAAAAAGAGGAAATCAATTATCCATATGAAAATATGTCAGAAGATATCTCCAGTTTCTATTTCAAGATATGTTAAAAGTGACATGCCTCGTATTTGGGCTAAGCACCGCATCCATGTATTCACAAACATCATGAAGCCAGCTGTCTGTCATTAGAGTTCATTAGGGTTGCATTTTGTCATACATTTTGACAATTATATTCTGTGCCCTACCAATTCATATGTAAAGTGTTTAAAAAAATGTATCTGCTACTTAAACAAAGACGAGTGCCTAGACAGTGCTGCCAGTGTCTAGGATAATTGTTGGATTCAGTCCAGTCTGCCATTTCACTTTCTCAGGAAAAGATAGAGTTATCCTACAGTCCATAATATAAAGAATATTAAGTCTGAAATTAGATACAAGTAATAGAGTTTATCTAATTACTAGGTATTCTAGCATCTGCACCGGCAGCAGCTGTAGAATATAGTTATCTTTCCAATTCCAATTTATAGTAACGGCTCCATCGTTTTATCAATGATTCTACCAATGTCAAGGTTGAAGGAAACAAAGTGTATTCGCTGAGGTTGACCGGTTGTACTGCCTTAAGCACAGTTTAATTGCAACTGGATCTGTTTGAATAGCCTGTAAGGACAACACAATACATTTATTAGGATAAATTGTTAATAACCAGACAACACAAATTAATTTTATTATGGGACAAACACAATGAACCACCACTATGATGGTTAAATTTATACCAAGATAATGGAAAGTAACAAAACAACAATGAAAATAATAAAGTTAGAACTAGATTAAAAATCAATTATTGCAAATACAACAAAACTAGAAACAAATTTAAAATCATTTATTTGCAGAGATTGTTGGTTACCTTACATTCAACAAACCATAATAGAATTAAACAATTTGACTTTGTTCTTGAAATATTGCCTGATACTTCTCAAACTGGCTGGGGACTGGTATGTAATGACATCAAAATCCACAGGCACTGGACAGCTAATGATGAAAAGTTCCTTACCATACCTTGAACTAAGTACTAGCAGCAATTATGGGGCTCAAAACATTTGCAAGCTAAGTCAGATATTGTGAGGACTTAGAAAAGATATCACAATGGCCATAGCCCGTATCAGTCAGATGGGTGGTACGCGCTTTACTCATGTAAATAGCTTGGCTTGACAGTTTTGGCAATGGTGCGAGGAAAGACAAATATGGGTTTATGCATGAACCCATGAACCTGTTGTAAACAGGTCCAATACTAAACGTCAACATAACATGACTTCCTGATCCAAGTGCATGTTTATAGATCTATTTACTGTCAAATGAGATCTTCACACCCAATGCACAGGAGTCACTCACTGATTGCTACCATAATATTACCAGAGACGCTTTCCTGAGAGGAGAAAGACTGATCCCTTCAATTGATATAGTGCTAGCTTCCTTGTCTAGCAAAACAAAGGAAAACTATTTATGGATTTGCTCTAAATCAGTGGATTCTCTTCTGTTAGAATCAAGACATTGGCCCCTAGGCTCAGTCATGATAGTTATATAATTTTTAGCACTAAGTTTAATGAAGCACTGTCATATAGCTCACTCAACATCCTAATGGTATTGAGTGAGCTATATAATAGACAGCAAATTCTCTAGTTTTAGCCCCCACATTGACACAGATGACAAAGGGGCAATATTTATATTAAGTAGTAAATAGTTTGGGACCCCAGTATCGTTTGGGTTATTTAATTTATTTCCTAATCAAAACCTTGGTTTAGAGTTACTAACCAAACAATTAGTAACCAGAATAGCTCCTGTGATTGCATACAGAATTCAAACCTTGTCATTTATTAGTATAAATAACATTCTTGTAATGAGGATAATATTAACACAAACATTCCAGATATAATTAAAACCTGGTAGATCTCAACTCAACTCGATACTACCATTATAAAGAGAATTTATCTATCTGTACTGCCCACAACCCTTAAATCGTCCTATCTAGATTTTATTATGAGTATACCTAAGACAATATTGTAAATCATTAATTACAACTATAAAAAAAAAAAAAAAAACCTTATGATGTCACCTCTACTGTAACCAATAGTAGATGGATAAAACAAATTTTAAGTAATAGTGGAATAGATATTTCTAAATAAATTCAATACAGACATGTCTCTACTTCAAAGGGCTCTGAAGAAGGTGTCAATATGCTGGTTGGACCACAATTCCTCAACCCTTGCTCGGTTTTATAAGAGTCCTTTTATTAGTGATTCTAATGATTTTGCTCCAGCTGTGTGCTATACAGAGTGATTGTTCATAGAACTTATTACATGTGCCTTAAAGGATTATTAATTAAACTAGTTGATTCAAAACGGAATAAGAATTCCAGAAACTAATAGTAATTAGAGAATTATAAATTAAGTTAGGTAACTATTTACCTTAATGGTAGACTGATTCTTAAATAGAAATACATATACAATATTAAGTAACAAACTTAGAATAACATGTTAGGTTACAATGTTCAAATATTGAACAATGCTCATTTTATGTATTACCAACACAATTGAACAATGCTCATTTTATGTATTACCAACACAACTTTATTCTTTGAACATCTACATAGTAAATAAGGAACAATGAGGACGAGATTACGGAGCATAATTATACAGATCGGACTAACTTACCTAGTGACGTCCGATCCTCAATTATGTGAAGTAATCTCGTCCTCATTGTATCCCAACCCTTCCCAGATAATCATCCTACTTGTATGTGTAGGATTGGATTCACCCCTTCTAAAAGTTGTGTTGTGCTGTATGCACTAAGCCGGGACTATAATTATGATGCCCATATAGATCATCATGAAGTCCCGTTTTTATGCTTTGAAAGAATGATTGGATTGACAGATGTCAGGAGAACCGAGAACGCGCCAACGAGTGAACCATAGATAACATTTGTTTTTTCTTGATGAAGAAAAAATCTTTAAATAATGTGATTGGCGAGTCTGCAAGAAGCGCAAACTACATAGTAAATAAGGAACAATGAGGACGAGATTACTTCACATAATTGAGGATCGGACGTCACTAGGTAAGTTAGTCCGATCTGTATAATTATGATTCTGATTAAATCAACAAAAACTCGTTGAACACTTTTAACAGTATTTCGGCACCTGCCAAAGCTACAATCCATGTTAGTCTTATAATTATTATATAATTGCATAGCATTGTATAATTGCTATGTATTGTATGTACTGTACCCTATGTACCTACCATTTACGGGGTAATTTCTTTCATTGACTTGAATGTGCCCTGGCGGCTGATAGTATGTCATGCTCACACAAATGTCTCGCTGACGGTGGCGTGTCTGTTGGATCATTTAGCTCCCTTCAAAATAGTTGAGCTGAATGGTGCTGATCTATGCGTCATGTTTGTGAACGGGCACCGTCATTTGGGGCTGGTCATCACTTAGCTGCCTCGGCTTATTTTTAATTATTTTATTTGTAGATTGTTGTTTTCTTAAGAGCGCGCTCTTAAGAAAACAACAATCTCGAGCGTAGACGGGCTGCATTTTTCCATACAAACGTATTCCCCTATTATCTTCCTGGATAATGCCTCAAGAGTAATCATTTTTATTTATAAAAATCTAGGTCTATTGAAGGCATGCCCCTTTATTTTTTTTTTCAAAAAAATTATTACAGAAATAAATATGATCTTCTGAAAACCTAAAAAAATGCCCCGTTTTTACCTACGTAATCAGACGACTACCGAAGAAAATTGAAATGTTTTTAAGATAAAAACAAATGATAGGGGCATAGATCTATTCTTCCTTTAAATTTTGATACCAAAAATATTTTAATCGGCTTAGGTTTTGAGGAGAAAACAGGGGAATACGAAACGTCGATCGGTCATGGTTTTTTCTAGGTAAAATCGTTCTGAGCTGCAGTTGTCCCTATCGCACTCTACGGGGGGAGACTAGAGGGAGAGAGACAGCAACAGTTTCTTCAAATACCTATTTCTCAATTCTCGCGCAGCCCGTCTATGCTCTTAATATTTGCTGTAATCTGGACGCTTTTACCGCGTAAATTCAACATTAATGATGTACCTAACTAATATTTTTGTAAAAATATAATTCAAAAGAGTGTCCATGGAGTTTCTTGCCCGTTCTTCTCCATAGGAACCTACACTTTGGAATGGGCAACTAGTTTCATATTTTCTGACTGACCGACTTCTTGACAATTCAAAAGTGCCTGTTTATGGTTTAATTGAAATAAATGCGTTGAGTTTGAGTTTGATTAATTATATCGAAGATTTGTTGAATTATTATCATTTGTTATTTTGTTGTCAGTACCTACTCAGATGTGAGATAATTTAACTAAATTACATAATCCTTAGGTCTTGAACCTCACGAGCTCCAGTCGTGCTTAGCCATTGAAGCAGTACCTGAAACAAACAAAGAAACTAATTAAACTAAATTAAAAGTTAAAATAACAATCGTGCTAACCATTCTAATTTTAGAGGTTAGCCAGTATCGATCAATCATGAAACGATTAATATGCAAATAATTTTTAGTAGTTTTCACTTTCTAAATTGTATTAAAGTGTTTGCGACCGTGTGTTTGTAATTACAGTGGTTCTTAAAATGTTGCGAATTATTAGTCCCTTTTGGGAGTAATCCATACTAATATTATTATAAATTCGAAAGAACTCTGTATGTTACCTTTTCACGCCTAAACCACTGAACGGATTTCGATAAAATTTGGCAGAGCGATAGACTGCATCCCGGGGAAGGACTTAGGACAGTTTTATCGACATACCTCGCGGGCAAATCCGCGGGCGGAAGCTAGTTAATTAAAAAAAAAAATAATTCACCTGCAGAAAAAAAAAAGTTTAGTGTCTGTACTTTTATTTTGTTACATGGGACTTATCATTTTAATCACCGCTAATGAGACACTATTGATTTTCTATTGTAATGGGCCGATGTCGGCCCACGCCGGGACGGAGTGGTCACACATAACTGGTGAAATGTGGGTGTACATCTCCAACCTAACCCACCTCCCCCGCCACCCACCCTCCCCACCCTCCTCCTTCACCTCTGCCAAACCCTTCAGGGAATACAGGCGTGATGTTATATTAGAAAAGTAGTTGTTCATTATTAAGGCGACTACATGACCTAAAGCGCGGTCTTTGTCGGACTGCATAGAAAAGAAAGATAAGCGCGATGACACAACGCTGGTAATTTTTATTACAAAATATGAAGCAATTATCTATTACAAAAATCTATTGTTTGGACTAAAAAAATAAAACACTAGTTCTTTAGTATGTTGCTTGTAGAATAGTCTGAAAAAAAAAACATAATGATTGTATGTATGTATATTAGTATCGTGTTTGATGTAAAAAGAAAGTTTTAGAGGTATCTTCATGATTTTTTCTATCGTATCAAATTTGTTGTATTATGTTTTCATCACACTATCTACCTAGCATAGATCCTGAAGAATATCATAATATTTTTCTGATGTTGTTTACTACAGTCGATCATATACTTTTATTGTTTCTAAAACTTGGGTTTTTTGTGTTTAGGTCCTGTAAAAGAGAGAGAGTTTTAAGAGGTTCTTGAAATAATTGCAGAAGCCTAAGTTCTGTGGTTCTTGCTCGTCTTGATGATGATCTATACGCCGCACAGTGCCATTAAAATTGGGAACGGATGTATCTACCGTGTCCTCTCGATATTATTGTCTATGTTGCTATTGCGATTTCCATAAGCTTACGTAGGTATATTGTTGTTATAGCCAAATATTTTAACCTATTCATTCATCGAGCAGAAAAAAAACAAGAAAACATCTTAGAAACCTACATTTATTGAAAGAACCCACTAAATCAACACGCCGCAGAGCACAGTAAATCTTCACCAGAATAAATAAATTAACGTAATCAGTTCACGATCAAACATTTTTACACAATCTGTGGTCGTTAGCGCGAAGTAATTTGCCGCCCAGTCCACGCAGGCCGATCGTTGCGTCACCGCAGCGTAGTCCACATCAATCACGTTACGCAATAGTTCCTGAGATGCGCTAGACTAACGTGTGGATTGTGATGCAATTTTATACACTGATATTGTAGGAAATGGTCTTGTGGTGTGATCTTTGACGTCATCGGATTTGTTTGATGTTGGAGGGTTTTGTGTCCGCACATAGATGTAACCATTTTTAGGGTTCCGTACCCAAAGGGTAAAAGCGGGACCCTATTACTAAGACTCCACTGTCCGTCTGTCACCAGGCTGTATCTCATGAACGGTAATAGCTAGACAGTTGAAATTTTCACAGATGATGTATTTCTGTTGCCGCTATAACAACAAATACTAAAAACAGAGTAAAATAATTATTTAAGGAGGGCTCCCATACAAGAAACGTTTTTTTTTCGGCGTTTTTGCCTTGTGGTACGGAACCCTTCGTGTGCGAGTCCGACTCGCACTTGGCCAGTTTTTACTTCTACGCTCATTATGGAAGTGGGTAAGTTAGTAAATATTTTATAGTTACTGCTATTAACGTGACCACCTACTGAGTCATCATCCTAATCAGCCTATAATGTTCCCACTGCTGGGACACAGGCTTCCTCTCGGTGAGAGGGAGTGGGCCGTAATCCACCACGCGGGCCCAGTGCGGATTGGCATATGTCACATGTCATCGAATTTTCGGTTTTAGGACATGCCGGTTTCCTCATGATGACCTACTGAGTACAACTGATTAAAAAAGATCCATTGACTCGAAAATAAGAGGATAAAGCTATAGTAACTAAATATCATGTCCTACGTTTTCTGTCAGTTGCGCGTTACAGGAACTGATGGACGCTGGTGATGGCGCCAAACACGTAGCCGAATTCTGGGCCAACTCCATTTAGATTGCCATCAAAAAGGTAAGAAGAAGAAAAATAACAAAAAGACGTATGTGACTGACAGTGGAAATATTTTTCATTCTGGTATTATTATACCAGCTATTTTTAAACCACTGGAAAAGTCATTCCATTATAAATTCTAATTATTCATAAACTAATCCAAATAAAGTAGTATATCAAACTATTCAAAACTGAAAGTAATTAAACTTAATCAATAACAATTAAAACCCATTGTGGCGTGAATAATTAATGATAGTCGAACCCGCGATTGAGAACCTCTGACATAATAGCTCTGACATGTCAGGAGTCAAATGCAGTGACCTTGTAATGGCGTACGATGGCTTTAAATATAAGTGCTTATGGTTCAGCTTGACGCTTGAATTAGGATTTATAGCCTGATTGAGTGGTCAAGGGGCTTACATGACCTGTCGGACTGCATAAAAAAGAAAGAGAAGCGCGATGACACAACGGTGGTAATTTATTGCAAAATATAAAGCAATTATTTAATTTAAAAAATCTATTGTTTGGACTAAAAAATTAAAACACTAGTGTTTTAGTATGTTGCTTGTAGAATAATCTGACACAAAATCAAAATGATTGTATGTATATTAGTATGGTTTTTAATGTAAAAAGAAAGTTTTTAAAGGTGTCTTCATGTTTTTTTTTTCTATAGTACCTATGAAATTAGTTGTATGTATTATGTTTTCAACACACTATCTACCTAGCATATATCTTGAAGAATATCATATGTTTTTCTGATTTTGTTTACTGTAGTCGATCATATCGATCGTTTCTAAAACTTGCGGTTTTTGTGTTTAGGTCCTGTAAGCCCCTTAAGGTGCATGGCATACGAATGCTGATTTTGAAAGATGGAGTACTTAGGTACTGGTAAATGAATAAATAATTATAACAAAAAAAAAAGCCCCGTAAAAAGCTCAATATTTTAAGTTAGTGGCTTGAATATTGAATTAAAGTTGGTGCCCGCTATTGAGAACCACTGACATTTTAATAGCTCTGACATGTCAGGAGTCAAATGCAGTGACCTTGTAATGTCGTAAAAATTTAAAAGTGTTTATGGTTCTGCTTGACGCTTGATAATGTTAAATGGATAATAAATTGAGAGAGGATTTATGACCTAATCGAGGGGTTAAGGTTCAGGGTATGCGGATGTGTTATGTGTTGGTTTTGAGAAATGGAGTACCTAGGTAGGTACTGCTAAATCACACTAATATTATAAAGGCCAAAGTTTGCGAGTGTGGGGGTGTGTTTGTATGTTTCTTACTTCTTCACGCTCAAACGGGTGGATCAATTTTGATAAAATTTTGTATGGAGGTAGCTGACACCCTGGATTAATATATAGGTTACTTTTTATCCCGATATTCCCACGGGATCGATATTTACGCGGGTGAAACCGCGGGGCGCGACTAGTAAATAGATAAATACTGATGGGACTTAAACATAACGGCGAAATGTGTGTGTACTATAGGTGCACTGCCTAAACCTTGGGGAATGCAGGGGTGATGGTATGTTATGTAAATAGTAAATAGGTACTAATGAATGCCACAACAAGCTCAATCTTTTATGCTATGTTCACACGCGCGCGTTCAACTCGACATTCAACGTGCACATTCACATTCACGAGCGTGTAAACGGTACGCCCGAGCCCGTAAACGCGCCTGTGAACGTGAATGCCGCGAACCGGGCGTGCTGACTGACACGACGGCGTGCGTGTGAACAGCTTGAATTTTCGCCGACCTGGGGCGGGCTGCATGCCGCGCAGCCCGCCAGGCAGCCCGCCGGGCTGCACGGCGTGCATGTGAACATAGTATTAAAAGTTGACCGTTCATCAACAAAATTATTCGTAAATTCAAATCACATGTTTGGAAAATATTTGATTTGCGTTTGAAGATGATTATTTTCTAACCAAATAACAGCATAAAATCAAGAATCAAGACGTAACAAACCTCGATCTACTGCATTCCTAGATGTTATTATGAAAAGATATTGACTATACAAACCATCACACTAATCACAATAATAATATTATAAAAGCGAAAGTGTGTGTTTATATGTTTGTTACGTCTTTACGCTCTAACGGCTGGACCAATTTTAATAAAATTTTGTTTGGAGGTAGCTGACACCCTGGATTAACTTATAAGCTACTTTTTATCCCGATATTCCCACGCGATCGACACTTATGCGGGTGAAACCGCGGGCCACAGCTAGTAAATAATAATAAGTAAAAAAAATATTACTAGAAGAATGGGTACAATAAATCTCCAATAAACTTGGTTTTGTGTAATGTTTACTTAGATGTCAAAGGACTGCTTTGGCACTCGTACTACCCTGTATCACGAATGACATTATCATTGCATTTACCATGCAACTAACGTTGCTGCATCGAATTAACACTTTTAATGTCTTTTTGTATACGTCATATATAATTATTTTCCCATAGTATTAAAGCGTGATTTATTTATTAAAGAGGATAAAAATAAAATACAATTAACTACCTAACCTAACTAAAACTATTAAGAAACTAAAATATGGCGTCGAAAAATTCCTCTGCATCGCTGTCGACTGGTAATGTACCCAAGAGACTGGCGGCATTACCACGTTGTATGGCAATGCTTACACTAGACCAATGTCGATCAAGTAAAAAAGCTGCCGGGAAAATATTTAATTTATTAATCTCTAACTGACAATTTCACATTTTTCACAATCACTTTACCAAAATTTTCGTTCAATTAAGGCCGCGATGCAAAAAAAAAAAAAAAAGTTGTTCAACACAGGCACACGTAGGTTATTTAAAACTCGTTTATCAAGCTAATTTGTTTGCCGACTAAAATTTTCATGAGAGAGGATGTTGTGAATTTGCAAAGTGCACGGAACGGTAAGTCATGGAGTAAGAACAAATGGAGCAATAACTTACAAGGCTATTTAATGTTTACCGTAGTTTCCGGAAAAGATAAGTGGCCTCTACACTTTAGTCTACAGGGATAGTTTACCAGCTCTCCTCGGGGATGTTTAAAGAGCATCTGAGGCGTTATTTAAGCGAATGGAAGGTTTAAAAAATACTACTTAGTTACAAAATTGAGGTTTAGTCCAGGGTCCAGTCTGATAATAAAAAACATAATACAGTCGTCAATATGCATTGTTTTCCAAGAGAGTGATGACGGAAGCAAGGGCTACCTCAGCCATAATGTGAAATAAATTAGTGTAGTAAGGCCTTCATTCATTAAGGGGAGATTTCTGGCTGATAATGAATACGCGGGTATGACGGTACGGTACTGAGTTAGTTGCTTTGGGCATTCGTGGCTGACATTGACACTAAAACTGCCACAACACTGATACGATGTCAACGCAATTTGACCGTAAGTATTCGAATTGAATTTTGAAGAAGTCGGTTAAAAATAAAACGTATTAGCACTCCATTTATTTTACACCTTGGTTGTGGCTTACAGCAATCTTGTATTATGGAGTAATGTGACGTGTGAAGATTTTTGGGATGCCATTAAGTATCCTTTTTATGTCGCAAACGGCTGAATATAAAACAGGAGCTAAAAAGCTACACTGATTATAAAATTCGGAGCAGCGCCAACGAATAACGAGGAGTGGAGACAGGTTTTAATTTAGATTAAGTGCCTTTTATAAGGTAAGGCCGTGCTGGGTAAGAAAAGACCCAATCTAGATAGGGCACGTTTTTTTTAAAGTTAGCATTCCATCTCTTCACTATTGCTCTTCCAGGGTTTTATATGATTCCTAAATTAGTATTATCAGGCGGATGTGAGGAGACACCCTGGAAGGACATAATAATGACCGTGGTGTTCCTCAGAAATGTCAGTTGCGTAGTACTCGCAACCGGCGTGCGTGTATGACCAGATTTAAGATCGCAATTGAAACAAAAGAGTATTTAAAGATTGATCGATGCGTTCAGTAGTTTCTATCTAAGTATCCACATGGAAGAAGGAGAGGGGAGGAGTGGGGGAGGGAGTAAGTATGTTTCAAATGTGACTAAGTTTTTACATCAAAACGAGTCCACTAAACGTTATTGCCTTCTCAAAGAGGACCACAAACTACGTCAGGAACCGAACGTCATCGTGGTATTTATTGGTATCCACTTAAAGGTTAATTTGACACCCACGACATACCACAAACCAAGTCTATAAAGCTATATTCGAGATGAAACTTCAACCGTCGTGGTCGTGGGCGAAGTCGCAAGGGACGCCTAGTTTAAAAGATGTATGACGTAATGACCAGGGATGGCAAATTCAGAATTTAAACATAAATCAGGGGGCCTAAAAAGGCCACTTTGGCAGAATCATAAACGTATTTTGCTTTTTTTCGTTGCAAGAGATTGGGATTGGATTTGGATTGGTATTTAAGCACAGACAAAAAAAAAATTACTGAAAAATCCTTCACCAATGGGATTTGATACGATTAACTTAACAGTTAACTGTCTATTATGATTTATAATGATTTGATCAATTCCTTTTATGATTCTGCAAAAGTGGCCTTTTTAGGCCCCCAGATTTTAAAATATGTAGGGGTTTATTTTAAAATGTTGTTTAAAGTTAGACACGTTTAAACGTTAAAAATTTATGGTTAAACAGTCGCTAATCTTTACATAACTTTAAGCAACGTTTATGATTAAAGGGGATAATGTTTCTTTTTGCTTTTCTCAGACTTATTTAATCATTTTTCACTTATGGCATAAGTAGTTGAAGGATTACATCTACCAAACACTTGGTCGTCCATTAACTATATACACATTTTTTTTTTTTGTATTTGTAATGTTTATTGTATATCTTTTTGATCAACTGTACTCTCACAGTTGTGATTTAAATAAAGGAACGAACAATTACATTTGGTAGTCAATTTGGACAAAACAATTAACTTCCCTAGCTTTACCTACAACTGTGTAGATAATTAAACCTGTTCTAATAAAAACACGTTTAATTTAATTTCTTATGTTTTTTTGACTGAAATAATTAAACTTTTGATTTAAGTGAACCAACCCTGATACCACCTCTATCGGAGACGAGTCATAACTTCGCTCCCAGTTTTCCCAAGAGAGGTGACCGTTTCTATTTATAGTGAAAGGCCCATCAGCGTGTATTTTTAGCATATCAAGTACAAGGTTGTTTCCGCCATATTTTTGGACTGGCAGGCTAATTTGAGGATATTTGAGAAGGATGGGAGTGGCTTGCTATCCCACGGAAGTCGTAAGTCCGCTTAGGGATGATCTATAACTAGTTGTTGGGATATGAAGTAAATCGTGTGTGCTCTTGTGTTTTAAACAGGATGAAATTAAATTAGCTGACAAAACTTTACAGGCGTGACTTGTTTAATATGACCCTGTAGAGCAGGGGTGGCCAACCGGTCAATCGCGACTATTAAGTCCAGTCGATCGTGGCAAGGCAAAAAACATTTCCAACTACAAACCTGATTTTGCTAATCAAGCGAAAGATGCTCAAACGGAATGCTCACATTAATATAAATAAGTAGGTTACTAAGAATAATTTTCAGTTTTATATTTTCCCTTTTAATAAAATAAAAAATACTACTTAATTGAGTACTGAGCTATACCGTTTCATTTAAGATTTCAAGAAGTATGTAATTGGTAGATCGCACAGGGTGTCGGCAGTGACCAGTAGATCTTGGGTCTAACCAAGTTGGCCATCCCTGCTGTAGAGGATGGACAATTGAGAGGTGAAGTAGTAATAAGAACTACAGGACGATTTGCAGTTTCTAAGAAGACTACCAACCAACTGCTATTAATAAGTCGAAATATATTTTTAAACATTGCCTTAGAAAGCGAGCTCAAAGATATCGCCATGATTTTCTTGACACTTCTCTAAGTCGAGGTTAAAAGCTTACGAAATAAAGTATTCTTTTTTGCATTGTATTAGGCACGATATGCCCATAGAAGGGCAGTATTTTCACTATTAGGTAATCAGTGAGAATACACAAAACTATCAGATCGGTTAAAAGTTGTGATCGCGTGCTGTATAATCCTCCTGCATAAATTCAGTACCTCTAGGGACTATGTTGTTCTTAACCTCGATATTTCATAGAAAGTTTATTTCTGCTATGAGTACTAGTAACAGCCTTAAATAATTGATTTGTACTTTCAAGGTTTTTGGGTTTGACACGATATCGTGACCTGTGTAGAGCACGTACGTGTGTACAGCCTTGATATTTTGGCTTTATTGGTATGCAGTAGCCCAGTGGTGACGGCCGCGACGTACAAGTTGTAGGTCGTTCGGTCGGCTCGAACCCAAGGCACTTTACTTTGTGTAAATTAATTCATCAGCACTGCTCTCAAAACGGTAAAGGAAAACATCGTGAGGAAACCGGCATGTTCTAGAACCAAAAATTCCAAGACATGGTTAGATTACGCCCCACTCCTTCTCACAGGGAACAATAAAGGCTGATTATGGTATGGTCATGGTATGCAATTTGAGTCCAATCACCAAGTTTATTCATGCCACAAAGTTCCAACTGGTAACATAACATACCACGCAAGTAGGTAGTCTACAAAGGGTTGGGCAGAAGTTATATATTTCACCAGTTGTGTCTAGGTTCCATGTAACAGAAGGAAAGCTTGTTGACTTCACTGCTGAGAAATGTCTAATGGAAAAACCTAAAAACACTTTGCCCTACATGGGAATCGACCAACGACGCAGAAAATAAAATAAAAAAAAACTATCGAGAAAATTATGTAGGTATTACTTAAACCAAAAGCGAGTTTAAGCGCCTGCGCCCACTGTCGGCACGGGACGGCAAGGGATTTTTATGCGACGAATAAAAATGTAACCATAAAATTGATATTTCGATGTTAAAATCGTAGGTGCAAAAATAAAGCTAGGGTATCCGACATACCGTGTCATTGAAATTTCAATTTTATTGTCATACAATTAAGTTATATTTCTATTTGGCGCATAAAAATCCCTTGCCGTGCCGTGCCGCCAATGGGCGCCACTCAAGAAGAGTGCCCTGGCAAGGTGTTGGACTTAGATTAATGTGTAACTACAGAAAGACGGGTCGGATTGGTCCACACTTGCAAATTCGAAGCAAGGAAAAGGGAAGGTCTTTGCTCTCGTATCGACCTGCACGTTCTGAAAACAGGTCTCTAAATTATTGCAATGCAGCTAAAAGGGGAATTGCCACACTTGGAAGGTGAATTTTGGTCGTAGCGGTTTGCTGTAATTAGCAAACAGAAGGACACTGTTGCCTATCACTAGTCGCCTTTTCAATGATTATTTATTTCCTCGCGTGGTATTCGGATAATATCCCGCGGGATATGTGTGCCAAACCGGGTCAGTCGTTACTGCGCCAATGAAGACACATACGGGCAAAAAAAAAAAAAAACAATATTTTTGGCGACTCGTTTCCACGCTTCATAGCAATGTTTTTTTTAAGAATTTTCAATGTTCCGTTTCGCCTTCGTTACTATTTTATTATACAGGGTTACTTGTAATTCGACGTATAACCGTCAGGAGCTGATAGGGGAGTCCAATATGCAACAAATTGAACCCCCATAAGTATGGCCGCGAAAGGACATCAACCAATTTGTATGGCGTTTGGGCTTGAACATGAACATAAAAATATTGCACTATTATTGATTTTATTGGGTGGTTTACAGTACAAAGAAAACATATAGATAAAAAGTTTTGTATCAAATTGGTTAAATAATACAAAAAAAACTTCAATACTTTAAAATAAATTGTAAGCGTTGTAGTGATGGATTTTAGTCAACTCAAAATATTCAATTATGTACATAATTATCTCACAAGTTGGAACTTACCACTTGCGGTGCGATCCATTGCAGTATAACTCGCTGCACTTCCACAAGATTAACAATGTGTCTTCTCTTGTGAGTGATTTCAATACCACAATTTATACAATGTATAGATTCACTAGGCAAAATCGGAAAGTCCATGTTCACGCGCAAGTCTTCATGTAAAGCGGGTTCATTATGCGGAGAAATGCCAGGGTTAACGTTTGAAGCGGGTACTGAGTCCGAGAGTGAGCCGGGGTCGTCGAATAGAAAATCATCAGAATCCATTTTGAACAGCACAAGTCGTCAAAAATAGCTAAAGTCGAAATAATATTCACAATACGATACGAAAAAGAGCGGCAAACACAAAGCGAATGACATTGACAATTTGAAAATCGAGCGCCAATCGGGTCTGGGTCAGCGTTCGGTTGCCAGTTCTCTGCACTGTCAGTCGAACACTCGATTTGAAATCGATTCCATCGTTCTGTGCTGTTTTGTTTTGCATATTTCTTTTGGTTATGGACCATGCCGCATTACAATTAGAATCTTCAAGAAAAGCACGTGTTAATAATACCCGCTACCAGGAAAACATTTTAATGTTTCGAAGCTCTCGAATCGAAACATCAAAAATATCGATATTATTTTTTCTGTGATTTTATTCTTTAGGCAACCCTAACTCAACGCGCCCCGCATGCCGCGCCGCAACTGTCACCATACAAATACGAATCATTTAAAAATCTTTTATATTCGTTTTTAATATTATTTATTTTGGCACTCCCGAATAGGGACCAATGTTCAGTAAATATTATTACTCAATTATTTGTGAATTCCTTTTTTCCCAGTACGGTTGTTCACGGTTAGCCCAGTTTGGTTGATATCCTTTAATGGTTTTCGAAATATTTGAAACATTTTTGAAGCGTAAAATGAAAATATTTATTTAATCGCTCATCATTTTAATTACTTATTTTATTGAATTAAGTACTTTTAATTATGTTCATAACTTAATTGAAGTAGCAGCTACAATATATTTTTTTAATGGACTACCCATTCAATATGTAGTTTTTTTATTTGGAATTATATCGTAAAACCCTTAAAATTCAAATATCTTATATATATCCGTTTAAACGAATATCTGTCAGGAGCTGATAGAGGGGCCCCGTATCAGCTCCTAACGGCTATACGTCGAATTACAAGTAACCCTTTAAGTACGAGTATGTATCGATTAGTAGCAGACAGGAAAATGGTGCAGCCTACAACTGCTAACTCTTTAAGCCTTTTATTGCCTTAGAGGCAGTAAGAGTCACTTCTAAATTGCTGTGATTATCACGAAACAAAACCCCTGCTTTTTCATGATCCAAAAATAGTAACTGAATTAAGTACTTTATTTCAACTGTTGTTTATTTTTATTTTTACTCTAATTTAACTTAGTTGACGTCAAAGTAAGGGTTTCCGTGATTCTTTTACGTTGTTTAATTAAGGCGCTGAATAGACCCAAATAGGCTTGTCTCCAACAATTTTTTAGCCAAATCTATACAGTTTGAGACAGCGGAAAAAATATATGTTAATCTTGAACATATTTCCTAAAACTTCGTTGTTTTCAAAACACGTTTTTGAAAAGTTTTCTCGATACAAAAAAATGGTAAACTAACCTCCTAAACTGATCTTCCAACAAAAAAATCTGAATTATTTACCAACGTACGTTGGTAAAATTTATAACAATAACGTATCATATCAAAATACAAAACTTGGTTGTCTAATATTTTTGACAACTCAACTTATTTTTAAGTAATTAATTATTTGGTGGTTTGTAAAAATGTACGAGCGTCGCGAAATCGCGCTTCTCTTTCTTATGTACGCAATCCGACAGTGATCGCTTAGGCGCGCTGCTAGACGGACGTATGTCGCTTTGCCTCGCAATCCGTTCATTTCATATTATCATCAAACAAAAATGTCGAAGGCCAGCAAAAAATCACTTCTATACTAACAAACCAATACGTCCCATGGAAGTAGTAATATAAGTAATTTTTATATTGACAAAACAGGTACACGAACAGAAAAAATGAAACTCTAGACAAATAGTTACTAGGCTATTTTGTACAACGCATTGCGTAAATTCATCGCTTATAACAAGGCTCTCTTGGTCTAGTGGTTTTTGCATAGATTCTGAATAGCGAGTATCTAGTTCAAACCCAAGTTGAGTCATATTGGGGAATTTGTAATTTGTTTTTTTTTTTTTTATTTTAGAAAATTTTCATTGTTTTTTTATTTATTTTATATTATTTTTAGTATAATTATTAATTTTCTTTTTGGCGAACAGTTCAGAAGCAGATGAAGCTTCGAAAATTGTTTTTCACCAGTTAGTTTGTAATAAGTATCATAATTAAATACAAAACTTAGTTGTTTTTTATTTTTGACAACTCAACTTATTTTTAAGTACTTAATTAATTATTTTGTGGGTTGTAAAAATGTACGAGCGACGCGAAATCGCGCTTCTCTTTCTTGTGTACGCAATCCGACAGTGATCGCCACAGAGTACATTATAGTATACTGAAAGTGATCGCTCTGCTAGACGGGGCGTATGTCGTTTTGCCCCGCGATCCGTTCATTTCCTCGTATCATCAAACAAAAATGTCGGAGGCCAGCAAAAATCACTTCTATACAACAAACCAATACGTCTCATGAAAGTAGTAATATAAGTAATTTTTATATTTACAAAACAGGTACACGAACAGAAAAAATTAAACTCTAAACAAATAGTTACTATTTTGTACAACGCATTGCGTAAATTCATCGTTTATAACAAGGCTCGCTTGGTCTAGTGGTGTCTGCATAGATTCTGAAAAGCAAGTATCGGGTTCGAAACCAAGTTGAGTCATAACAGGAAATTAGTGTTATTTTTTTTAGTTTTAGGATATTTTCTTTGTTTTTTTTTAAGTTTTAGGATATTTTTATTGTTTTTTTTTTATTTATGTTTTTTTAGAATAATTATTAAAGTTCTTTACAGTAAAAAGAGACGTTTGGCGAACAGTTCAGAAGCGAAGCAGACGCGCGAATCCGCTTGCGCGACGAGACAGTTGCGCGACAAAGTTGAGGAAAATGAGATTTCTCCTTATCATCACGCATGTATTCTTTCAAAGGGTTGGGCAGGAGTGTATAGTACACCCACAATTCACCAATGCTTCATCATGGATATCGTTTATGATTTTCGAAAGTTGTAAAGCCGATAGAAAAATCGAAATTAAAATCCAAGATGGCGGCTGAAAAGATTTTTCAAATTCGTTTTCATGGTTGTCGAGGGTGCTGAAGCCGATAGTGAGGTCAAAATGAAAATCCAAGATGGCGGACGTGAAAAGTTTCAAATTTTTCATCATGGTTTTCGAGGGTGCTGAAGCCGATAGTGAGGTCAAAATGAAAATCAAAATGGCGGACGTGAAAAGTTTCAAATTTTTCATCATGGGTGTCGTTTTCATGGTTTTCGAGGGTGCTGAAGCCGATAGTGAGGTCAAAATGAAAATTCAAGATGGCGGACGCGAAAATGTTCAAATTTTTCGTGATCGGTGTCGTTTTTGTGGTTTTCGAGGGCGCTGAAGTCGATAGTGGGGTCAAAATAAAAATCCAAGATGGCGGACGTGAAAAATTTCAAATTTTTCATCATATCACATCATAGGTGTCTTTCCCTGATAGACTCAACCAAGTCTTTTAATCTTATTGAAGCTTGCCCATATCTTGGACGGCTATTTGTGTTTTGAGCCACTTGACAAAATTTGATAAATTTTTAGCTCCGTTAGGCTTTTCTGCTGACGTAATCCGTCTAAAAACTTCCATTGTCGGCACGGTTGGCGCAGTGGTTAAGCGATTGATACCGTTTCGCTACCATCACATGGGCGTAAGGTGAAAAATTTATTCACTGTTTATTACTTTTATGTTATACAATAGTTCTTGTAGTAACGAAACGGCCAAGCCACATATTTTGACTAAGGTGTAGAGTTTGTGAAGTTAGGGCGTGTAGAGTCAGAAGCTTGGCTCTACATGAGATCTGATAACTTTTTGACAGTGCGAGCCATATGTGGTCTCGTCTTGGCAACATTTTACATGAAAATGTTTTTAGTGGGATTTTATAGTTACTTATCAGTTTAAGTTATAGGTATTTATATTACTTATTAGCTAATAGGCTAGATTGTAATGTAAATAAAATATCACCAACTGTGCTACTTTAAAAAAGAAAAAAAAGCGACTGGTTTTGCTGTTAGTATCAGGAATTTCGAGGGTTAGAAGCGAAAAGGGGTTCGCTGGGGCTGAAATATTTGCATTGCGATTCCTGTATGCACTTTTTCAAGGACGTTACTGTAGGCAATTTTCCGGCTGACTCAATTGATGCAGTGCTAATGGTATGATCTGCAATTAGCTGCTGAGGTGCAGATTGCGTTCGGATTGCCTGATTTTTCATGTTGCATTATAATATCCCTTTTTTCAATCGTTGCCCGACTGGGAACATGATTGTGCTGGCATTTTAATGTTACTGAATCACCAGACAAGTGGCATCGACCCCAACACTTGTCACCTTTATCATGCCGCCTATATCGTCAATGCATCTCCAATATGTGTTTTCATAATTATTGTTATCAAACCTATATTTATACAACTTCGTTTTTAGTATAAGTATGCGAAACCTGAATATAGTTTGTTCAGAATAAGTAACTGAATCGATTCCAATAATTTTTACCCAATGTTATATTTTTCTCAAAAATATAGAAAAAACTGGCCAAGTGCGAGTCGAACTCGCACACGATGGGTTCCGTACCACAAGGCAAAATCGCCGAAAAAACACGTTTGTTGTATGGGAGCCCCACTTAAATATTTATTTTGTTTTTAGTATTTGTTGTTATAGCGGCAACAGAAATACATCATCTGTGAAAATTTCAACTGTCTAGCTACCGCGGTTCTTGAGATACAGCCTGGCGACAGACAGACGGCAAAAACGCCGAAAAAAACACGTTTTTTTTGTATGGGAGCCCCCATTAAATATTAATTTTATTTTGTTTTTAGTATTTGTTGTTATAGCGGCAACAGAAATACATCATCTGTGAAAATTTCAACTGTCTAGCTACCGCGGTTCTTGAGATACAGCCTGGCGACAGACGGCAAAAACGCCGAAAAAAACACGTTTTTTTGCGTTTTTTTTATATGGGAGCCTCCTTAAATATTTATTTTATTTTGTTTTTAGTATTTGTTGTTATAGCGGCAACAGAAATACATCATCTGTGAAAATTTCAACTGTCTAGCTACCGCGGTTCTTGAGATACAGCCTGGCGACAGACAGACGGCAAAAACGCCGAAAAAAACACGTTTTTTTTTTGCGTTTTTTTGTATGGGAGCCCCCTTAAATATTTATTTTATTCTGTTTTTAGTATTTGTTGTTATAGCGGCAACAGAAATACATCATCTGTGAAAATTTCAACTGTCTAGCTACCGCGGTTCTTGAGATACAGCCTGGCGACAGACAGACGGCAAAAACGCCGAAAAAAACACGTTTTTTTTTGTATGGGAGCCCCCCTTAAATATTAATTTTATTTTGTTTTTAGTATTTGTTGTTATAGCGGCAACAGAAATACATCATCTGTGAAAATTTCAACTGTCTAGCTACCGCGGTTCTTGAGATACAGCCTGGCGACAGACAGACGGCAAAAACGCCGAAAAAACACGTTTTTTTGCGTTTTTTTGTATGGGAGCCCCCTTAAATATTTATTTTATTCTGTTTTTAGTATTTGTTGTCATAGCGGCAACAGAAATACATCATCTGTGAAAATTTCAACTGTCTAGCTACCGCGGTTCTTGAGATACAGCCTGGTGACAGACAGACGGACTGACGGACGGACAGCGAAGTCTTAGTAATAGGGTTCCGTTTTTACCCTTTGCGTACGGAACCCTAAAAAGGTTAAAAGTTGGACACCAAGCGACACTAAGTAGGTTATCCAATCTCCGCGCCGAACGGTTGATGAGAAACTGATGGTGGTGGAGATGACAGTAGAAATTGACGAGAAGCTGATGGTGATGCAGATGACAGGAGTAGTTGACGAGAAGGATGATGGTAGTAATAAGGGGGCACGTTGATGGAAGTTAATTAAAATAGGAGAGGGTAGATTAGAACAAAAAGTATCTTCGTTGGAACTCATATTGATATGTGGCTGTTCCCCTGCGTTACCGGGTAGGCTACCTTGCCAAACACAAATATATCAATAAAGACAGCAACACCATAAGCCCGCGGGCGTGAATTTGATGGGAGTTTTAGTGAGACATAGGTCCGCTTCGCTTGCACCATAAATAACATTATTCAGTCTCTGTCAACTTCAAGAAACTGAATAAAATTGCAGGATGTTTTAAATTCGTTTAGCGTCAAATATATTTAGTGATTTGTGGTGCAAGCGGGCCTCATACTGTTACCACCTTCACCGCTTGGAGGTACTCCCAGATTATGCTATTGCTGTTTTTATTTCATTTAGCCAGCAGCTGTGCCACAACAAAAGACATAGCACAATGCAGAGATAGCCGTTTTATTCGCGCTACTTTCACTCTAGTCTTTCGCACTTTAGTGCTTTTTACACAAGTATCTTTTGCACAAGTGTCTTACGCTAATATGTATTACGCGCAATTGTCTTTTGATGAATGACACCCGCAAGTGTCCTTCGCGCAAGTGTCTTTCGCGCAAGAGTATTTCGCGCCAACGACCATTCGCGCAAAAGTCCATTTGCGCAAAAGTCTATTCGCGCAAAAGTCCATTCGCGGAAATGTCATTTGCGCAGGTGTCCCAGATCCGTTTCTGAACTGTTCGCCAAACGTGTCTTTTTATTGTAAAGAACATTAATAAATATGTATTCTAAAATATACAAAATAAATAAAAAAAAACAATGAAAATATTCTAAATATATACAAAATAAATAAAAAAAAACAATGATAATATCCTAAAACTAAAAAAACCAATACAAATTCCCTGTTATGACTCAACTTGGTTTCGAACTCGATAACTCGCTATTCACAATCTATGCAAAAACCATTAGACCAACCAAGCCTTGTTAAAAGCGATGAATTTACGCTATGCGTTGTACAAAACAGCTTATAAGGAACTATTTGTTTAGAGTTTCATTATTTCTGTTCGTGTACCTGTTTCGTCAATATTACATTATAAAAATTACTGACTTTACTACTTCCATGAGATGAATAATAATATAAAACAGCGCCATCTATTGGTTCATTGTTAATTATTATTAACCGCGTCACCGTGCCTGACTCGGTAGTTCACTGTATCACCGCCCTTTAAGAATGGCGCTAGGATATCGGAGAAATAGTGGGCGTGGCTAAAAATACCGAAACATCGGAACTCAATTTCGGGTGACAGCCCCTTAAGTCAGAGTGCTTTGTGAGGCCCTGACCTGCCTCAACAACTGTGACGTCGTTGAGTCAAACTATGTTCGTATTTTGAAATGTTATTTAAGTATTAGAAAAGTTTATTTATAGAATTTAAGTATTAGAAAAGTTTATTTATAGAAAGGTTATGTTGTAGGAATGTTATTATATGTGTGTATTGTAAGTATATAATTATTATATGTGTGTATCTATTGTGTGTTTTATGAAGTATCCTTGGCTATACACGGTATAAGAGACATAGCCGCGTAAACTGTTATCATGAATTTATCACAAGATAGATCGCGAAATATTTCAACGCTGTTGCGTTTAAAATCATGTAGGTACTGAATTCGTAGTAACAGTTTGTGCGTCAATGTCCCTTACACCCTGTGTATATTATTGTCGTTGGTCTCGTGGTCGCAAGTACGACTGCTGAGCATGGAATCCTGGGTTTGATTCCCAGGTCGAGCAAAGTGTTATTGGGTTTTTCCATTAGGAATTTCTTACAGCCCAGAGTTTGGAAGTTGGTGGTGTGATACCCCCGTACCTCGGAAAGCGCGTTATGCCGTTGGTCCTGCGCCTGATCTCTCTCCAGTCGTGTCAGATTGCGTGCCGTACCGTTGGACTATGAGAGTGAGGGAAGAGGGAGTGCACCTGTGTCTGCGCAGACACTTTTGCACTGTACTTCCTACGCCGAAGATTAGTCTCCGTAGATTGGCCGCCATGGCTGAAATACGGTCTAGACTCTAGAGGACTAAGTATTATATTTATGTTCTTTAGTAAACTCCTGTTTGACATTATTTCACCTAATGGTAAGCGATCAAAGCGATGCCGCGACGTTGCAGTTGACGATGATGACCGCTTGTGTAAAAGTAACCTATTTACTCGACACTTGAAAAGTTCCAGGTTAAAGATAAAAAGACTCCGGCAAGGAGTTTTTACTCCTTATCACCACGAACTAGTATTTTTAATTAAGCATTTTGGTGGTACATAAGATCCTCTTTATGCCAGTATATACATGCCCTGGCTATATACTTCCCGTAAGGGTCTCAGGGGACGGCTAATGGATTGCGGCAAAGTGGTTTGGGTAGTCGCGTCCACCTGGCTAGCAATACCATTATATTTCCCTCATAGCGGTGCCATTTCAAAGCTATTTTGACATTAATACTTTACGCTGATGTCCAAAATAGGTTATTTCCTATAGTTGTTCTATTTTTTTAGGTATGATTTAGGCTTGATTATCTGTGCTTGCAATGTAATGTATATTTAAAGTGTGATTTGGCAACAAAAAATATTTCGAGAAAAAAATTTTAAGCCTATTTACTATGGTTATAATTTTTTTTAGGCACCATTTAGGCTTGAAACCATTCATTATCTGTGCTTCCAATACATTTAAATCGTGATTTGGCAACAAAGTATTTTGCCAACGGTTTTGTATGAGTTTGAATTACATTTTTATGATTCACCGCGAATCAATTTGGTACAGTAGAGTTGTATAAACGTTAAATAACGACTTTTCATTACGTATTGTTACTCTTCTATACGTTCCTGAAAACGTTGCTAATCTAAAATGAATATTTAGGTTGTACTGTGTGTGTCTGGTTTTACTTTCTATTAAAGTTTTCGTTTTATTACAAAACAACCGTTAGTCGCAATTAGCATACCTTGATAGGTACACTTCTTATAGGTGTACTTCGTTAAAGCTGTTTTTTTTTTGCAATTTATCATTAAATAACAGAGAAGCATGGAAAAAACTGGCCAAGTGCGAAACGGACTCGCACACGAAGGGTTCCGTACCACAAGGCAAACACGCCGAAAAAAACACGTCTGTTGTATGGTAGCCCCCATTCAATATTTATTTTATTTTGTTTTTAGTATTTGTTGTTATAGCGGCAACAGAAATACATAATTTGTGAAAATGACGTCTAGCTATCGCGGTTCTTGAGATACAGCCTGGTGACAGACAGACAGCGAAGTCTTAGTAATAGGGTTCAGTTTTTACCCTTTGGGTACGGAACCCTAAAAATTAACCTTAAAAACTACCAATTATGCACTATTTCACTCAGGGATCGGTCGATTGCAGACGATCCGCGAACACTGGGCACTAACAGATTCTATAGAATAGAATAGAATCGTTTATTTCTGAGTACATGGTACATAAAGATCTTAATATTACACGGTATCACATATACTACCATTGCTGGTGTAGAAATATTAAATGAGTATCTAATTTACAAAGTCACATAGTTATAAATCACTTCTAAACTAAGTACGTGTCCGTCTGGTGATGTCTGTGTCCGGAGCCACATCCGCAAGTATTCGCAACCCGCCCGCGCCCGACCAAACCGTTAGCGTGTTTCACATACCTATTACATGACAATGATACCATAACACTTACTAATTTTGATACCAATTTTTCACAATATAATACTGGTAAAAAATGCATTGGCATTCATTATCTTCAACTTAGTATTCAACACAACTCTTTATCATAAGCTCGCGAACCTCGTAACATTGCCATTCAAGTCCATACCAGCGCATATTATAGGATGTTTTCACGTCGATATTCTATTTCCTTGTAAGCTGCTGGTTTCTATAGAAATGGTTCGGTTTTACAAAACGTGTTTGGAAAGTGACTTGTTCAACCGTGCTAGTCACGATCCTGCTTAGACGGGCTGGGATAGGGGTGGCAAGTTCAATAAAAGGTAAGGTGTCAGCCAACGACGATATAACCACCTCTTTGGTGTCAGCTAATTAGGTGAGATTACGTGGATATTCGATGAGGAAAACTGGACTTACAATAAACTGGCATCGTCCCGTGGTTTCACCCGCATAAGTGTCGATCCCGTGAGAATATCGGGATAAAAGTAGCCTATATGTTAATCCAGGGTGTCAGCTACCTCCATACAAAATTTTCTCTAATCGTGATTCTTGATTATTTTGATTAGCATGAAAAACGAATCTTAGTCTCCTCAGGGATGTGCCTTACAGGCGTTGCACGTGGTGGTTCCGGATATGGTATTTTAAGAGGAACCGGGACACCTCTGTTATTTATATCGTCACTAGAAAGGCAAAAGTACTAAACTGCAAAAAGGGCATTTTACAGGAGAGCGGTTTAAACTTTTTTTAAATACTAAATCTGGCATATCTTTTTTTCTAGCATTCCAATTTAAATATGCTGAAGGCAAAAAATCATTGTTATATTATTATCTATGTGTTAAAGTTGACATATTGCCTATTATTACTGTATTTCCGAAGATAGTGTCGCTTTAGTATAAATGCTCTGTCCACTTCGTAAGGCAATAATACTTATCTTCATAAAAATATTCAGGTACAGTAAAGCATAAACACTATTCAATAAATCCATTGAAATTTAAGAACGCAAAAACAACTAACATGCATTCCAGACTAATACATTCTTAGTCATTATTACTTATACGTAATAATTAAGTGTAAAGATCTAAAACAATTTGACTTATTGCCTTTTAGTCGTATATTTCCTACTTACCTACTTCTATCAACTCTCATCATCATCATCATTTCAGCCGAAAGACGTCCACTGCTGGACATAGGCCTCCCCCAAGCACTTCCACTTCGACCGGTTCTGTGCTTCTCGCATCCAACGGGTTCCTGCGGCCTTCACAAGGTCGTCGGTCCACCTTGTGGGAGGCCTTCCGGTACGTGGTCGCCACTCCAGAACCTTTCGGCCCCATCGGCCATCTGTTCTGCGAGCAATGTGCCCTGCCCACTGCCACTTATGTTTGGCAATTCTTCGGGCTATGTCGGTTACCTTGGTTCTCCTGCAGATCTCCTCATTCCTGATTGGATCACGCAGGGTAACTCCAAGCATAGCCCTCTTTGGGTGACTTTTAACTTTCTTATAAGGCCCATTGTGAGCGACCACGTTTCAGTGCGATAAGTCATCACTGGCAACACGCACTGGTCAAAGACTTTCGTCTTGAGACACTGCGGTATGTGGGACGAGAAGATATTGCGTAGCTTCCCGAACGCTGCCCAGCCGAGTCGGATTCGACGATTGACCTCTTTCTCGAAGTTAGACCTACGTAACTTGACAGTTTGTCCTAGGTAAACATACTCGTCCACGACTTCGAGTGTAGCGTCTCCGATCTTTATGGGAGTGGGTGTTACATGGGCATTTGACATGACCTTCGTTTTGTCCATGTTCATTTTAAGACCCACTCTTTCGGAGGCTCTACTGAGGTCATCGAGCATTGTACTGAGGTCCTCTATAGTCTCAGCCATGACTACGATATCGTCGGCAAACCGAAGGTGAGTTATGTACTCGCCGTTGATGTTGATGCCAGCCCCTTTCCAGTGCAGCGGTGAACAGTTTCGGAGAGATAACGTCTCCCTGTCTTACACCTCGCTGCAGAAGGATAGGTTTCGAGGTCTGATCCTGGAGTCGGACTGACATAGTGGCGTTTTCGTACAAACACTTCAGCACCTCAATGTACTGATAGTCGATCTGGCACTGTTGAAGAGACTGCAGCACAGCCCATGTCTCGATCGAATCAAAGGCTTTCTCGTAGTCCACGAACGCTAAGCAGAGAGGCAGGTTATATTCTTCGGTCTTCTGTATAACCTGTCGCAGCGTATGTATGTGGTCTACGGTGCTAAAGCCTTTACGGAATCCGGCTTGTTCGGGAGGCTGGAAGTCGTCAAACCTGCGCGCTAGACGGTTCGTGATGACTCTCGAAAACAGCTTGTAGACATGGCTCAGGAGTGAGATGGGCCTATAATTCTTAAGAAGGGCATTGTCGCCCTTCTTAAAGAAAAGTATCACCACACCTCTGCTCCATGCCTGTGGTGTTTTGCCCTCGAGTATGACGGAACCAAACAGCTTCTGAAGGGCCTTAAGAACGGATTTTCCGACGGCCTTCAGCAACTCGGCCGTAATTCCGTCATCACCCGGCGCCCTGTTGTTTTTGAGCTGCTTCAGAGCCATCCTAATCTCGTACAGGCTGACGTCCGGGATGTCTTCGGTATAGTGCCGGGTAAATCTAGCTCTCGGGTCGTTTGCCAGATTCATAACGGGGTTACTTGTTGACGTGTATCAACTCTAACAATCTAAATCTCAATAAATAAAACAAAGTCAATAATAATAATAGTTACACTATTTATAACGGCTAATAACGACTGGACTGATTTTGATGATCTTTGATTTGTTGAATTTGTCTCCGACCCGAATAATAGTTTTTTTTGTTGTTGTAATGATTGTAGTAGTACTAGTGTTACAGTGTTGTGTAGGGTAGGGTAGCTTAGCTTAGCGTACAGTAGAGCAGCGTAGCCAAGAGTAGCGTAGAGTAGGGAAGCGTAGTGTAACGTACGTAGTGCAGGTTAGGGTAGTGTAGTAATTTATATTCGAGGCGGTACGAAGTTCACCGGGTCAGCTAGTGATTGTATACTTACTGAACAATTGCAGCGATTGCAGCAAAAACAAGGAAAATAAACTTATGTTCTACACGGAAAATCAACTTTTATTGAAGCTTTTGACAAATTATTATCATTATTATGACAATTTTCTGGTGTACATGTAGAAGTCTTCACTTTTTTGTCTTCTATAACTTTTCCACTTTTAGTTGTGTACCTATTGTTTTCCACTGTTCATTTGATTGCTCCTAACTTTCCTCTTGCTAATTTTTCGCTCTCCTTTTTCTAGCTCTGTGTTCTCTTTAGTGTCATCTAACACAATTTTTGCTGATATTTTTTTTCTATTTTTATTCTTTTTTTTTGTTTACGTTTTTTGGTAATTTTAATTTGGAAATCGACTGAAGCGCCAATGACTATGCGCAACGCTTCAAACGTATGATCCTTAAATGTTACATACCATAACAAAATCCAGAAAAATACAGCTGCAATAACTGTCAATTTATCATTAATATTTTTACTGGAGGAAACCGGCATGTCCTAGAACCAAAAATTCGAAGACCTGTGACATCCACCAACCCGCACTGGGCCCGCGTGGTGGATTACGGCCCAACTCCCTCTCATTGAGAGGAGGCCAGTGTCCCAGTAGTGGGAACATTATAGGCTGATGATGATGATGATGATTTTTACTGGTTTCAATACTAATGTACCACCACAGTTTTCTTGGAGTAAATTTTTTATAGCTAAAATACTTTTTCATCAAGAAAGTAAAACGTCAAATACGCCTAATAATCACCACACAATGTAGATAATTGTAGCAAAGGTACTAAAAAGATTTTCATTTAAAAATGTCGAAGGGCAAAAGTACTAAAGCGTTAAGTCCATAAATTTTTACGTAAGGCAAATTTACTAAGCGACCCCATTAGTTACAAATTACGCATTTTAGGTTTCTCAACAAGGGTCGACAGGCAGATGGCAATAAGAAAAAAAAACTAACCAACATTATCAATAAAAGTCATATAAATTCCTTTAGGTAAGTAAAAAAGACGTATCGAAAAAAAACAAAAATGTCACTGCTAAAGCGCCAGTAACTTTTTAAGTATTGCTCAAATTGATAGGAGACCAAGACCAGTGTGTAGAGAAAAAAAAAACGAATCCAACCATATATAAAACTCATTTTAGCTAAAATGGCGCTTTAGTACTTTTGCCTTTCCGGTGACGATATTTTATTTATTCATTTATTTCAGGCGACGCAGGCCCATAGATAAATACCTTAACCTAAACATACATATTTTTATTATAAAATAGTGCTTCACTTCACTAGCTTGTTCTTGTGCTGTTCTGTGGTACTTGTCCGCGGAAGCGACGGAACACCACGTCCTGCGGCTAGAAGTCTTCTTCCATGACGACGGGCAGATAACAATTCGGCACGCGTACCACGAACGCCTTGAAGTTGACGTTGCGGTACGACTCCAGTAACTGCACCCTCGGCGTGATGTCCTCCGCCTTAGTGGTGTAGTGTAGGCGGGAGATGTACACCGGTGTGTTCGGCTTAGCGGCACGCAAGCTGGCTATGTGTTGATGGTGATCACCGGGGTGGTTTTAGTGAGGTAAAAATCCCACTCTCTGCCTTTTGAAGGTACCCCAACAAAAAAAAAATAAAAGGTGTGATCACTTTAAAACCACGAAGCTGGATTTACGATCAAAGACAGTTAGTTTATTGCTGTGCTATAGATAAAACTGAAAATACAAAAAGCTTTTAATAAAAATGTATACGACAACCCTACCTACCTACACTGCAAGCAATTTATTGCAAAACAAATTAAACTTTATTGTTCAATCAATTAAAATCACAATGGCATAGCTATCAACAATGATTTATTAGTATAGATTTGTCTGGTGCATTGTCCTTATATGCAAATGGGTACGTATTTGATTAGGCTTTAATACATCGTAGGCGGTTGACAAACGAGAATTTGATGTATTGAAGTGATAAACAATAAATCTTTCTTTAATTTATTGATCGTAAGCTATCACTGTTGATAATCGTAAATATTTTTTTAAATACATCCGTTTTTTAAGCACATCCTGGGGTTGCTGATTGATTAGTCTTTTTCCCATGGTTTATCGGCGGGTTTCCGCGTTGCTACGCGCAATGAATAAGAAAAACTCGAAACTATAAACTTTTTTTTTTTTAAGGTGGGAAATCATTAAATGACCCCTCCCGCTCTGGTTGAAGCGGAAGGGAGTGTCAGACTCTTACTGACTAAAACCCACCCGTGTTCCTTCCTTAGCCCTTTATGTTCTGCGGCAGCGGTAACTCTTTCGGACAATCCCGCTGAATAGGAGCCCCCCATATATATATTTTTTATTCTGTTTTTAGTATTTGTTGTTATGGCGGCTACAGAAATACATCAACTGTGAATATTTCAACTGTCTAGCTATCACGGTTCATGAGATCCAGTCTGGTGACAGACGGACAGACGGACAGTGGATTTTAGTAATAGGGTTCCGTTTGTACCTTTTGTTTACGGAACCCTAAAAACGTACCGTTCGTGTGCGAGTCCGACTCGCAATTGGCCAGTTTTTTTTATTTTCTTCGGCGCGGTTTATACACCGTACCGTAAATAAACTTTGCCGTGTTCGTGGGTTTAGGTTTGTTGAAATCCTTGTGGGAACCGCAACCAATTTATAGCAGTGTAGGTCAGTACAGTATCTTGTTAAGTTCATATAGTACACCGCACTGCGCCGTGCTATTGACGCATAGGTAATTCAATATACATAGATGGGAATAGATTGGAATGGAGCTAGTCTTTGTGACGTAGCTAATGAATGGCCATGTCCAAAGAGAAATCTTAGGGTGCGTCCACATCTGGCGAATGTGCAGCTCGCGAGCCGTTTGCGAGCTGCCCGCGAGCTGCGCGCGTGCATTTTTGTTCGTGCGCCGCTCCTGCGCCGCCCGCGCGCAGTTCGCGCGCGCCCTAAGCGCCGTACGCGATCAGCGCGCGGGCGGCGCGAAAGTACTGAGCCAGTAAACGGTACTGTAAGTGCGAATTGAGTGCGCGCAGATCGCGCGCCGCGCGCACTCCTTATACGAGCCTTGCATGAGTTGCGCTAAAGAGGCGCACCAAACCATTGCCGGGACTGCACGCGCGCAGCTCGCAAACAGCTAGCGAGCTGCACATTCGCGGCACATTCGCCAGATGTGGACGCACCCTAACACTCGGAGCTCTTCTGCCTTTGAGCTTTGAGTCTTTGGTCAACTGGACCCACGGGATCACTCAACCTAATTACATTTTGAATAGGTCGACTGGACCCACTGCCCAATTTCATCATTAGTACAGTCACGGAGGAAAGCCGAATCTTTTAGTTTTATTTCTATGACTTAAAACTATAGAACATTGACTGCCCGTTGGTCTTGTGGTTGCTAGCATGACTGCTGAGCGTGGGGTCCTGGGTTCGATTCCCATTTCGGTTTTCCATTAGGAATTTCTTAGTAACAGCCCCGAGTTTGCCCCCGTGCCTCGGAAAGCACGTAAAGCCGTTAGTCCTACGCCTTATATCTCCCCAGTCGACTCGGATTACCGCCTCATCGGACTATGAGAGTAAAGGAACAGAGAGTGCACCTGTGTTTACGCATACACTTGTGCACTATAATATTTCTTGCGCACCTGGCTAATCTTCGTTGAGATTGACCACCGTGACCAAAATCGGTCGGGAGGCTATTATTAATAAACATTGAAAGCCAGGGTTATTGGCAATAAAAAATCAGCTGTTTCCTACATTGTAGGGAACAGCAGTTTTTTTTTTCGCGATTTCAGGTCTCTTCCCATACTAAAAGTTGTTCATAATGATGAGTACAATGACCTCTTAAGAGGTTGTTAATGTTTTAACAATAACCCTGTATACACGGTTGCGTGTGTACTATAAGTTGAAGCAAGAATAAAGTTGCATCGTGTATTTAAATGATGCAAGTCATTTAATTTTGTTCCTTAAATTTTATTGTATTCTGTGGCAAGAAACTTGCATTGTAGAAATGGGGCTAAAATAATAGCCAATTAATGACGATACTTAAGTAAGACATCCACAAGAGAAAATTCTAAAGACTCGCGGAGCACTATCTTATTCTCTCTTTAATGAGTTGATTAAACAACGAATACCAAATGATAGGCTCCGATCCTCTGACGTAGGTACCTACCTAATCTGAAAGTCGGATATCTTGCATTTAATTGCTGTAATTTTTTTGCAAACGCTTTTAAGCAAAACATTGTAAAAGCAAAAAACTTGTTTGTCTAATGGACGTGTAAAAAAAACTTACATCTCACTTAGACAGAAAAAAAAACCTTAATTGCGCTAACTCTTTATTTTTTATGCAAACTATACGTCAATTGACTTTCATCTCGCCCGTTTTTTAACAGTATAAACGAAATTATCGTGCTTCAAAAGTATCCTATCCTACTTTTTACTTATAATCCTACTAATAATATAAACATGAAGGTTTGTGAGGGAGGATGGATGAATAGATGGATGTTTGTTACTCTTTCACGCAAAAACTACTGAACGGATTTGGATGAAATTTTGCACACAGATAGTTTATAACGGAATACCTACTTGAGTGCGATAGCCGTATCATCGAATTTTGTTTCTTCGAAAACCTTTCAACGACATCTCTATACTGCGACGCCTTGTTAAATCGACGCCTTGTTACTGCGATATTTCGTTACATCGAAAAACTGTAATGCGAGCGCCATCTGTCATGAACATCAGTGTAAAAGTAAAGATTGTAGATCATTGCAAAGTTAAGTTGTTGCTCTCTGCTTTTAAAGAAATGTGAAAAATGTAGGTATTAATTTGGAAAAGAAAATCGATGTTCTTGGTTATCGCCGTAAGGTCGTCCGAAGTAAGTTTTCTTAAGTAACATCACAGTAACGTGACATCGATTGAACAAGGCTTCGCAGTATGATATTTACGCAGTAAAATCGTTCGCAGTACAGTTTTTCGATGTAACGAAATATCGCAGTAACAAGGCGTCGTAGTATAGAGATGTCGTTGAAAGGTTTTCGAAGAAACAAAATTCGATGATACGGCTTTCGCACTCAAGTAGGTATTCCGTTTATAACTAGGATTAACACGTAGGATACTTTTTATCCTGATATTTCTACTGGATCGAAACTTATGCGGGTGAAACCGCGGGGCGGAGCTAGTAATATTATAAACGCGAAAGTTTGTGAGGAGGGATAGATGGATGGATGTTTGTTACTCTTTCACGCACAAACTACTGAACGGATTTTGATGAAACTTTACAGTAATATAGCTTAGACATCAGAATAACACATAGGATACTTTTTATCCACATATTCCCGCGGGATCGACACTTATGCGGGTGAAACCGCAAGGCACTGCTAATATAATATAACGTAGAAGTAACACGCAATTTGTGTTTAATTGTGTTTATGTAACAAGTGCTAGTTTAGAGCACAACACGTAATTTACAACGAGCGCCTGCGACGGTAAGATACGGCGAGCGATAATTAGGTATAGCGGCGACTTTTTGATCAACTATTTTTCTTAAACACAAAAGGAAATAGTTTTGTAATTAATTTAAGTGATTAGAGTTTCTGAACATTAGTAGGTTAATAAGATTAGTTTGCTGAAAAAGTCATTATTTTATAGACGTTGATTAATTAGGTTTTGTTTCGCTTTATTGTGGCTCAGCTCAGTTTTATCAAAATGTGAATTGGCGGTTTATTAGTGGATTCGCATGAATTTATTCGCCCGAAAAGTGCGAATGGTCACTTTTAAGTAATATTTTTTTTTCTATAGGGGATATCGCACATTTTGTTTTGTATGCAATAAAGTATTTAGTATTATTTCGCACTTTTCGGCGAGTAAATTCGTGTGAATCGACTAATAAGCCGAATTGGCTGGTTTTCTGTAACTATAGGTAGGTATTATTTTTTTATTAACGTAAGTAAGATCCATGATCACTTTTATTTTGTTACACATTCAAAGTTTCGATAGTCTTTTCAGTGGGACTGGTTTTCGGTCGTGACATTCGCCGATATTCTTCTTTTGAACACGATTCTCGAGCAAATACATTATTCTTTATTGGGTTTTGCACGTTTAAAGAATTATTCAGTTTTCAGGCAAAACTTTGCCACAATTATATTGCAATAGGTACTATAATGTATTTACGATCAACAATAATCTCGATCGTCGCAATCTTATAAGCAGACAAAATAATCGCACGCAAAATCTCAAGCGTGTGCGCTATCTAAGTACAAAAAGTAAAAGCTCAGTGGACTGGTATCTGTACGCCGTGGGACCGGTACTGATCGCTATCCAGTTTGCTACAGATACCAACTAGAGATCATCTCTTGCGCACGCAGATTTTACTGAGGCTGATTTTCGAATAGATTTCTAAGCTCGATAACTGGCTGGTTTGACTGGATACTTGAGCTTGAAGACTTTAAGAACCTCATTGATCCGCCATTGTAAAATAGCAGTAGGGGCCCGTGCCTAAATAATAACAGCCGCACAGGTCGATCGATCTGGTTAAGCTACGCTTGCCGCGGTTGGTCTGTGGATGGGTGACCATCTTTACATATCGTGACCCCTCTGTGTCTCAGAAAGCACGTTAAACCGTTGGTCCCGGCTGTCAATCGTGGATCTTTGACAGTCGTTACGGGTAGTCAGAAGCCCGAAAGTCTGACAACCAGTCTTACTAAGGGGTTTCGTATTACCCAGTAACTGGGTGGTGGAGGTCAGATGGGCAGTCGCTCCATGTAAAATACTGGTATTCAGCTGCATCCGGTTAGACTGGAAGCCGACCCCAACATAGTTGGGAAAAGGCTTAGTTAAAATAGCCTGGACTTAGGTACTTACCTACCTATACATATAAAATTCAAAGTCCTGACTGACTGATATATATCAACGCACAGCCTAAACCGCTGGTCCTAGAGACATGACATTTGGAGGGTGTGTTCTTTGTGAAGACTAGGTATCTTCTAAGAAAGAGTTTTTCAAAATTCCACTCCTAAGAGAGTGAAATTTCATGCGGATGAAGTCGCGGGCAGACGCTACCTACATATCACCACACGTTGAGCGTCATCATCAGGAAATTCTCATTAGTAGCCCGAAGTCTGGATTAGTGCCCAGCTCGCCCCCTATGACATGGTTACGTTAACGAACTGGTGAACTTTGGTTGCTCTTGACAGGTACAGTCAACAGCAAAAGTAGATGATCAAAGTCAGAAATTCAATACTAATTAACGGAGTTCGCGTCAGAACTGTGTGGCGTCGAAGTGATTCAAAAGTATTCTACGTAGTAAGTATTCTTAGTAGTAGTACTTCGACGCCACACAGTTCTGACGAGAACTCCGTTCATTAGTATTGAATTTCTGATTTTGATCATCTACTTTTGCTGTTGACTGTACACCTCTGCCTAATCTTTTAAGGGAAAATGTCGTTGAGGGCTAGTGATTGAGCCAAAGTATTTGGTATAGGAGCTAGGATAGACTCGATCTCATTTGGAGAGACCTAGATATTTCTGCAGGGGCAAAGATTAGAAAATGTTTTTTTTAAATTTCATATTTGAATTGTTTTTTTTTTGCTTTCGTCTTTTCATTCCGGACTCTTTTCACGTTCTGCATCGTTCTCACATGCATAATTTTTAACATGAATGATGTACTTAAATAAGACTTTAACCATTTATTATTTTGATTTAAAAGAGTGTCCATGGAGTTTCTTGCCCGTTCTTCTCCATAGATACCTACGCTTTGGAATGGGCAACTAGCTTCATCTTTCTGACTGACCGACCCCTTGACAATTCAAAAGTGCCTGTAATTGGTTTAATTGAAATAAATGCTTTGAGTTTGAGTTTTGTCTTGCCGAGAATGTTAATACGCCTTGTTAATTGATCGAAGATAACCGACAAATTATCGAAGATATTTCTGCCCAGCCTTAAGAGGGATGAAGCCAGAGTTCTGCATACTTGCTCCCAACTTATTCTTTTTTTGTGTTTCGGTTCTTTCTCTATCTCAGGTTTGCGGCTAATAATGGCATTTTCTTTTCTTTAAAAGAGCCACAGAGAGACAAAGAAAAAGATCCCTATAATTGCAGCCTCAGAATGACAAACAGATCTCTTTTACGATCCTCGTTTCAACATTCAAGACAGACAAAATCCTAATTAGGTTTTTCTATCGGAAAAAACTTGGCTTTAGCCCAGAATTGGAATTAGGAATTGTGCCCGATAATAGGCTCGTCCCCTAATACATTGGAAGGCCGTGAACCAGTCAGTAGAAACCCAATAAAGTTCTGATTAAATAAGTGTAGATTGAGCCGTAGAATTAAGTAGGTACTAGATTGTGAATTGGGTATTTTTAGGGTTTCGTACCCAAAGGGTAAAACGGGACCCTGTACTAAGACTCCGCTGTCCGTCTGTTCGTTTGTCACCAGGCTGTATCTCATAAACCGAGATAGTTAGACAGTTGATATTTTCACAGATGATGTATTTCTGATGCCGCTATAACAACAAATACTAAAAACAGAATAAAATAAATATTTAAGGGGGCTCCCATACAACAAAAGTGTTTCTTTCGGCGTTTTTGCCTTCGTGTGCGAGTCCGACTCGCACTTGGCCGGTTTTTTTTTTTTTTTTTTATTAGCCTGCGCTGTCCCACTCCTGGGCAAAGGCCTCCCTCCACTCCTTCCATCTCTCGCGAGCCCGCGCGTCCTCCTTCCAGTCTTGGTGGAACCGATCCAGCTCGTCCCGCCATCTCCTACGTGGTCTGCCACGACCCCGCCTCACTGTGTCAGGACACCAATTCTGCGCTATTTGGGCCCACAGTTTGTCCGGCATGCGGCAGACATGTCCTGCCCAGTCCCATTTAAGTTGAGCAGCCTTTTGAGCCACGTCAGCTATCTTTGTTTTGGAGCGCAGTATTGTGTTTCGAACATGTTTTTTTATTGTATTTTATTTTTCAGTTGGCTGGGTTTGATTACCTATCTATAGTTGTCGCGTTTTACCATGGCAATAGCGGTCATTGCCCTCTCCATGGGAACCCAAACTATAAACTATGCATGGTTTTTCGTTATTGGAACGTGTTAAAGATTACGATAATAAATATTGGTTCGGGAACAGATTTTATTTTAGTTTTTTAAATAAAAAAATGCTAGAAAATGTAGTTGGGTCAATGACCGTCATTGTTGTTGTAAAACGCGACAACTATATACCATTAACTTATATAATAGTGGTAGAATACTTATATGCATATTCTAGAATAATAGAACATCCAGTATGAATCTGACAGATTTAAAACAGCCTCCGTTGAAAATAGTTTTAAAACGCGAATCTTCCCGTAGAAATAAGTCAGCGAAAATGACAATTTTCCTTTACAAAATACTTATTTTTATAATTGGACGTAAAACGTTAAAAGATCTTACATAAACGGTAATTAACTATATTATCACACTAATATTATAAAGGCGAAAGTTTGTGGGGGTGTGTGTGTGTGTGGGGGTGTGTTTGTTTTAAGTACCATCCGAGGACGTGCGTATGAATACACAAGGCACGACCGAGGACCTTTTCAAAGCGAGGACCTTTTCGAGGGTCCTCGGTTTGACTTGACCAAAGATTCGTATTCTGCAAGCGATTTTGAGTCTTTCTATATACTTAATACGAAAAAGTTGTCTGAACCTCGGTTTGATCAAGATTATTCATAATCTTACACAGACATTGTGTATCCACCAGATGGTGCCACTGTCGCCTCATACACAGACTCTTTACACTAATTTCACGTTTGTTGTATTATCTGAGGACCTATGTGTTAACTTTAACACAAAAGACCTCGGTTAGGTAGCTTTTCCAGACAATGTGTATTTAAGACCTCGGTTTGCTAGATTTTCCGAACAGTGTGTATTCTAGTCCTCGTTTCGACAGTTTTCCTTGTGTGTAGAAGACAAATTATATGCTATCATTTAAATAAAATTATGAAGGAGAAAATCGAAGGTAGACTGAATCCTTAAACAAATCGTTGGTAGCTACTAGGTGGACGAGGAATAATCAGGCTTTTTCTGCAGCTCCTATGACAATACAATATTTTATGGTGCAAATCATAATGTTGTATAATATAAGCGGGCCTAGGTACTTAGCACATGCTGCACATGAACATCTAAAGGAAACCACGTCATAAACTTTACTGAAATAAAAGTAAGTAGGTTTATTTTAAAATGGAACAAATTATTTAACAAACTTTTACCAACGATCTACTTATAAAAATAATCATCAAGTTGCAATAACATCTTTGAGAAGCATGATTATAAAACTTACATAACAGTTAATAGAAAACGACTCAAACAAAAAGACTTATAGAAACCATAATTAAAAGAAATCGACATAAATTGGGCTAAAAACTTGACATAAAATTTGATAACACAATGCTTAGTTAGAAAACAACAAAGAAATATTATCAAGCGAGATCAAAATAATTTGGGAAGCATGCAAACTTAATAACTTAATGGCGCCGATTCCCTTGTTCACAAACTAAACAAAATTTAAGTTCAGTGCATCTTTTTCTTTATATTTAAAAGGACAGAAGATAAATATTAGTTTAGTCCTGTCAAATTAAGATACTCCATAGCAAGTTTAGACGTGATTATAAACATGGCTATTAAAAATATTTTATCCCCATACCCCTGTAGTTTTGAAAAATCGTCTGGGATGTTTCTATAGCTTGACTTAAATATTATGACCAATTATCATATCAAGCCACGTAATAAAATACTCCCCTAAGAAATTGACTATCCCTGTTCATCCCGTTAGGGGTAGATTTTCTAAAAAACCTGATATACTTACTTTATTATTTATTTTGGTCTTACATACTGAGTTTCGAATTAATTGGACCACGCGTTAAAATTCTTCCATACAAAATTTTACACCCCCAATCTCCCTTTAGTTTAAAGTTTATTAACCATATGAATAAGATTTTTCATATAAACTGTATTCTTGGTCTTCACCCCCACAGGGGTGGAATTCCGAAAAATCGTTTGTTATATTATTATGTTCATTACTTGACTCGAAGATTTATTTATAACAATTTTCGAGTTATTCAAGCCACGCAGTAAAATCCTCGCTTGTATAATTAACTACCCCTTTTCACCCCGTTAGGGCTAGATTTTCGAAAAACCCTGATACACGGTATTCTTTATTTTTGGTCTTAAGTATAAATACTGAGTTTCGAGCTAATCTGACCGCGAGTTAAAAATCTTCCATACACCCCACAATCCCCCTTTAGGGGGTAGTTTAGAAAAACAAAAAATGCCAAACTTCATAATTTACTTATTATCTAAGTAAATTATGAAGTTTGGCATTTTTTGTATTTGTGCCAAGTTTTTTAACTCAAGGAATAAGATTTTACATACAAACAAAAACAAGGGGGGATCCCTTTTCACCCCCTTAAAGGTTGAATTTCCAAAAACCCCTTCTTAGTGCTCCCCTACACTATAAAAGGAAGCCGTGTGCAAAATTTCACAATCTCAAACTCAACAGGCACTTTTGAATTGTCAAGGTGTCGGTCAGCTCAGGGAGAGAGCCTCCCGTCCCAGCCGCCGCGGGAGACGCTTCGGGCGTCGGGAGCCGCGCGACGACTCCCGGCCACCGTAAGCGCGGGCCTGCGGGCGGAGAGTAATGGGTAGCTCACCGTCCGATCCGATCAGGACCAGGCCCGTGCCGGACGGCGCGTACGTGTTCCACGCGCGCCTCAAAGAGATGTCAGCATCGAGGAGGGGCCCCATAGGGCCGAAGCCTGCCGGGTCAGCGGGATTGTCCGAAAGGGTTACCGCTGGCCCGGAACATAAAGGGCTAAGGAAGGTTTTATGATTTTCCACCAGCAAAAAAAAAAAAAAAGGGTCGGTCAGTCAGAAAGATGAAGCTAGTTGCCCATTCCAAAGCGCAGGTACCTATGGAGAAGAACGGGCAAGAAACTCCATGGACACTCTTTTAAATCAAAATAATATGGTTACAAAATCTTGTTTAGATCATTCATGTTAAAAATTATGCATGTGAGAACAATGTAGAACGTTAAAAGCGTCCGTAACGTCTAAAATCACATTCCTAGACCCAGTAGTTGCGGCTGTGCGTTGATATGTCAGTCTGTCAGTCAGTTTCTCCTTTTATATATACAGGTGAATTTTCGAACTAAAACTGCATCATTGGATTTTTGAAAAATCAATATTTCTAGCCAGGAATCGAACCCGTTAATTTTGAAAAAAAAACACACTGTATTTATTACACCATTCGATAGTGTCGCTGATAAGGATCGATTTCTGGGTTTTTGTTTACGTTATAAGCAACAATCACGAGTGTTTATCAAAATAAAGCCGTTACTGTCGGCTCTCTTTGATAAATAATCCTTTGAGAAGCGCTGACAAACGTAAAGACAATAGTAGTCTATGGTAAAGACATTGACTCGTCCTCGCTTGGTACTTCATTTTAGAAAAAGTGTGTAAGAAATAAATCGGAACATTGATTAATATCTTACACGTAAAATGTTTTAGGTAGGTAGGTAGGTATTTTCCAGGTCCTCGGTTTGTACAAGTTCTACGCGAAAAACTGTCCTCGGTTTAGTGATATAAAGTCTAACACAACGTCCGCACTTTGTACAAGCTATAAGAAATATTGTGTAAAAATACGTCCTCGGAAGGACGTCGCAGGGCTTACGTAAGAGGTCCTCGGTTGGCTTACACAAAGTCCTCGTATGTGCATCGTTGGTCACATTTAGCTGTGTATTTCAGGTCCTCAGTATGATAGCCGAAATTCATACAGAAAAATGTTGAGATAGCATTATCCCAATAAGCTCATCACTATAGATTTACTCACCTGTCTCTTTCTATCTTATTCTAAAAGGCCAACGAGGTATTTAAACCAGTTTTTTGGAGGGTCCTCGGTTCGTTCTAGGACTAACAAGGTCCTCGTAAGGGTGTCTGTACAAACAGGGGTGTGTTTATATATGTTTGTTACTTCTTCACGCTCAAACGGCTGGATTAATCCGTAGGTACAGTAGGTTACGGCTACAGTTAGGTACCTACTGATTAGAATCTTCCAGCTCCAGGTAAATGCCGAGGACCTAGAATTAATATTAAGTAGACGTAAGTCTGAGCTCGTGATAGAATACCAATTCTGAAGATATAATCTAGAATGCATTACCTAATGCAGTGTTATCCACTACCTTGTCTTGTGTGATTTCGTGAACGGTTTAAATCTAGTTAATACAATTGAATTATCTTTCTCAACAAAATTTCGATTTATTGCAAAATGTTTAGCTCAATGAAAGAAACTTTGTAATATATTAATAGAATTACAGATGTTCAAGTTAGATATTATACAAGTTCATAAAGGCTCCCAGCAGACAGTCGCGACTCGACTCTGGTGGAACAATTTCTCTGAAAACTTCCTTCGCGTTGCGCCTGTCTCTTCCGGGCGAAGTCGGTTATAAAATAATTTCATGAAGCAGTGTTTAAAAAATAGACGTTATGCCACTTTCATATTATGGTTTTAGCTATGTAGATGATTGCACATTATTATAATTCTATAGTTGTTTAGCGATTTACAATACAAAGTTTTCTCGGGCCCGTGGCTAAATTATATACCACTAAATTATATACCACTAAATTATATACCGCTAAATTATATACCAGCTGCACAGGTCGATCGATAGCACGTTAAACCATTGGTCCCGGCTGTCATTCCTGGATCTTTGACAGTCGTTACGGGTAGTCAGAAGCCCGATAGTCTGACAACCAGTCTTACCAAGGGGTATCGCATTACCCAGTTACTGGGTTGTGGAGGTCAGATAGACAGTCGCTCCATGTAAAATACTGGTTTTCAACTGCATCTAGTTAAACTGGAAGCCGATCATAGCCAACATAGTTGGGAAAAGGCTAAGCAGATGATGAATACATAGTTTTCTCAGAAAACCATAAAAAACAGTGCTCAATCCTTATTACAATATCAATAAACATTCCAAGCGTAATATTTAACATAAAAATGTTACATATTTATTTATAGCCTACGCATATAATTTGCGTTCCTACACTAGTAGCATAATAGTCTGGATGGACTTCGCATAGAATAGTTGACTCATTGATTGTAAACAGCAGCTAAACAATACAAACTTTGTTTTAGATTCCCATTGTATTCCTACGGTAATAATGCATTCTTTATCCGTCACTGTGGTTGAATGGTTGGTATGAGGAAATTGTTTATGAAATGTATTAAAGGAAAATTAAATAATATATCGTAATCGGATTGTATTCTCTTTCCTTGTAGGTAAACACAAACGAATCATAGTTTATGTTGTAATCTAAAATTGTATATTGCGCGTATCATCACAACTAAGGTCGAATTGTCACTACTGAGTTTAAAATATAATTAGGTTAGTTTGTATTATTACGTTATTATTTCGTTTGTTACAAAACCATATCGTTTTATTTTATAGATTAATTTGTCTGCCTTTTTCAATCACATTTTCAATACAATTTAATCTAGCTCCAGCAATCTAAATTGTCTCGTTTTACAGGGAACATTAAAGCTCAAAATTGTTCACCATAAACCTATTTATCACCTCTCTAGTTTCTACTCTGGAATTCGTACCCCGAGCTCCAAGATGCAGACTGTCTAGTTTGGGGCTCACTGGTAACCTAGCTGTAACCTGTAGGTAATATTTTAAGCTACTCATGTCGTTTCAATTTAGTTTTAACCTGTAGGTAGACCTGCTTACTGTATCACCTCGACAGTAAACTATTTTCAATTTCTGTTATATTTCTATCTTCTATGTAAGTACAATGTATACTCCTAGTGAATAAGTACATGTTTCCCTTGTATCGCAATCTTGTATTTCATGCTCCCATTTTCTCGATACTAAAATACCTTCACAACCCAAACCACACGTCAAATCACACATCAGGCAGACAGGCATCGAACCTAGATCGAATGAGGTCAGTCGTTCAGCATTGTCACAGAATATATTGGTACAGAAGTCAATACAACAAGTGAAATCGCACGCACACATAGACGCGTATGTACAGTCACGAGCATAAGTATGTATACACTTGGCTTTATTCAAAGGCGATTTTCTCCTTTGTTTTTGAATGAAATTGTGTGTTATTACGAATATAGTATTTTCGAACCTATAGGTTTATATGTAAAGTGTCGTATTTCAACTTTGCATTCGTTATTTCGTGAAAAAATCGCAATTGAAAGTTGCCAAGCGTTGACATATTAGTGCTCGTGACTGTACGTACGTAACGTACGGCGACCTCAAAGGCTCAAACAAATGCCAGTGCGCTTATATTCGCTGTAAGTGAAGCGTGTCTAATGTGTCTATCTCCTATGGAGTTTTATCTCAACCTTCTGTACCTATCCATTCTGTGGTATTACCGCAACGTTTGTCAAACTCGCGTGTGGCTGCACCAGTCAAACGCAGTCAGATGGTGTTCACCGCAGATATAGCGTCGAAACAGACTGTATTGATTAGTGGCATTGTGCTATCAAATATGGTTCTGTTTTTATAGGAGACTGTGGAACTATTTGCATACTTATTGAAATGTTTTTGTTGGTATCTTGGCGTTCGCTAGCTGACATATGGCAAATAATTAAAATTTATATTTTGTATTTCGTAATGTAATTGTATAGAATAAAGTTTATCTAACGCTGTGATGCTGAGGAGTTTCTTGCACTTCTTCTTCCCATCTAAAGCACTAGGAAGTGGTGAAAGGCGGGCGTTTTCGGGGACTGTCATATGTAATTTTGACGTTCAAAAAGTTCAGATTCTTAGCCTAGCTGGAATAAATCACTTTAAATTTTGATTTTTAGTGTTAAATTTTTGTGAGTATTTGCTATATGAGTAGGTATGAAGTTTGCGCATATTTACGAGTCAGCTTTAGGTATATCAGTATGCAGTGACTGATATTCTGAACATCTCGGTAGTACGACGATGCCAACTCCAAGCCTGGATATGACTGGGACACGAGCTTTTAGATTGGCATAAGGAAAGAGATGGCTATGGGTTATTATTGGTCAGATGAAGTTAGGCTATGGATAATAATTGAATGGTGACTACATTGATAACTATGTTAATGTGCATAAAGTGACAGTCTCTGTTACAATAACTGTTTATAAAATGCAAATCGTCGGATTCTGTTGTAACAAGTATCATAATCGGTATATTCTATTTCGTAATAGATACTCCAAACTTGTTAGTTGGGCATGCCGCATGATACATGCTCATTCAACTACGAACCACATTCCTACAATTAGAGAGCAAATCCAAATAACAGGTGCCAGTGAAAGTGATTGACGACGGAAAGCCAATTACATCGAGCCCGAACCGTTTAATGACAGCTGCTATTTAAATGTACGCTCGAACTTATTCAAGCTCCGTAAATCTTGAATGTCTCAAATGATTGGTACGCAATGGAGTCGTCGGATTTATGTTATAGTCTTTGTCGTTGTAGATTCTAAAGTAGTGTGCACTTGGAAGATATTTTACTCGTTTGTTATGGCTCGTAGCTTTATTGTATGGCTGCAATCTATCGTAGTCTGCGCCGTATTAAATTCATTCAATGTTTTCAGTATGCATCGCAACATTGTCGTAAGCTGAAACAGTTTGTTCAGATGCATTGACAACATCAAACGGATCGAATGCTTTACTTCCTTTATCCTTTTGTTTTAAGTTATGTTTCTATTCTCATAATTTATAATAGATAAACAGGTGAAATTGAAAATATGCGACAAATCGAAATGGGAGATTGTACTCATCACTACAAACAACTTTTACTATGGGACCAAGACTGATATCGCGAAAACAAAATCAGCCGTTCCCTACATTTATGTGCGCATAACTCGTCAAAATGTAGGGAACAGCAGATTTTTTTACGCGAATGCAGCTTTGGTCCCTTATTAAAAGTTGTTTATAATGATGAGTACAATCTCCCATTTCGGTTTGTCGCATGTTATCAATTTCAACCTGTATATTATTATATTTATATTACAAACTTTAATAGCGTTATCATCATCTTTTACGATATTCAAGATTAGGTACATTAAGTTAAGAATCTTCTTCGAGTAGAAATTTTTTGAAATCGTCTTTCAATTTTCTCTGTAACTATCCGGTAAACATTCTACACGGTTATGACAGCCAAACAGATCATTATTTCCCTGATCCAATGAAGCAGATTAGAGCTGTGCAATGACAAACAGTAGGCAATTATGGTTAGTTTACTTGTATCTCAATTACTCGATGTTGTAAGACAAATTAGTGTGGCAGAGCTACCGTTACGTCAATGTAGATGTAGTTTAGGGTAGTTCTTCGAAATTTGATTCTTTGACTGATCCATATGGCCAAAATTTAATTTCACTTTCAGCTCTGTAACACATGTTCATATGAAAATAGGTATACTAAATAACATATATTTGAATGAGGGACTCGTTTTTATAAAGTAGTTTTCAAGATATTAATTTTGTGCCCAGATGAATCAGAATGTGTTACATATTAATCAGAAACAGAAATAAAAAGTAATAAATACACCGTTAGTTATGAATGTAAATTCTAAACAATAATTATTAATTCTTAAATAGGACTAAGACATATCAAAAGTATCATATTTAGAACAAGATTATACTCCTGTCATTTTTTATTATTCAAAAGGTTATAGCTAAGTAAATAATAATAAATAAGATTAAAACTACTGACTTGTACACGGTCAAAAATTGGACAAGGAGAATTACGCAACAAAAGCGCTCCTATCGTGCTGGAGAGGGGAAAAACTAATTTATTTTATTATTCATATGGGGTTTTGACCATACGAATCAGGCACAGATGAATCAGGATTTTGCCTACAATCATGCATAACTCATCGTACATACAGACTTCATTATTTTCATTTTTCTACAAGAATCTATAACCCAAAAGCATCACACGAAACACAGATTGAAGTTTTAAAACAATAAAATAAATTTTATAAAGTAGGCATTGTAATCAGGATGCCACCTGAACCAAACACAGATGAATCAGGTATTTTCCTTCGTAACACCGGATCTAAGCCAACCAGCCGCACATCCACCTTCTAGGTCGTCCGTTGCACGACTGGCTTCCCCCCGCGCTGGAAGCCAGACTCTCATTATTATTACCCGACCAAGTACGGTCAAGTGCAGCTTACGCCACATTAATCAGTATTATACGCCGGACACTTCTTTTTTACTTATTTATAAACAGACTAACGTAGTTATAACTAATACACATTTTTTTTGTAAGAGGACAATTCATTTCCTTTCGATATAATTATAATTTATATTGATGTATCAAAGGGAAAATGCGACATCGACCATTTTGTTCCGGAAAATGGCAAACGGACGCGCTATATGAATCAGAAGAACGACCTTCAAATATTTTTATTTTGTACCTAGACAGCAATTATTAAAAAAAAATCATTTGTCCTAGTAAGGGATAAAGCTAAACTGTACAAAAAAAAATATTACATGCCGTTTTTTTAGTTGGTTACAGAAATATACCCACAGACATCGAAAATTTTGTCCCTGAAGAATTACCCTTTAATGGCTAACAGAGGTTTTAGTATTTGTAAAGATAGGAAGGGAATGTTGTGTTGTATCTTTCAAAACAAGGATAATGGTGGTAAAAGTTCAAATATCAGAAGGGTCACTATAACGACCGCTAATTTAGAATCTCCATATTATAATGGGTTCCTGGAGACAGATACGCCTCCGAAGACGGCCCAAAAAGAGCAGGCGATGTAAGCCGCGCGTGTATATAAGTGTATGTAATATGAAGCGTTTGAGGTGGCCTTGAGCCGGCGAATGTACAAGTATCTCCTAGGCCTCCGACTCATAGTACTAGAAGGAACAGTGGGGTTTTAGTCAGTAGGAGTCCAACATCACCTTCCGTTCTTCCCAGACGGAGGGTGTCCATGAGGATTTCCTCACGAAAAAAAAGGACAAGAGAAGTACTTGGAAGAACTTAGTAGAGGAACTTTGCCTAGCAGTGGTAGAGTAGGTATAAGCTAGTTTTAGATCCTTGCATTCTCCGACAGTGATGTTGGGGCTAGAGGAACATAAGAAAGAAGAAGTACCTGTAGAAAGCTAATTTCAAGTCTTTCAAGTCAGAAATTACCCAGTACGAATTTATCAGTCCAAAAATACTATCCATGTGAAAAGCGCATCAGAGTTGGTTAACATACAATCAATTTGAAAGCGCTTTTCGGGAACACGTTCGGCGAGAATCGAATGAGCCACATTTTAGCGAGAATCGAATTTGCCATAACGTTTACGTCGGCGTATTTACGACGAATCCGACGTCTAGACGGCTTACCTTTGTAGCCGGCAATATCCGAGTTATCCGAGTTATCGGATCGACGTCGGAATCGAATCGAAAGCTGGAGCTTGTGAATTTAATAACACTCCCGCATTTAGGATCAAATTCGTTGCTTAAAGTGATATGGAACGATGTTTGAGTTGAGTAATGGTTTGTGCATTTCCCTGTGACGTGTTCTGTTGCGAAATTGGATTTATTTATTCATGCTTCTTAGCCATTTAACTTAATTTCATGTCAATTTGATCATTTGGCGTGCGTCATTCATAGCGATGCAGTGTAAAGATTATACTATCATAGGTATTGAACATAAGTGACATCACAATTTGCCGTGTGTCATTAGTCTCAGTAGCCATATAACCAAAAGAGAGATGCGCAATAATGCAAAAAAACAGCATCTAATTGTAAATTCAGTTCCTGCATTTAGAAATCACGTCCACAAAGTGCTCACAAATTAATTATACATTCCACATTTAATCCTCTCACTTTACACCAATATATTTTTCAAGTCCGACATCAGGCTGGCAGCAACAGATAAGCCTTGGGGACTAGTGATGTGAATCACGATACACTTGAGATAGTGATGTGGCGAAATGTTGCATTGTCTGCACAACAATGAGATTGCGACACACGGCGCCGCTCCAAATGAACTTAATACCGTATCTCTTAGCCTTATAGTTTCGATACTGCAATACTTAATTAGAGGCGTGATGTAGATAGCTTGAGAGAATTGAGACTGTATAGTTCAGCCATATGGAGTCGGTTAGACCATTGTGTTGTCTGGGATATGACGTATGGCTGGATTATGTTCGTCTATTGTTTTGGCAAGTAGCAGCTCGCTAGATCTTGCTTTTCCAAAACGGGGACTTGTATTTCGCCAAAGTTGGCAAAATTAAGCGCTGGCGCCTGCTCTGTTCTGTAAATGGTTACTGTTTGTTGTTATGGACTAGCGAAGGGCATATTACTGTCATAGAAAGATGTTTAATTTATGAATTCAATAAACAGACCGTTTTTAACTGCATTTATTTTTTTGACATAATCCATTTTCTTTCACATTGGTTTCCAGATAGATTGCTACTGTTTGTTCACAGGTAATTTACCTCTGATTTTGTATCAAAGTGACCTTTATTCTCTTCGTTTATGTCAGAGGTAAAATAAATGTGAATGGATGTACACTAATTTTGTGTATCTACTGATAAAATACAAACTATCATTCTTATTTCAAATATTCCTACTTTCTTTTGTTTCTGCCCCAATAAAACCTCCTCAACCATACCCTTATTTATCTACTTACTAGCAATCATCTTATGCATAAGCATTTACTGATAAGTAGAGCATCTAACAAGATTGTATGAATCGAGGTTCACTGGTGTAGCCTTGATCCGTTCAGACTTCGCATCACGTAGTACGCAAGAGATCGTGGAGATGCACATTATGTATGTGAATATGTAATTATTCGACCGTGTCAGAGCGTATTTGAATAATTCATAGTAGCATGTTTCATTATTTTTGGTTTTGTTTTTGTAAAATCAAAATGGCGGATTATAGGATAAATAAAATGATACATTACGTCATCAAGTAATGTCTTGAACATATTTTCTGTTTGTATGTGGGTTACCAAAATAAGTAAACGAATATAGGGGCTTGAGAAAAACGATTTTAAAAATATAATACACTAAAAGTCTGGCGCCATTTTGGTGGCATTTAAGTATGAACTATAACAACTGCTACCAACTGCCAGACTACTTGAAAAGTGAATTTGTTTTGAACTTTTTGGTTGCAATCGGGTTTTTGATTTTTTTCAATAATTAACTATAGACTCTCTTCTCTCTGTGTAGTAGTATACTGTATAACGTAAGTGATGTAATATCAACATAAAATTACCGTATTCAACACTATATCGTTAGAATGGTATTAGGAGTCATGTAATCTAGAAATAGATAACCCATGTTGGTATTAGCTGCAATTTTCATGCGTAAGTTGTAACTTCTTGTAACAGTAAAGTAACTTTACGAGACAATCTATAATTTGTATGCAGCAGACTAACGCATAGATCGCGAATTGTTGCTACATTATCGCTATAGGTACAGTCAACAAAAGAGATAAGTATGCAAGATAGTCGGATATAGTTGAAGTTTAGTAAGAAACCGATGGATGTTGTCGACTGAAATTTAATTTGATAAATGAGCTGTTTGTTAAATTAAATTTTAGTCGAGTACGTCCATCGGTTTCTTACTAAATTTCAACTATATCCGACGATCCTGCACACTTATCCCTTTTGTTGACTGTACTTATGCACCGCTGGTATTCAAAAACACGAAATCTTTTATGTAATGCAGAAAGTCCCTGTTATATAAACTGTAGTTTGTTTAGTGCGTGGCAAGCTAAAATAAAGGCTAAACTATTTTATTTTAATACTAGTTTGGTTAAACTGTCTAGTTGAAGAGGATCGTAAGGATAAAAATGTGGAAAAGAATACTATTAATATTTTTGTCTCGTAAAAGCAAATGGTTAAGAAAACTGTTGAAAAGAAAAGAAAAATTGTTTTTTTTTTGTATTGTAGGAAGAATTGCTGGTGATTAAGCGGCAACCTAGATATTATTTTCAAGAATTCAGTCTAGGAAATGGTTAATTAACATGATATTTTTAAACGACCTCAAAAGAAGGAGGAGGTTCTCAATTCGGTTGTATTTTTATTGTTTTTTTATGTTTGTTAAATCCATTGAATATAAAGATAATTATATTCAATGGATTTAACAAACGTTATAAAGATAAAGATAAAGTCCATTGATAGATGACTATGAATATTAAGCACATTGACACTTCTCACATAAGTTTTAAAGAAGAAGAACAGATTAAGATTATTGCCATAGCGCGGGGATGACGACTGGCAGCTAAACTCTATGTGCGGGGAACATTGCATTGTTGACCTGGAACATTGCATTGGGATCTGAACCTACACTGAAAAGGTAGATCCTATTCCGATTAAACTTCACAAAATTAGTTATCTTCAAAGAGCACTCAGATGTAACAGATATTTGTGTGATGAGCATGATCATTTGTTCTGTGTCTGGGTGTAATTTATCTATATATGTATGTATTTAGAAATATATAAGTATGTTTATCAGTTGTCTAGTACTCATAACACAAGCTCTGCTTAGCTTGAGACTAGACGGCGTTGTGTGATAGTTGTGGAATATTATTATTATTATTTATTTCTATATTTTAACATATCTCGGGGCCTTGGGGTCCCGGTCCTTTGGAAGGCGTACGAGGGGCCGAAGCCAACTCGCAGAGGCCTTTTAGAGATGTTCAATGAAATGAGGCACCAACCGACGATTATCCCTGTAAGCACTATGCAAGTGCACCCAAGGACAACCCCCGGTTGATGTAGGACTATTGCAGGATATGGAAAAATAAAAAGTTGGACTATTGGTTTGGGTGGCTAAAGTGGACCGGTTTCCAGGAACTCTGGTAAACTATGACCCCTGCCTGATCAATGCTTTATATATACACAGATAAAATAGCAGGGGGTGACTTGCACACTCAATAATGGGCCCCCGAAAACGGCCGCTAGCACATAGTGACTTAGCGACAAGGGGGCAACACGTCCTGAGGTGCTTATGAGGAGTGGAGAGGTATTCCACGGCTATCAGGACAATCCCGGAAGTACGGTCAAGATCCCTACCAGCATCTTACTGGAATACTTCCTTCCTCCGAGCACGTTTGCTCTTGCGAATCTCCACTCAAGCCGGCCAATAAAGGCAAGAATGAGGTGGGAGCTCTGTTCCTCGTCATTGTTCATTCCAGCCGGCCAATAAAGGCAAGCCAGAGGTGAGGAACAAGACTTCTCCCGGGAGATAGGGTCCGTGGGGTCGCTACTGCCCAACAGCTCGCCACATGCTGCCCTGCGGGTTTCTGTATCCCTCTTGGTCTGGCTCCTCACATTAGACCTGTTCCGGCAAAGTAAACTCTTCCGGCACAGGCCTAGAGTTCGGAGCGCGCAAGCCCCACCACGACGTCAACGTAGAGATACGGCGGTGGGGTTATTATTATTATTATTATTTTTATCAAACTAGATTATATCATAAATGTAAGCGCTATAACACATTACGTACATCTAATCATTACAATCTGTTTCATCTAACGATCTCATCTCGTTTTTAATATTATTTCGTCTGGTTTTTCAATCAAACCGGCAACAAGCTATGTTGAATACAGAAGTTCAAACTTTGTTACTAGGTCACTAAAGTTCAATATTGCATGATAAAAACATGCTTGACGTGTTTAAGAACAGCACTTCACTTAGAGTAATTACATCAAAGTTATGTAATGGCCTTTATATAACGAGCAGCTAAATTATTAATTTGTGTGTGTATCTTAAAATTGTATTTACAATGTTTAGACTTAGAAAAGCCCATTCCGGTAATGATAGAAAGGTTTAAAGGCTCCTACAAACAGGCGCGACACGCGATGAAATCGCGCGCGACACAAAGGCACCGCAAGGCCTGCAACGAGCGGTGCCTTTGTGTCGCGCGCGATTATATCGTCTGTCGTGCCGGTTTGTAGGAGCCTTACTCTCTGTTTTAATTAATTAGGTAAGCAGTGATTCGATGATGACCTCGCCTAAAGTTAATTTTCGCCCCTGTCTATAACTACTGCAATTATTTGTCAGTCACGTCCGCATTTATTATTCCGCAATTATTTGTCCGTTGCTATTACTTTTTAGATTATTAGTTTTAGTTCTTTATATTATACTAGCTGACCCGGCAAACGTTGTTTTGCCATATAAATTACTAGCTGCGCCACGCGGTTTCACCCGCATAAGTTTCGATCCCGTGGGAATATCGGGATAAAAAGTAGCCTATATGTTAATCCAGAGTGTCAGCTACCTCCATACATAATTTTATCAAAATTGGTTCAGCCATTTGAGCGTGAAGAAGTACCTAACAAACATATAAACACACACACACACCCCCACTCACAAACTTTCGCCTTTATAATATTAGTGTGATTTCTAGCTGCCCGGCGGCGCTACTTCGTTCACGTGGTGTCCTACCCTTTACCCTACCCTACCCCTACCCTACGCCTACCCTACTCCTACCCTACTCTTACACTACTCCTACTACCCTACTTCTACCCTACTCCTAGCCTACTCCTACCCTACTCATACCCCACTCCTATAAGTAAAAAAAAAAAAGATAAAAAGTATCCTATGTCCGTCTCCTGGTTCTAAGCTCCATCCCTACCAATTTTCAGCCAAATCGGTTCAGCCGTTCTTGAATTATAAATAGTGTAACTAACACGACTTTCTTTTATTAGATTTTAATTGTAAGTAGGTAATAAGTTAGTATAGATTTGTAATGACCGCGCTGTAGCATTTGGTACATACACCTGTAATGATAGTTGTAAGGGAGAATTTAATAAATAAATAAAATAAAATAAGCACTTACACCTGCCATGTTTCATCTCGGCATCACCCTGTAGGTGCAGACTGCTAGAAAATGCCTAAGGCGTAAGTCCGTCTTTGTACAGTTATTATATTACATGTGCAATAATCCATACTAGTATTATAAATTCGTAAGTAACTCTGTCTGAAAGTGTGTCTGTCTGTATGTTACCTTTTTACGTCTAAACCACTGAACAGATTTCGAAATTTTTTTGCAGCGAGATAGAAATTCATCCCGGGGAAGGACATAGGATAGTTTTTATCGACAGACCTTGCGGGTGAAGCCGCGGGCGGAAGCTAGTAAAAAAATAAAATTTCCTACGTGTCTACAGATATTTATAATATCCATAAGAAAACTGAAGAAGTGCCCTATGCTAAAACCAAAAGGCGTTGCTTGGAGGTAGTAAAGGCATGGTGGCAGTACCGGACGATTTTTTCTCTTAGTTCTACCTACTATTAAACTGGGTTTAGGTTTAAGAGCGTTTACGCCATACGGCATTTCTTACAAACTTTCAAGCCCTTATTTTTCGAAATGAATGAACCGATTTTAATTAAACTTCATACGCATAAGCAGGATACAAAGGTCTAAAAAGTTAGTAGAGAACATTTTCGAAATGTCTTATTTAAAAAAGATAACTGGAAATCTCTGTTTCTAAGGAAAATTTAAAATCGGTCTAATTTGGCTGTAACACTATTTTTCATTCAAAAATGTTCTCTTCTAACTTTTTTGCGTAAACGCTCAAAACCAGTCTTTCAGGATTTTTTCGCAACAAACCGCTCTTTTGTATACAAATTATTTTTGACTAAGGACTTGCATCATATCACTTATGCAGTTTGTATGTTACACGTAGGTTGTTAGTGTTGTTACTACATACAACCTTCAGCTTCATCGTTATCTTATATTTTGTCTTAATCTTTTTGCTTCACCTAAAAACTTAATGGATGTTGCAGGTCTTTGGGATGAAAAGGTTGTTTAAGAACGTTCAGATGTACTTAACATAAACGACCTGCAGGGTAATTGCGTAACATACTATTAGTAGCAATGGATTTCATTTTGACAGTTTAACAACATTCATTGCGTTGTTTACATTGTAGAGCAGATACATTTTTTGAACATAGAAAGTAATGGACCTGCGATATCCTTCAAAATGATTCAGATTGTGAATGATAGTATGTTACGAAATTAGGGTACAGGTTTTCGTTATTGCGTCTCTCCTTCTCCCTTTAAATCTATCCGAAGGTTGTCTATGTAAAATGCCTACATTTATATTATCTGTAGTTCGCATGGAGTAGGTACTATTAATTATTTTGTGGCATGGTGTACAGTCAACAAAAGAGATAAGTATGCAGGATCGTCGGATATATTTGAAGTTTAGTAAGAAACCGATGGATGTTCTCGAATAAAATTTAATTTTATTAATAGAAAACAAACACCTCATTTATCAAATTAAATTTCAGTCGACAACATCCATCGGTTTCTTACTAACCTTCAACTGTATGCGACGATCCTGCATACTTATGTCTTTTGTCGACTGAACATAATAAAGACTATACTATTTAGTTAACAAAATCTTGTTCCCAAAAACTTAGCAGGTTGTTCAGAAAGATAGACAAAAAATAAAATAAGAAAATTACGAAATTATGGCCCATTCTCAACTATGTGGTGTGATGAAAGGTGCAAAGCTGTGTCATGTTTTGGTCTAAGTATCTACTAAAGACGAAGTAAATGATGATCTAAAAGCCATTAGTTACACTTAAGTACCAGAGGTAAGTACAATTAATCACTACTTTCAAACAACAGAAAAACACGGGGAAACCCATTCATTGATAGTTCCGTGACGCGTTGTTTGTCCTTGACAAAGGGATCTATTGTTGTGTGCATGCGCCGACATGCTCTTACGTCGATCTTGACATGCCTCCGTAAGAGTGACGTAATCTTATGTATGTTATTGTTTATTGATATAACAACAGCAAATCTGTTTTCTTAGGTATATTGTTGTATTATGTTGTAGTATGCAGTAAGGCAATGGCTTCCCTTGTCCAGTGAAAAGGAATTAGCATTGATCATCATCGTTGCTTACTGTGTTTTCAGGCCATTGTACTGCATTTTTGTCTAAAGTTTTACATCCATTTTTAACGTCGTTGCCTTTTAAACAGGGTTATTGGAAAAACATTAACAACCTCTTAAGAGGTCATTGTACTCATCGTTATGAACAATTTGTACTATGGGACCAAACCTGAAATCGCGCACATTTATGTTCGTATAACTCGTCAAAATGTAGAGAACAGTTTATTTTTTTTTCGTGGTTTCATGCAGTGTGACGCAACTGTCTAATAAAAAGTCGGTTAAAAAAGAAACTATGAAACGTGCACTAAACATAATGGCGGCTATCGCTGTCTCGCTTTAACATCTATTCGACTCTATCATGTTTAGTACATCCCTATCTTGTTATTATGTTGGCAGCTTTACGTCATGTCTGCAGTCTGTGTTATTTTTGTTTTGTTGGTATTCAGTTTTAGTGCACGTTTCATACAAGCCACGTTTTTCAACTTTTTCTATGGGAGTTCCGTCTCTTATATATGTTTACATGTTTACTTACTCTATGGTTTCATGTTTCAACATTCATGATGTGACCAATATTACAATACAATCTAAAACAGTGTCCATGGAGTTTCTTGCCCATTATTTTCCATAGCAACGAGCTTCATCTTTCTAATTGACCGACTCCTTTGGCAATTCAAAAGTTACAGGCAAATGGAATCGTTGAGATCAATGGTTTAAGTTTAAACAAACGACGACATTCTCGATTGTCTTCGTGATATTTTCATCTCATTACATAATTCAGTGAATTCACTTTTAAGATAAAAACGACATGACATTGTAAAATCCACATTTGGAGTTCCTAACAGTCTTTGTATTTTAAATCTTACGCTGAATTACGATCGGGCCTTGGGTACATATCTTACACAACAATACTTCTATTAAATTTCCTTTTTATAGTTTGTATTTCATGTGGATGTCCCAAATAAAACAGTTATCTTTCTTTATTTTTTTCTTTGACTTTTAACTTAATACGGTTCCTCCGTATCACACTCAAGCGCCTAATACCCGTTGTTGTATACAAAAAGGAGAGCCCCTAATGCAACACAAATGAGACCTTTGAACTATTTGGGGAGCATTCCTATTGAATGAAGTAGCTACGCGACCTAGTTGGGCTGCTCTTAATTAAGTTTGTTGATCTCTGAAGCCGAATAGCACAGAACCTTTGCAAATTTGTTTTTTCAAAGGAAAAAGAAAAACTGGCCAAGTGCGAGTCGGACTAGCTCACGAAGGGTTCCGTACCACAAGGCAAAAAACCGAAAAAAACACGTTTCTTGTATGGGAGCCCTCCTTAAATATTTATTTTAATTTTATTATTTATTATTACCATTGACATATATATTACTAGCGTAAGGACCGGGCTAACGGCGCGACTAAATGGCACCAACGCGCTGGCCCTAAAATGACGGTTTTAGGGCCAACGCGACTCAGTTGACAGTGGTGCGCGCGAACTTCGAATTTCGAACGAAGAACTTCTATGTAAAATGTTCAGACGGGCGTATTTATTATTACAGTAAAAATACAACTGAGTATTTTGTGAATATTTCAAGTGCCTACCTTTTGCCATTATTGATATCGAGACAAAAGGGCAAAAAAATCGCGTTTGTTGTATGGGAGCCCCCCTTAAATATTTATTTTATTTAGTTTTTAGTATTTGTTGTTTTAGCGGCAACAGAAATACATAATTTGTGAAAATTTCAACTGTCTAGCTACCGCGGTCTTGAGATACAGCCTGGTGACAGACAGACGGACGGACGGACGGACGGAAGGACGGACAGATAGCGAAGTCTTAGTAATAGGGTTCCGTTTTTACCCTTTGGGTACGGAACCCTAAAAAGGCATAATGGTGGATAAAGGCTCACTCGCCCTCACAGAGAGGAGACGTGTGTCCCAGCAGTGGGAACGTTATAGGCTGATTATCTGCTGATGTTGCATAGAATGACGTTGGTCAATGTTTTTTGAAGTGAATATTTCTTTAAGCGCGTTGGGTATTTTTGAGATTGGAAAAAACCATTGAACTCGCGCCACTGTTACCGTAAGCGACACCGCGCGTGTTTTGTTTATAAGACGATTCAAGAAATACCCGCTTCGGATGTGTTCGGCTGTCCTCGGGATGTACTCGGTTTTTATGTATATCTGATATGTCAGTGAGTGATGGCAAAGTATTCTGTTTGTGTTTTGTTTTCACTTTTGTCGGCACTCCAGGAGTGCCACTGTTTTTTTTTGTAATGGTTTCTTCTCTCGTATTAACTCGAATTCATTAAGCTCTTTATGTTTGAGAAATCTGTTTTGTCTATCATAAATGTAATGCCAGCCTATTAACTTTTGTAGTGCTGATTAAATTTCTTAACCAACGCCAAAAGTAGAAAGTATTTGTATGTAATTATCAGCAGCCTTTAGCAGTTCACTGCTGGACATTGGCCTCTCCAATTGCACGCATCATCATCTGCCTAGCCTTTTCCCAACTATGTTGGTGTCAGCTTCCAGTCTAACCAGGTGCAGCTGAATACCAGTATTTTAGACGGGGCAACTACCTATCTGACCTTCACAACCCAGTTACATAATCAGCCTATAATGTTCCCACTGCTGGGACACAGGCCTTCTCTCTTTGAGAGGGAGTATCCAGTTACAGGGTTACAATACGATACCCTTAGTAAGACAGGTTGTCAGACTTTCGGATTTCTAATGACCCGTAACGACTGCCAAAGATCTACGTAATGTATGTAATAAAAAATAAAAAATCCAGACTACCTACTTTAACCAAAATGAAGGCCGCAGAAACATCACAAGATACCGACATCCGCTGTCTGAATCTTGTTTCAGTCTAATTTATTATTCGCGCTCCAAATTATCTCATAGCGGTTACATAACGCTAAACGCCAGCCATTTTAGCGCATCAACTTAATGTTCCGATTAAAGTTAACTGCTGTAGAATTCTTAGATGTAGCACGGTATTTATGTAAGAGTAAATCACGAGTGTCGTTGGTCTCGTGGTCGCAAGCGGTACTGCAGAGCATGAGGTCCTAGGTGTGATACCCGGGTAAAGTGTTATTGGGTTTTTCCATATGGAATTTATCAGTAGCAGTACCCGTAGTCTGGATTAATGCCCGGTTGATGGAAATTTGCTTGCTCCCTATTATCATCATCTGCCTAGCCTTTTCCCAACTATGTTGGGGTCGGCTTCCAATCTAACCGGATGCAGCTGAGTAGGTACCAGTATTTTACATGGAGCGACTGCCTATCTGACCTCCACAACCCAGTTACTGGGTAAAACGAAACCCCTTGGCAAGACTAGTTGTCAGAATTTCGGGCTTCTGACGACCCGCAACGACTGTCAAAGATCCATGAATGACAGCCGGGACCAACTGCTTAACGTGCTTTCCGAGGCATGACCTCTTGTCTTGGTATGTAAAGATGTCACCCATCCACGGACCAACCACGGCAAGCGTAGCTTGACCTGATCGTTCAATCCGTGCGGCTGTTATTACTAATGATGATGTTAAATGACGATTGCCAATAATTGCTATTGTAAAGTAAAAAGTAATTACAGCTGCAGGTGTAAAGCGATTAATAATTCTGATAATGATGTATTTATGTGCCCGCAGTTTTTAATAGAGTTATAATTTCATAGTAATGTATTTTTTATTGCAGTTGCATTCAGTTTTTATAACTACATGCAAAAATGAGTTATAAAAACTGGGACTCGTAGTATAAGAAAATTGATGACTACCGAGTCAAACTCAAACTCAAAAACTCAAAGCATTTATTTCAATTAAACCATTTTACAGGCACTTTTGAATTGTCAAGAAGTAGGTCAGTCAGAAAAATGTGAAGCTAGTTGCCCATTCCAAAGCGTAGGTACCTATGGAGAAGAACGGACAAGAAACTCCATGGACACTCTTTTTAAATTATATTTTACAAAAATATTAGTTACATCATTACTTTTGAATTTATAATTAAATAATGTGAGAACGATGTAAAAATAAACAAGACGTATGCGTTAAAAGCGTCCAGAGTACAACAAATAGTACTAAAACAACAATCCAAAAATAAAAATAAAATAATTAAAAATAAGCCGAGGCAGCTAAGTGATGACCAGCCCCAACTGACGGCGCCCGTTCACGAACATGACGCATAGATCAGCACCATTCAGCTCAACCGAGTTAACGACTAATAGTGAATTATGGAAGAAAAAGACATATTATGTACCTGCTACCCTTATCACGAATAAATTTGGATAAGGGTAGGTGAACGATGACGATGATCTAAAGCGACATACCATTTCAATTTGAATCCAGTGTTCTTTGTAAATATTCTGCAAATTAAGAACAGACTCTTGTGGCTAAGTAAGAACAGCTGCACGGGTCGATCGATCAGGTTAAGCTACGCTTGCCGCGGTTGGTCTGCGGATGGTGACCATCTTTACATACCGAGACCCCTCCGTGTCTCGGAAAGCACGTTAAGCCGTTGGTCCCGGCTGTCATTCGTGGATCTTTGACAGTCGTTACGGATAGTCAGAAGTCTGAAAATCTGACAACCAGTCTTACCAAGGGGTATCGTATTACCCAGTAACTGGGTTGTGGAGGTCAGATAGGCAGTCGCTCCATGTAAAATACTGGTATTCAGCTGCATCCGGTTAGACTGGAAGTCGACCCCAACATAGTTGGGAAACGGCTACGCAGATAATGGCTTACCACTACAAATGCCAAAAATTTTGCTCAATTTTTGTTCCGTTTAAAATTAGGGCACACTTACACTGCAAAGGGTAAATACCCGCATATTTTTACCGCAATGCGCATAGGCAGATATATTTAAGTACCTCTTACTTCATAGTAGCCATAATTTACACGTAGGCACAAGAATTCCCTTTGAATCGTGTCACTGGGGAGAGTGGGGAGAGTAGGCTCGATTGTAGATTACATCCAACGTGACAAGTGGCGCGTTCCGTTCCAAAAAGGTTTTCCTATTATTCTCCCGATTCATACCTGTAACAAAAGAACGTTTGGTCATTAAAATGTTCGAGTGAAGTGAAGTGAAGACTTGGGAAATGTATTGTTTGTTATAACGACTTATAAGGTTTGCAGAGATATTGAGAATGAATCAAACCGATTTTGGTTGACACAATTTGGGAAGAGTATAGTAACTATTTAGTAATCTGTGGTATAGGCTAGACTGGAAGCGGATCCCAAAATAGTTGGGAAAAGGCTACGCAGATGATGATGACAATTTGGAAAGAGTAAAGAAAATGACCATCATAGAAGTCCAGTTTTAATATAAAATTATAATATACCTTATAGTTAATATATATTAGGTACCCAATAGAATAGCAATGAAGGCCATGAAATTTAAGAGTTTAGAGAAAATTTATATTTAATGGATGAATTCTGGGAAATTTAAAAAAATACACAAAAATGAGATTTTCCCGAATCCCATGAATTTTTGCCTAGGTTTCATGATGTGCTTAATTACTGCAAATTTTAAGTGACGCAGCACAAAACCCATCAACAGACCGACCTCGGCAAGCGTTGCTTAACCGTCGGTTGTTGCATCGGTCGCTTACCGATTTATATGGACTCGCGCTCGCTGGCCGTCGGTGCTACAGTAAACACGTCCATTTATCGTCAGCGTCTTGGTACCTACGCGTGTCCGACGGTACACAACCGACGCGCGACATCAGCGTAAGAGGAATTCAGGCCTAAATATCGACCCCTGCGGCTGATAATTACTTAGCCACAAGCCCAGTGTATGTTACTCGTATTGTAAATTAGAAGTTCTAGTGTAGTGGAGGTAAACATCGTTTTATTCGTCAAGATTCGCAACCGATCAAAAACACTCTCACTATAATTACTACGAGTAAGCTAAGATCTGCTTAAAAAAACTAGTCATGTGTACCCTACAGTCATTAAAAAGTAGGTACTGTGACTTCTGAGTTTGTTTCGGCCTTTCTTCTCAGAATAGTCAGATAGGAAACGCCGACCTCATCTAGCTTTAAAAAAATATGATTGACGTGTAAAAGTGTTTGTAGAAACCTACTTACAGAAATAAAATCATGTATCATTTATCGTACCTACTTACAGCCAGTTTCTAAATCTCATGAAACTAATTAAATTAAATTATAATTACCACGAATTATGCTGAACTTGTTATATCATTTTAAAACATAATACCCTACGTACAGTTTCTATTTTTATGTCTGTAATTTATTTGGTGTACATAATGAAGAGTATTTCTATTCTATTCTATTCTACTCTCTAAGTCTGTAATGATAGTTCAAAGAGAATAAAGGCTCCGGCGCACAGGCACGTGTTGAATTTGCGATATTTATCGCTAGCACATTTGACTACTAAGACAGGTGTGACTTATGGCGCTGTGTACCTATGTAACTCACATATTATTGGGAATCATGATTTCTCAAACTGAACTGGACTTGTACTAAGTTGAATCCAACATCTATGAAGAATAATGCAATAAATCTCCATAAAAGTTGATCACTTTTAAACTTTTCTTTCATATTAAACTTGTCACTTAGCAAATTCAGCCTATAATGTTCCCACTGCTGGGACACATGCGCCTCTCTTCAAGTGGGCTGTAATCTACCACGCGGGCCCAGTGCGGTGCTTGATTTTTAAAGACAAGCTTCAAGTACCTATTGACTTTGCCGTCGGAGAGGGATTCTGCTAAGTTTGTTTGAAAGTTTCAGGATCACAACGCGACTACCATAATCAGCCTATAATGTCCCCACTGCTGGGATACAGGCCTCTTCTATTTGAGAGGGAGTGGACCGTAATACAACACGCGTGCCCAGTAGATACGGGGTGGTATATGTCACATGTCTTCAATTTTTTTTGGTTCTAGGACATGCTGGTAGTATTCCTCACTATATTTTCCCCACCGTTTTTGAGAGCAGTGGTGATGAAATAAATTACACAAAGTAAAGCGTCTGCCTGGGTCAAGGCGATTATGAAATCATTAGGCCAAATCAGAATTTTTCGCTTCTCACTTGTACTGGCTTATGTAAATGTTGAATTACGCAGTTTTCTCGAGCAATTTATTGAGTTGCTTAAGCCTAAATTAGTTCGTTATCGACGATACTTACATTTTTAGGGTTCCGTAGTGAAATGGCAAAAAGCGGAACCCTTATGGATTCGTCATGTCTGTCTGTCTGTCTGTCCGTCCGTATGCCACAGCCACTTTTTTCCGAAGCTATAAGAACTATACTGTTGAAACTTGGTAAGTAAATGTACCTACTCTGTAAACCGCATTAAGATTTTTACATAAAAATAGAAAAAAAACAATAAATTTTGAGGGTTCCCCATACATAGAACTGAAACTCGAATTTTTTTTTTCATCAAACCCATACGAGTTAGGTATCTATGGATAGGTCTTCAAAAATGATAGAGGTTTCTAATAGAATTTTTTTCTAAACTGAATAGTTTGCGCGAGAGACACTTCCAAAGTGGTAAAATGTGTTCCCTGTAACTTTCTAAAATATGAGAATGATAAAACTAAAAAATTGGTTTGAACAAGATCTAGTAAGAAACTCGCCGGTGAAAATTCCAAAACATTACGATGGTACGGAACCCTCGGTGCGCGAGTCCGACTCGCTCTTGCCCGGTTTTTTAATGTTCTTTTTAAATCGATTGGATTGGATGAATTAATTAGTTTTGCCGAAAGCGGTGATAATGGTCTCGTTTTTCTTTCTGATTTCTTTCGTGCTTAATTGCGTAATTTCAGTATTCTGCGTGAACTTAATTAATGAGGTGCAACTAGTTTATTATACATGATTTAGTTTCCAGAAGTTCATTTTGAAAGATAAGATAGGCCGTACACTATTTACCTATTTTGATACTGCAAAACATAATTTAATTTTCAAACATTCTATTTTGTAAAGGTGTCATTGAAAATGATCTAAAAAAGTAGAAATTCACTTTTACACGCATATCAATCAAACTAAGCAAATCAAAACCAACCATACGGAATCCCAACTCACGCGCATCCAATTACCGATATGATGCGCAAGATCGTAGGTCAGTAATTTCGAACGTAGGTACAGTCAACCACTCTTCCATGTAGTAATTTGACAGCTTCAATTCTCCTAGTGTTACGTCTGAGTGAGGCTGAGCGTACTTCAATTACTGGCTACTTTTACTTGTTACGTTATCAACAGCTTCATTATAGACTCTCATTGTCTTTGGTTAGTTTTATTGTTCTTTGTTCTGTTCATCCATTAATGTTTGACATAGATTATATATCAATTTGTGAGTGGGTTTTTTAAAATTAGAGTGAAAGGTTTCGGTTGTGCGGTAATCATGTTAGCTAAGTAGGCACTTTATTTAGAAATTTTTCTATGTGGTATTATCACCGCGCGACTGATTGACTGTGGACTGTCTCTTTAGTCTATTCGTCACAAGTGCAACTGCTGAACATGAGGCCCTGGGTTCGATTCCCGTGTCGGGAAAAGTTTTTCGCCAAAAATTTTTCAGAAGCAGCCCACAGTCTGGATTCGGGTCCAGTTGATGGGAATAGACTCGACCCCGACCCGACTCGATTACAAAACTGGCAAAATTTGGTTATACACCTCGGCCTAACCCTGCGGGAATTACAGCAGTGATGTTATGTTATGTAATGTATTAGAGCAAGTTCCATATTGGTCCCATTTTTTTCAACAACTAATACTTAGATATACCTTTGTAATGCCGTGTAGCAAAGCTACTTCTATCTACGAAATACGGAGAATAGACAACATAATTATCTCTTTATAAACAAAGTGACTTTTTCTCATTATTATCTCATTTCTTTTTCTCATTTTTATTTATGACACCGCGCCCGTAGGTACTTTATAAAGATGGGTCTTGTTGACTCAGAACGTATATAAAATCACTGACTGGCCTGTTGGTCTAGTGGTCAGTGACTATGACTGCTATGCCGGAGGTCGTGGGTTCGATTCCCACCCAGGACAAATGTTTGTGTGATGAGCATGATCATTTGTTCTGTGTCTGGGTGTAATTTATCTATATATGTATGTATTTAGAAATATATAAGTATGTTTATCAGTTGTCTAGTACTCATAACACAAGCTCTGCTTAGCTTGAGACTAGACGGCGTTGTGTGATAGTTGTGGAATATTATTATTATCTCCTTTATTAATTTACATGCCTTATTCTATTACATTTTTAAATATTTCTTAAAAAAATAAGTATAAAAAAACATTATTATTATTATTATTAATCATATTACACACACGTCTGCACGAGCCCCTGCACCCAGTGCCTAATAAAGGGGCTGTCCACCTTGTCAACCAATATCTTCAGGATGCTGTTGGGGCCTCCACGCAACCTACTAATTGACGCCGCCCTCTTTCTCATTATGGCATGAAAATCGTCAACACGGGCTTCCGCAAACATCGGCGAAGCGCATAGGCGTAGATAGGGGGGATGGGACGGGTGGGCCGTCCCCACCCTAGAATGGTCTGGTGCCCACCCTAGGATGTTTGGGGACCTATTCGAAATTCTAAGCTGGATAATGGATAAACGAACGACTTACGGTAGTAGAAGGAACAGTGGGGTTTTAATCGGTTAGGAGTCCGACATAACCCTCCGTTCATCCCAGACGGAGGGTTTCCATGAGGAATTCCCAACGAAAAAAAAAAAAAAAGGTTAGGGGCCAGGCCCCCCCTGGAAAAAAGCCCTAGATACGCCAAGTGAAGCGCTACAGACACACGGTAGCCCCAGCAACATCCTAAATCCATTATTATACTGAACGCGTAGGACGTTGTAGGCCCTCTGCATACTTCACCCACAAGCTGCACGTGTAGAAGGTCTGGCAGTGGGCTTTAAAAAGATACACCGTAAATGCTATACGTGCTAATATTGCCCTGACATAACCTTATTAGCAAGTACACGAAAAATTAAAATTCCTGTTTTGTTTTGAGAAAGTTCAGTGAAACTAAGTTTCAGTTAGATGTTATCAGTATTCAAGAAGATGCTGTATCAATCCTGAAGATTAGTTATTCAAATTCTGTCAGACTGCAGATTAATCGAACCGGATAACGTTGGAATGTGAAAGAATCTCGAGAAAAGTAGAGAGCAATTATTATGTAAGTTCGATATCATGTGCGATCTTTTTAGTTCATCGAAAATTGTTTAAATTGCGTAAAACATGAATGAACAATTATAACATCTATGTATCAATTGTTCACGTATTGAAATTGAGGACGTTTCTCTTAATGAAATCAAGAAAACCGCTGCGATTTCGGCACAGGGAACACGAGGCGGATACAATCTTTAATTTAGGCTATACTCGCCCGAAAAGTGCGAATCGTCCCGTTTAAATAATATTTTGAATTTTATGCAATGAAGTTAGGAAAAAAGTGCACGTTTTATAATATTTGCGCGCTAGGGTCCTTTTTTCTATACTTTAATGCATAAAATACAAAATGTGCCAATTAGTGCTAGTCGCCTATAAAAAAAAATATTATTTAAAAGTGACGATTCGCACTTTTTGGGCGAGTAAATTCGTGCTAATCGACTATTAAGCCTTAATTTGAAGATGTCTGACATCCTTGCATTCGGATTCCCGCCTAAGAATAATCCCCTCGGTAGTTATAACCGTCCACCATAATTACCTATATCAGCAAAGGAACCTCCGATTCGTTTGCTAAATGTGGTATTATCTTTATACCACATTTAGCAAACGGATCGGAGGAGGTAGATATTGTTCGCTGAGAAAGGCTACTGAAGGATTAATCAAGTGACAGGTTATTGGATCTTCTTAATTACATTTCTATCCTCAAGTGTGAGGCTTATGACTATATATATAGCTTCTGATTATAACGTTCAATTCAATTCACTAAAAAAAATTCGTTATTTGGGAAAAGCCAGTGGCAAAATAATTTTAACTGTTATTTCTGAAGCCAGCACACATTTTCCTACTAACATTATAATATGATGCCATTAATAACCTTCTTTCCGATGTATAGGCGGCTCGTCTTTATCAACTGCTTTCTGAAGCATTATATTCAATGATTGATCACATGCGCAGTGTGGGAGCAAGAACGATGTATCTCATCGTGAAATCAGCGCAGCGGATAGACACGTTTACGGGACGTATTCCACATTGGGCACCCGCCCTGAGTGAATGTGCCGCTGTGTGTCAGGTGCATTCACTCAGGTGCCATTTAAGCGGGTGCCCAATGTGCAATACGTCGATTACTGCTCGAAGTGGCCTATCCTTGGCTCGAATGGAGCAGTTATTTAGCTCACACAAAGCTGCAGCGGTTCAGTTATTAATCTAAATGTTAATAATTATTTTCATTTCCACGTTTCCTGTACTAACCGAGATTGTCATCGGATGGTCATTATTTTTGTTGTAGTTAAGTACCAACCTTTTACATGTTTATGATAAATGATTTTAGTTTTTTAAGTAGGTTTGTACAAACACTTTAGGTTTGTACAAACACTTTTACACGTCAATCATATTTATAAAACTAGATGAGGTGTCTCTGAGAAGAAAGGTCGAAACAAACTCAGAGGACAAACAAACAGAGACAAACTCAAAGTCTGTTTTAAAGTCCAGTATGAATTCTACTCGAATTTCACCGTATCTATGTATATTGTTAACATTTTGTTAATTACACTTCACTCTAATATTAAAAAGGCGAAAGTTTGTGAGTGTGTTTGTATGTTTGTTACTTCTTCACGCATAAACCGCTCGACCAATTTTGATAAAATTTGGTATGGAGGTAGCTGACACCCTGGATTAACACATAGGCTACTTTTTATCCCGATATTCCCACGGGAAACCGCAGGGCGCAGCTAGTTTTAATTATTTTTGTGTCTTTTTGATTGGTCTTCTATTTTTGTTTTCTTTTTGATTGGTCTTCTATTTTTGTTTTTTTCGGAATTTGAGTTGTAAGGACCAATTATTGTAATTTTAATCATTATCATCTGATGACGTGATATGTTTCGTTTAAAGAATAAATAAAGAAGATTCTGCAATGTTTTAATATCCGACTGTGACTCATATTGCCTAAAGGAAAATATTTTGATTTCATCACTGACAATGTAACAAATAACAATGACTTACTCAACACAAACAATAACGGAAATTATATCATTTAATTTGAAGCTTCCCACGGCCACTTTCGTGTGCGCAATAAAAAAAAAAAGAAAACAACATTACGTCCGCTTTAATTCCCTTATTAAACATATTAGTTGTCTACCAAATGTCAAACAGACAAGACGTATCATGATCACGCTCCGTCTAATCACATAATAGTCAAAAGTCAACACAGAAGGTCAGCTCCATACATCGAGCGTAAACGCACGCACAGTCGGAGGAGGAAAGTTTTGAGTACGAATGTGGAATGTGGCTATAATAGTAAGGGAAGACTAAAGAATCTATGGATGGACTGTGTGAAAAATGATATGACTAGAAAGGGGGTGACTATGACGACTAAAGGATGATTTCCACCTAACGGCTCGTACCGCATCGGATTGGAACGGATTTTACAATATTTAAACAATATTAAATAGTGTACACAGTATTTAAAGTCTACCTATATTACCAAGCCGCGCACAGCAGCTTGACCGCGGGCGTCTTCCGCGACACGCGATCGTAGCCGAAAGTATGCTGCGATGCGCGTACGGCTCTGTTCGTCTGCAGTTGTCGTATCCAATCGAATCCTTTCGGCTGTCGTCCAAATTGTTCTTTTCCTCTTCTATGTTTTATGATTATTTTCTTCTTCTTCTAATGCAATAGCCAACAATATTACGTCAACTTCAACCATTTTCGAAAATTAGAACACGTCACACGGTAGGAATAAAACTATTTGACTGGGCGCAGAAACGGATACGTACGGAGCCGATCGTATGCGTCGACATCCTGCCGCACGCGATCGGCTGTCGCCGCATCTGTTCGTATCCTTTCCGATCCGATGCGATACGAGCCGTTTGGAGGAAATTATCCTTAATGGAGAAGTACGGGGATGATGATGATGAGTTGCACACATAGAATACCCTCTTCACGTACAGCGAGTGCAAGCGCACTCCCGACTGGCATTTGTTTGAGATAGTTTAAGATGTCAATACAAACGCATGCACAGACTGTTAAAAGACCCATCACATGGCCGTTATCTACGTATTCTACACATGCGTAAAAAAATAATGCTGGGAAACGACTTTGATTTTAGGTGTGAAAAATCGCTTTTTACGCCAGCGCGCACTCAAAACTAGTATTTTCGTGAAAAAACGTCTTTGACTTCCAATATCTCTGTAAGCAGAACGTTCCCTCCCAGGTATGTCCATATGTAGGCATGTACGGTCTAATGTGTTTTTACACCTGTTATTGTACGCAAAACACGCGCATTGACGTGGAGTTGCGGACACCAGCCCGTATTACCTATTACTCCTGTTATTGTGTGCGTGCGCCTGTGTTTTTCGCTACATGACCTTCTGAAGGTACTACTCTGTGGTTTAATGTCGATTTGTATCACGTAACGCACGCATTTAGCGTAAATGTTGTAATATTTCTTCGTCGTCAGAAAGTGGTCCTAATGTCCTTGCTTTCTCCGTTTAGAGCCCGCTGGAGTTCACTTTCTATGGTGTGCTGAAAAGTGACGTTTTGTTTTTAGGCAAGTGGTGTTTGTTTATGTCATTATCATTAACATTTTTTTAGGCTGTTGCAGAGGAATGTCAATGTTTTAGTATACGATTTAGACACTGTATGTCTCTGCACTTTTGCCACATTTTTTTTTTATTTGACAATATTTTTTTCTGATTATTATACTTCCAACTAACCGAGTGTTGTGTATTATCAGTTTCTTAGCCTTAACCGTGATATTTACTTTGTCGATCAATGCTAACTTGATTATGAAACTTGTTTCACTGTTTTAAGTATGAAATTATACTCGAAGTGGTACTGGTTCAAGTTTACAGCGACTAAGGTCCTTCTACAACCTTTTATTTTAAAAGTACTCCCAAAAATAAAAGCTGCATTTTAGAGCCTATTTTAATTATGTAGTTTGAAAATTCGCTGGGCCACAGGCTTCGCTCACATAATTGTATTTTATTGGCATTTGGTATCATTTATGTTCTTATATTAAAATAAGGAAAGAACAAGGACAGATTAAACCAAAAAGTAATCCTTTTTTCGTCTTTGAATTTATTAACGTAGGTACAGTACATATTTTAAAAATATCATGTAAACAAGATCACACAACAATCTAATAATATTAAAACGCACGATTATTACTAGGGTATCGTTTAGAGAAGAAACCAAACATTACGTAAACAGACATAATACACAATAACAAGAACCGGATTTCCGAGCAGCGCCGCGGTTAAAACTAGTCAAATCAATAAACAAGGTAGGGCAACATGTGTTTCACGTATAATAACTTGTACACACGCGCCACAAACAGGTTAGCCAATTAATGTTCAAATACGTTGTTCTACTAAATAGACAGTTCATTCGTACGTAGTTTCGGGAATTACAGGACCTAAACGCAAAAAACGCAAGTTTTAGAAGCAATAAAAGTATGTGATCGACTACAGTAAACAAAACCAGAAAAATATATGATATTCTTCAGGATATATGCTAGGTAGATAGTGTGTTGAAAACATAATACAACTAAGATTATACTCGTACGATAGAAAAAAATCATGAAGATACCTCTAAAACTTTCTTTTTACAATAAAAAGCATGCTAATTAATCTACATACAATCATTCTGATTGTTTGTCAGATTATTCTACAAGCAAATAAATAAAGCACTAGTGTTTTAATTTTTTAGTCCGATCAATAGATTTTTTGTAAACAGATAAATGCTTCATATTTTGCAATAAATTACCAGCGTTGTATCATCGCGCTTCTTTTTCTTTTCTATGCAGTCCAACAGTGACCGCGGGAGCAAAAATTCGTCATGTCTTGCTAAGAGTGAAAAAAATGGTTAACCATTTCATTCCGCGACTTTACATGCGTGCAAACATATGAGTCGGTGCGTACTGTATATCTCACGGTCGATTTCTCTTACGCAACACGTAGCTAATGGTAGCTAGTTACTTCTTAGATGGATTTATAATAGGTCTTGTATGGATTAAAGTGGAGCAATGAACTGTAGATAGGGAAAGACCGGTAGTGGAGACGGGTAGTCTTACGGTGACGAATGGCGACTGACGGTCGTTATATATTTATATATAATCATCGGGAATAAGAAGGAGCCGTTAATTTGGAATAGAAGTAAAATGATCTACAATAATGATAATAAAGAACTTGTAAAATTAAACTCATTAAGGTCCGAAAGTGTTTTTTAAAAGGGTAATAAAATCTACCTAACCTATAAATAAATGAAATGACGTTTGTTAGTCGCACTAAAACTCGAGAACGGCTGGACCCATTTGGCTAATTTTGGTTTTGAAATATTTGTAGAAGTCCAAGGAAGGTTTAAAAGGTGAGAAAATATGAAGAAGTTTTAAGGAAAATAGTAAAAGCAACAATTGTATTATCCCATACAAACTGTTCGTACCTGTCAAACAAGGTGCGTTCAGAAATTAAATAATACGGAGGTAATAAGATTGTATAGTTTGATTTATTCAATTGTTTTGTCTGTCCTTTACTCTTTTATTTTATTTCTATTTTAGTTTATTATCAAGACAGACATTTTTTATGTATGTAATTATCTTTCTAAGTTTAGTCAGAAAATAAATTTCTGAACGCAATATAAATATTTGACAACAAACAAATATGTCATTTCTTTCCTTTGTGACTTTGTGAAAGTACCATTTACCATTTTTTGTAGTTTAGTGTATTACCTAGTGAAACAGTTTAGTTTATTTACAATTATTTGTCACATTATTTCATTCTGAGGCGGTACGAAGTTCGCCGGGTCAGCTAGTATAATAATATATATACCAGATTCGAAACATTGTTTCAAAATATATAATTAAGTACATAAGTACATAACCTCACGCTTGTAATCCCCGAATAGTTACGCAGAGGTGTACTTATATTAGGTACAGTCACGAGCAAAAGTATGTGTATACTATGAATAAAGCCAGGTGTATACTTGGCTTTATCCGAAGTCGATTTTCTCCTTTATTTTTGAATGAAATTTTATAGGTATTAGTAGGAACAGTATTTTCGAACCCATAGGTAAGTGTCGTATTTCAACGTTGCATTCGTTATTTCGCGAAAGAATCGCAATTTAAAGTTGCCAAGTGTTGACATATTGGTGCTCGTGACTGTACACCCTTTGGTCAGTTATGGTTGTTATATGGATTTGTGTCCGGCTAATGTCAACAGGCACCCACTATTACATGGAACTATACAATTATAATTAAAAAAACAAAATGCAAATAAAGCTCTAACTAACCCTAAATAGGGTTTATAATAACATATCCGAATAGCACCCCCACTGACCTACTGGGTGGCGCGGCTTAGCAACAGCAAATTACATGAATATTTTACAGAGTACGCTCTGCCCTCACACGTCCATGAGTATGGGTTTACTTATTTATTTATGTATGCATAAGTAAGTATAGAAAAGTCCTTACTCGGGGTCTGTCAGCCAGCAATGGAACGCAGTATCCTCCTATTGCGTTCCATAATTCAAATTACTGGTCAAATGGCTCCCAACCTTAAATGGAAGTGCTCATACACACTACCGACACGCATCCACGGCAGAAGCAACTGCAGCTGTCGACGCGTCGACGGCGGGCGTCGGTGGGTGTCGACGGCGTAAATGGAAGTGCTCATACACACGAACTGGACGGACATCTGTCGCATGCCGGAGGAGCTATGGGCTACAATAACCACACAGACAACAAATAGCAGCAAACGGCAACACGGCCGGCACAGGAGATGGCGGGACGAATTCAACTCTTCTCTTATTTGAGAACAAAGATATACAACGATCTTATCTTTCGATCCGCCACCAAATATCTCCAAATCCAAATTGTTCTAGACTGACGCCTTAGTAAATAATAATGAGTTATATGTGTACTTTAAAACTATGTAATTAATACTGATGGCCGCAAAAAAAAAAATCCTAGAATGGGTGATGTCCTTTGGCCACATACAGCAGTAGGTAGGGATAAGTGGAAGGAGGGAAGGGAGGCTCCCCCTGGACACAATGGGCTGATAATAATGATAAGTATGTATATTCCATTGATCTAAGCGTAATAAGTACATTCGAGAAAAGAGATTAGTAACCGGGCAGCTAAGTAGGTACAAATATTTTTCCAGTATGCTTAAATAATAAAAGGGGCTGGGTATGAGAAGGGGTCTATGAATCAATAGCGATACGGTTTCGATAATTGTGTAGAAATACCTCATCTATAGCCTTGTGCATACGGGCATCAAAATCTGACCCCAATTTTGAGAAAAATATACCTGGTTCATAGACTATTTTTGGTCAGTCTACTTTTTTCGCCATAACGGATCTTAATGTCTTAGTTTGACACTTAACTCTTTCGTTGCATGTACTTTACATGCTTTGTAAATTGTGAAAGGAGAAGACAAAATAATAAAAAAAACACTTCTTATTTTCGACTTTTTATCAATCTTGGACATTCAGCCCTAAACCATAATTATTATTATGTTCATTATGAAACACTTACCATAATCAGCCTATAATGTTCCCACTGCTGGGACACAGGCCTCCTCTCGGTGAGAGGGAGTGGGCCGTAATCCACCACGCGGGCCCAGTGCGGATTGGCAGATGTCACATGTCTTCGAATTTTTGGTTCTAGGACATGCCGGTTTCCTCACGATGTTTTCTTTCACCGTTTTGAGAGCAGTGGTGATGAAATAATTTACACAAAGTAAAGCGCCTGTCTGGGTTCGAACCTACGACCTACAACTCGTAAGTCGCGGCCGTTACCACTTGGCCACCACTGCGAGTCGAGAAAACACTTACTCAGTAATATTTCCCGGTTACCATATGAAAGTCTTATCAGTGTTTCAGCTGTAAATCTCACGTTTCATGTTAACTGTTGTGATTTGTTTTCTAAACAACCATTTTTATAGGTTAACACGTGATTTGACTATAAATCAGAATGAATGATATCATCATTATTGAATTGACTTTCATGTAATTATTTCGAATTAATTTGTTTCGAATATTTACATAATTTATGCTAATACCTATTTAAAATAATAATAATATATGTACATTTATATGAAAAAAATAAGCAAAATGATCATATGGCATCAAAAAATTCGTCCGCATCGCTGTCAACAGGAACAGTGCCCAAAAGGCTGGCAGCATTGCCACGTTGTATGGCAATGCTAATTCTTTGGCCAAGAAATAGGCCAGCCCTCTGGTCACGTGAAGAGTCGACTAACCGCTTGGCGATATCTCGAAAAACCAAGTGGGCACTCGGACCCCATGGCCATGTCCATGTCCATGGCCCTAGTGTTTCAACCCCAAACGGCTCGAACATATAACTCCCAATCAGATTGGAATATTTTCGCCGTTTGAGGTTTCATGTAATTGAGTGATTGACTGATTGTTAGTAGGTATAGCATGTATGCTTTGCACAAATACACATGTATTAATAAAAATGTATCTAGATTAAGAAACTTCTAACATTTGTTAAAAGATGGCGGTAGTGAGGTCTTTCCATTTGTCTGTCGGCTGTCACTGTCAAGTAATGTCATTTTTAATTAGGAAGTGTCATTGTTTTGACAAGTGCGAGTGGGGCGGGGATGGTGTCAGGATTCTGCCAGAGAACGTGCACGTGAGCGGATAACATGATAACGTGATTATTGTGATTTAAAAAGTTTGTGTAATAATTAAAGAAGATCAACGCTATCTGTTCGTGGTATTATTTCCTGTTTTCAGAAGATGTACGGGGAGGAATGGTAGCCCGAAAATAACATTTTTGCAGGGTAATTGCGTAACACTATCAGTAGCGGGAGTGATATGAAGATTCGAATGACGTTATTGCGACGCACGCTATTTCGAAAAAAGTTAAGAGTGGTACGCCAGTTCGAAAACTCATAAAATCGAAAACCGCTATATCGAATGACGTTGTCGCGAACACGCTGATTCGAAAAACTGTTTGAATGGTACGCTAGTACGAAAGTCTTGGCATTGAAATCCACTGTTGCGAATAGCCTAATATTCCAATCTGAATTTGTCTGAGGATCGAACTCGCGACCCCCGACTTACTGGAAATTAAAAAGTTAACTTTTTAATTTCCAGTAGGTAAGTATAGTAATCAACACAGAAGTCAACAAATCAAAATTATAGGTGGTATATAATACTCATTACCAAAAGTTAACTTAAAATAATAGGTACTTCTTATTGCTCTTGTTTCCCAAACCCAATACAAAGCTAAGGCTTTATCGGGGTCGCGAGTTCGATACTCAGACAAATTCAGATTGGAATATTAGGCTATTCGCAACAGTGGATTTCAATGCCAAGACTTTCGTACTAGCGTACCATTCAAACAGTTTTTCGAATCAGCGTGTTCGCGACAACGTCATTCGATATAGCGGTTTTCGATTTTATGAGTTTTCGAACTGGCGTACCACTCTTAACTTTTTTCGAAATAGCGTGCGTCGCAATAACGTCATTCGAATCTTCATATCACTCCCGTGTGCAATGGGTTTCATTTTGACAGTTGAACTACATTCATTGCGTTATTTGCGTTGTCGAGCAGACACATTTATCAAACATAATGGAGCAATGGATTAGAAATATGCTTCAAAATGATTCAAATTGAGAGTAATAGAGTGTTACGCAATTAGGGTGCATTTCCTCTCCGTCTTAACTTAAATATATTTACTTAATTCTCTACGAATTTCTTAATGTCATCGCGGAGTCCGGATTCGTGCCCGGTTGATGGCAATAGGCTCGCCCCCTATTACATGGGACTTCAACATACCTGGTGACATGTGAGTGTAACCCTTCGGGAAAACAAAGCGCGATGTTATGTTATTATTCAGATAAGGTCTATTCAAATGTATGTTTCAAATTAAACTAATATCAACTTTATTTTAGTGGTAATGAAGTTGATTTCCTAGTGAATAACACTATTTAAAAGGTTATAATGTTTGAAGTAGTAGCGCAAACTGAACTTTATTGTGTGGGCATTAAAGTTATTTTACCAAATACTCATAATTTGTTTACATGTTTGGCAAATAAATCGCGAAGTATAAAGATACTGCATGGAATTACCCACATTTTTTATACAAAACGATTCAGTGTTTCGAACAACTAAACACGAAAGCCACTACTCACCTACTGACAGTTTCCTATATTATTATCGACACTACACCAACTCGATTCACTTCACTAGTTTAAACCTCAGCTAGTTTTGTAAATTAGTAACTGATACACGCACGTTACCGTTACAAGGTAAACGTATCAATGATTCACAAATAAAACTCATTCATTTTCATTCATTCATTCGAGTTTCATACTGGCCAGTTTCAGTAAGCAGTTTTGAACGAAGAACACTGGTGTACTTAATTGATTGGTGACGTCAATGTTTCGGAATTATTCGGGGTCCCGCAGTTGTATGATCAGTCAGTTCGACTCGGAAATTAATCTGTTTCAGAATTTAATGGAGTCTAAAGCCTGTATTACAGAACCCAGGACTGAAGTATGACCACAGAATAACTATAGTAGGTATTACTTAAGACTAGTTTTAAGCCATTTGATTGGTTGAAATTGGTTTTACGTAAGGATAGAATGAGTTTTGCCTTATACTGTCCCACTGCTGGACAAAGGCATTCTAAATCCAGGAATTCTTTTCCAGCGCCACCTCGAATCAACTCTCCTTCCAATTTTCTTTAGCAGTATTTATGTTATTTGTTTCTTAAGTCATTACATGATTGTTTTTAGGAATAATAGTAATAAAATGGGTTAGGTTTTTAGGAATAATAGTAATAAAAGAGATCAGGCGCAGGACCAACGGCTTAACGTGCTTTCCGAGGCAGGGGGTAACTCACCGCCAACCATCAAATTCCGGGCTGTTACTTGGAATTTCCTAATGGAATTAGCCCTGCCAGCCCCTGCAGTTCCTTTTGGAAATAAAAGTCCCATCAAAAGTGATTTTGTTTAAGTATTTAGGTCTTTACCTTCACCTCTTGCCGCGTGATTCCGTCGAATAATAATTCCCCACGAATTTAGGTCAACAAGTTTCGGGAAACGGCATAATTATGCGAATAGCATTTTCTTTTCTGTTTTCAGAAAATAAACATTATTCTTAATTGTTGTTGGACTAAAATACGTTCTAGTTCGTTCTTTTCGTAGAATCCTGCAGCTATAAGCTTTTTAAGAGCCTATACTACCTCAGCTAAAATTCACTCTTTATCTCGCTCGCACGATACTGCTCGCGGACTGTGTGAAAGCGAGACAGAGTGCGGTGCTGGGCGGGAGGCAGCGCCAATAGTTTAGGTATTTGCTTTTTACGGTGAAAATAAAGGTAATTCAAAAAAACTAACTAACATAAGACCTGCTTTATAGTTAGTACAGTTAGTATGCAAAGTTTCATGATCTAATTTGAAGTGTTTTTTGAATACCAGCGGTTTATTGTTCGGTTTGGAGGTAACTTTGGAATTTTTTTCTATCGAGAAAATTTTATGGAATCGTGTTTTCGTCTAACATAAGACCATTAATCCTCAACTTTAGCATATATTTATTTCAACTTTAATGCTGCGGAATTTTCGACATAACGGAGGATCATGCTAAGCCATTTGAGGTAGTATAGGCTCTTAAGGAACTTAATAATTGTTGAGCAGATTGACACACTACGTGAATTTGCCGAGTTATAGCCATTGTAGACGAAGAAGAATGACGATTAGTAGAATAGTCAATTTGCTTATCTCCTTAATCAAATCCCCTGTATGTCTATTAAGAAACATTTTAATAAATACACTAGCGTAGCATAATTTTATATTATAACTAGCTGCGCCCAGCGGTTTCACCCGCGTAAATGTCGATCCCGTGGGAATATCGTTATAAAAGTAGCCTATATGTTAATTCAGGGTGTCAGCTACCTCCATCCAAAATTTTATAATTTTATCAAAATTGGTCGAGCCGTTTAAGCGTGAAGAAGTAACAAACATATAAACACACTCACAAACTTTCGCCTTTATGATATTAGTGTGATATTTTATGAATTAATGGTTTATATATTAAAATGAAAATATTAATTTAAATGATAATCGTAAAGCCTTCCAAAGGTCTGACAGTGACAAATGTATGAGTTAAACGCAGCTTAGGCTTCACGAAGGTTATATTATAGGCTTTAATTCGTTTCGCCTTATTACCTTTTGTTCTAAATAAATAGCTAAAATATTAACAAGGATTTTTTGGTTAAAATACTTTATCTACCATGACTTGGCAAAACAATAAATTACATTTCTTAGAGAAATCTGTTTATAACAAACCGCAGTTGCACTCAAAAAAAAACTATGTCCATGTATGTTAAGCGATTGACTGTTGCGCTGCGTGTCGCGGGTTCGATTCCTGCAGGGAACAAATATTTGTATGACCTACAAGTAGTTGTTCCGGGTCTGGCTGTTTGTGTATGTGAGTTTAAATGTTTGTAAGCGCACCCACAATAAAGGAGAAATTCCTAGTGTGGGGCAAAGTTAAAAAAAAAAAACTACAGAATAATACACCCATTGCCAAGGGTCGCTTAGCATATAAAACTGATCAACAAGTCGTTCGGAAACGTGATCAGTTAGTTAAAAACCAGTTCTTGTAGATGCTAGCTGGTTTCATATGGCTATGAAAGTTTCTAGTTTTACTGGCTAGGGTAGGCTTGTTCCCAGTCACGTGAAACCTAGTAATGATTTCAAATTAGGTGTTTGTCAGTGTTTCTTTCAAATTCAAAATCATTTATTTGCCAGAATGTAGGTTTACAACGTATGATCTTAAAACTATAATGGCCTCTTTACACTCTACCATTACATAAGTAATATGCAATCTTTGACTTTATCTTGCACAATGCTCTTAAATTTATATTTTTTTAAAAGATAGCATTAGAGCTTATGCATTAGGATTATTAAAGACTAGCTGCGCCCTGCGGTTTCACCCGCGTAAATGTCGATTCCGAACGGAATATCGGCATAAAAAGTATGTTAATCCAGGGTGTCAGCTACCTCCATACAAAATTTTATCAAAATTGGTCTAGCCGTTTGAGCGTGAAGAAGTAACAAACATATAAACACACACACACCCCCGCACAAACTTTCGCTTTTATAATATTAGTGTGATTTTTCTTTGTTGTTTATGTGTGCTTGATAACATTGTTCGTTTCGTTTCATTATGACTTACAATATCAGCATCCTAATGGCGTAACACACTATCAATCGGAATCTGAATCATTTTGAAGCAAATTGCTAATCCATTGCTTCATAAGTTCGAAAAATTTGTCTGCTCAACTCGTAAATAACGCAATGAATGTTGTTGAACTGTCAAAATGAAACCGATTCCAATTGATAACGTGCTAAGCAATTGCCTCGCTGTGTCATTATTTAAGATACAAGAACGTAGAAGATGGCGAGACGAGCTGAACAAAACAAACGACGAGTGCTCCAGTTTAGCCCTGGATCGAAAGAGCCGGAAGTCATGGGGATAGGCAACAAGAACGTTTACGTAAACTAAGAATACTAGAATAATACCTATAAGCCCGATCCAGGAGAATCCACAGGACACCACAACAAGGCTCTTGAACTGATTTTATGTTTGGAACTGGGAGCCTAAAAAGACCACTTTAGCAGAATCATAAAAGGATAACATTATGAATCATAATGGACAGTTAACTGTTAAGTTAATCGTATCAAATCCCATTAGTATCCTTCACTAATCAACACAACTGGGGGCCTAAAAAGGTCACTTTGGCAGAATCATAAAATGATAACATAATGGACAGTTAACCGTTAAGTTAATCGTAACAAATCCCATTGGTGAAGGATTCTTCAGTTATTTTTTTTTGTCTGTGCTAAAATACCAATCAATCCAATCCAAATCCAATCCCAATCTCTTTGATAATACCTACGTAGTGCAGCGAAAAAAAGAATAACACGGACTGTCTTCGCCATAATATGATGATTCGTAATGTTATCCATTTATGATTCTGTCAAAGTGGCCTTTTTAGACTCCTGATGGTAGGTCAAAATAATCGCATCACAGATGATTTAACGAGTATTTTAAAGGACAACATTCAGAACATTTCACCGAAAACTCTATTTCTTCATCTCTCAACCGCAATAACTAATCACGTGCTTACGCTTGGCCCTCAAAAAATCCCTAAAAACAACTTAAATGTAACCATTAAAGTGAACAAAAACCGTCCTACGTAGGATTACGCAACGCTATGTATAAATAATTCTGTGAAACGGACCTTTTTTGTTTGAACTCAATACTTCGAGAGGGCTTAGTAGGTACCTACCTACGTTTGAACGAAGATTTGGAGGTATGAGGTGCCGAGTTATACTTGTCTGTAACTGGGTAAACAATTCTGAGCGACGAGCTTTCAGAGAGTGGAGATAATCCCACGGGAACGTACTACAGGGATAAAAAGTCCTAATTCCTAATCCAGGTTATGTCCTCCTGTGTGCCCTTCGAAATCCGGTCGTGAAAAGGTAACAGATAGACAGTTACATTGGCATTTATTAGGTACTAGCAGCGACCCGTGGTTTCACCCGCATAAGTGTCGATCCCGCGGGAATATCGGGATAAAAAGTATCCCATGTGTTAATCCTGGTTATAAACTATCTGTGTGCTAAATTTCATCCAAATCTGTTCAGTAGTTTTTGTGTGAAGAAGTAACAAACATACAAACACACTCACAAATTTTGGCCTTTATGATATTAGTGTGAAGTGTGATATTAGTAGGGATGATATTATTTCAAATGATGTATAAATGTGGATTGAAGAATAATTATTTTAAATTGAACAATCCTTGTGCCCGATGGAATATACTAGCTGCAGAAATGACGAACTTCTATACGAACAAACTTACCCCTTTTGGGAAAGAATGTATAATAAAAAATAAAAAAAATTGTCAGGTATCAGGGCCCATAGGGTGTTAGTATTACATCTTCCTTAAAAACTATATTAATAACATGCAGGAACACTAAAAAGAAAATGATAATCACAATCACAGGAAGGTTTAACAACCTTTGTTGCCAACATGTTGCCTGGTCTCTGTTGTGAACTCTCCCCACTAGGAACATTTGTTGAGCGACATGTGTCCCCGGTGACATCGGGCGATGTCGGGCGACGTCGGAAGAAATCGCCGCGACATTGTTGAAACTGTTCCTTGTCGCACAGTCGATGAAATGTTCCTAGTGGGGACGAGGCTTTACTCCATAAATACACATAGCGATTGATAGCGACATCTCGAGGCAAAAAACGACACCATACGCTACGTCACAGTAATCTATAATATAATAATATAAGTTATTGTTCCCTCACACCTCTTCTTGAATGTTTTAAGTAAGATAGCGAATATAGAATTCGCTCGTTAAACCTAACGCATCGTCGTTTTATTATAATAATCCGCAACCATAGATTTATAAGAACCAGATGGAGTGTACCGTACAAAACGCAACGTTCAAATTGAATGCATTTTGTAATGCGCGTGTGCGTGCGGACCGCCCACCACAAGTGTATTATTATCGTTTCTGCGTTTGTGTGCGTGACATTTTCTAATACCAGCGCAAAATGATTACCCCAAAATATGGGAAAATTCGGGTAGTTTTCTTATTCATATTGACATAGGTAATTATGTAGTTAATACATGTGTACAAAATGAAACCCGCCTTTTACATTCATACCGAGTGCCTATTATGATAGTTTTTGGAGATTGTTATAATTTTATTTTATAACATGGTTTTCGTAAACATGTGTGAATGAACAAAAAACTTTTAATATCATACTAACATTATAAAGAAGAAAGTTTGTGAGTGGTGTGTGTGCATGTTTCTGTGTATGTTTGTTAGGTACTTCTTCTTAAAGATCGAACGACTGACTGAATGTATTTCTACTTTCGCGCGGGTAAAGCCGCAGGCAGCTATAAAAGAAAAAATAACCTTCTGAATAATAAAACTATTTATCAAATGTTTCATTTAATTTGTTTTCACCTATTGTGACAACCCTACCAAAATAGGTAAAAATATTACACGTTCTTAGTAAGCTTTCCCTCTGTACGGTTTATCTACTCATGTGGCCGGGACTTCGATTGAAACACGAAAATCGGTTACTGCGCATTCAAAGTCGACCGTCATGATGGTTCAACTTATTTGCCGCGTACTGTACTGCTTTGAGAGTTATCACTACACAAACATACGTACGTTAACGTAACAAACATACCTGAAATATTGTTTTACTCCAAATCCGTTTGTTGACTCAATAATATCGCAATATTTTAAGAGATGATAAAAGTATTTCATACCCTTGGCAACCATTGATATCATTTCTTTTTTTTTTTTGTTAATAATAATGTTGATTTCGTAACATTTTACAATATTAAAATATCGCAGCACAAAAAAGGGGTAAAAATATTTCACACTGTACCTTGGCAATACTCAAATATTATGGAGTCGTTTTGTTTTTATTTAGTTTTCGTAATATTTTCAAAGAAATTCATCATAAAATTGCAAACTTACAAGTGAAAAGTAATGTTCGTATCCTTATCTTTTTTTGGAGTGTAGTTTTTACACGATTTCACCGCACAAACAGTCATTTTTTCAATATATTTAACAGCGTAGACGCGCTTTGAACGTCTGTCGCGTAATGGCGGCCTGTGGGCGGGGCTTACGAACGAACACGCTATTTTGGTGTGTTTGAATTCGAAGCATTTGGACAGCGCGTACTAGGCATCTGGACGTTCTTATAAATCTATGTCCGCAACACAATCACATATTATATCAAACCTGAGTTTTCACAAACCTCACCGCTCGCTGCTGCTACAATCTCCATTGTAGGCCCGTCCGGATCATCATTTAACAAATTTTTAACAATTCATTCATTACTCAAACAGGAGATTCATTACAATGAAACAAGAAGATGAGGTGTTGTTTTAATATTCAATTTGCGTCCCAAGTGTTATTTTTATCGGTTACAAAACCGTATAATTTCAGCATGTATACGTTACATTGAGGTATGCATCTACACACGTGAAATTACATTTTATATCTTTTTAACCATAACTTCAATAAGTTTTTATCAATGAATTTTTATCCCGTATAATTTTAGTGTTCTTCATAAAATAACACGATGAAGAAAGGAAACCAAAAACAAATGTTTCTTCAACTAATATTAAAACATAACCAACTTATTACCTCGGCACATTATTATAAACAGTTATTTTTATGAGATATTTATCTAGGTGAAGATTATGAAAAAAATATTTTTATAACTTACTGAATATTATATAAGGCTAATTTTTCCAACGCCAGATAATTTTATCCGAGGAATGATTTTGAATTTTTGACAGTTCTTCAATACGAAATCTGTCAGACGTCAATTTCATTCCACGAATAAAAATTATCTGTCGATTGAAAAATCAGCCCTTAATCAAATAGAAAGACAACTGGCTATTAAAAGAAAAAAAAATGTAATTACATAATAAAAAATTTCATTTCATTAATATAATAAACGATCAATCAATTTGTTTAGCCTTTTCACAACTATTCTGGGGTCGGCTTTCACAATAATAAACATAATTTGTTAAATTAATTATTATTTATTAGTAATTTGACATTTTGAAAAATCGAGTAAAGTTATTGCAATAACAAAAATAAACGGTATTTATGTTCACAATGATCGATCAAAATGTTAAACAAGCTACATTTATTTATTGTTTTACTACAAAAAACATATTTTAATGTTTTTTCATGAGGAAACTTGTAAAAATAACAGCATTATGTAGGAAGAGAAACTTAATAATTGTTATCGGTATAGTTGTTTACTCGGAACAGTTATTATTTTATTTCACGATTAATCGATGTTGGGCTATATTGCTATGAATTGTTTTAATTGTTCGAAATTCGTTCGTTGTAAAAACGAAATTTGGTTAGACCATTGAAAACCATTCTTGTTATGTCCAAAATGGAATCATTATTTTTAGTTATAACACTTTTCTAAACTAATAATAGAAAGAGAAACGATTTGAGGTTTATTTGTTACGCTTTCATCGCTAAAACGGCTGAACGGATTTGGATGAAATTTGCCACATGGGTAGACCATAACCTGGATTAGGCCATAGGATACTTTTTATCATGATATTCCCACGGGATCGAGACTTTTGCAGGTAAAACCGCGGGGCGCAGGTAGTAATAAATCAAAACAATCAATATTACTACCTATTATTTTGTCTTGATGTAGAGTTACTTATTTGATTAATAACAGTTATTTCAAACGTTTTCAAATTGACTGTTATTTTTTTTTTATTGTTAATATAATCGTATAATCAACTTTTACCTAATTATAAATAAGTGTGTATTTTTTTACATAAGAAAAAAATAACAAAAGAATAACTCAATTGTTATAAACTAGTTTATTTGTACTGGAAGTAGAAACTTGTTTCATTACCGCAAACCTTACGTAGTTATAATGAATGGTTGTGTGTGAATGGAGGTGGTGTTGGTAGTGGTTTGCGGCGTGGTTTGTGTGTGTGTGTGTGTGTAAATGAATTGAGCTCTACTGATGAGCCCACATCGGGTTAAATCGACTGAAAATACAATTATATTAGGAATGAAACTGAATGTGTGTGTTTGTAATGAGATAAGAAACGTAGACCTCATCTAGTTAACCGACTTCAAAAAAGGAGGAGGTTCTTAATTCGTTTTTTTTTATTTTTTTTTATTAGGGCGCCTACAGACAGCGCGCGATTTGATTATGGTTCACGTCTAAGCGTTAAGTTACTGCAAACCTATTTACAGAAATAATATAATTTAACACTTTATTGCATTAAAATATTATGTTTTTTTTTTTAAATAGCACCTAGTATTTTCGTTACACTCATGATAAGTAGCCTTAACATTTATTAAGAATTTAAATTAAATGTACATAAATAACGACTTATACCTAATTAAATATATTTAAATAATTTAGTACGATTTAATTGTGCTTTTGTGTTTTGTCGTACTTATTGGTTTTGAGTGCACTAAATAAATGGGTTTTCTACCTATCTAGGTATATAGCATGTATAGCTTCGTTCCTATCTACCGAAGCCCTGGACGTAGCCTGATCTGACACTTTAAATATAAGATAAACCAAAATGTATTCAATATCATCATCATCTTCTGCCTAGCCTTTTCCTAACTATGTTGGGGTCGGCTTCCAGTCTAACCGGATGCACCTGAATACCAGTATTTTACATGGAGCGACTGCCTATCTGACCTCCACAACCCAGTTACTAGGTAATACGATACCCCTTGGTAAGACTGGTTGTCAGACTTTCGGGCCCGACTACCCGTAACGACTGTCAAAGATCTACGAATGTAAGTTCCGAGGCACGGAGGGGTCTCGGTATGTATAGTTGGTCACCTATTCACAGACCAACCGCGGCAAGCGTAGCTTAACCTGATCGATCGACTTGTGCGGATGTCAAACAACAAACAAAATATCTCCAAAACACCTATTTTTCCTATTGCAAAATAATACCCCTGAAGTTTACCCTAAACTTGTTACAGAACCGTTTCACCATATTTTCTATTATCCCGAGATCTTGGCAACGCTGTTATTTGGCTACCTCTGATTATGTAAATAAGAGTCGGCAGAATATCAATTTAACTTGAAACATTCGGGGTGAAGTTTAGTGGAAAATATTTGATTCCCGAAACTGTTGAACGTGACTTTCTGTGAGTTTCGTAAGAAGATGAGTTTATATAAGTGTTTAGGAACCCTCTTGGCTGGTTTCATTAAGCATTAGTAGGTACCTGCCAAATTCTGCTTTTTATGAAGTTACTAGATGCGCCCCGCGGTTTCAGCCGCGTAAATGTTGATCCCGTGGGAATATCGAGATAAAACGTATAGGTATATTAATCCAGGGTGTCAGCTACCTCCATACAAAATTTTATCAAAATTGGTTCAGCCGTTTGAGCGTGAAGACCTAACAAACATATAAACACACCCCCACACACTCACAAACTTTCGCCTTTATAATATTAGTGTGATGTGTTAACGCCTGAATCTATACGAAATATGCTTAAAGTATGAAGCAGCTCCCATGATCAGGAAAAATTATGGTTAACATACTTAACATAGGCCATAGCATAGGTCTGCTATAGGCTGATGATGATGATGATACTTAACATAATATCTTGCTTGTATTCCTCAAAGAACTAGGCCAAGGTGTACCTATAAACACCCACATTATGCTAGATATGCTTAGTCTCACGTAATAGGGGGCGACTTCAGACTGCTACCAAGAAATTTTAGATGAAAAGACCTAATAACTTTGCCCGACCCGGGATTCGAACCACAACTTCATGGTCAGCAGCAGCACTTAAAACCACTAGACCAGCGAGAAGTCATGGTTAATGACATGCAAAATGGCGGGACGGGAACAATGCCTTTCAAAGGAGTTTTGCCTGTTCATCACAGTTATGCAAATGCTTACAATTTAACAAAATCTTCAAAATTATTAGGTACCTACTATGCGGAATCACAGAGCAGAGGAAAGCAGTGGTGGCCCAGTGGTCACGGACACGACTTACGAGTTGTAGGTCGTAGGTTCCAACCCAGACAGGTGCTTTACTTTGTGAAAATTATTTCATCACCACTGCTCTCAAAACGGTGAAGGAAAACATCGTGAGGAAACCGGTATGTCCTAAAACCAAAAATTCGAAGACATGTGACATCCACCAACCCGCATTGGGCTCGCGTGGTGGATTACGGCCCACTCCCTTTCATTGAGAGTGTCCCAGCAGTGAGAACATTATAGGCTGATTATGGTCTTTATGCGGAATCACAACGTAGAAATAACCTTTTCAAAAGACTATTCGTTTTCGACTTAGTTCGCGTGGAAGTCGGAAGACAATAATGTGTCTTATTCAATCTTTTTCTAAAATAAAAGTAGCCTAAGTTACTCTTTAGAGCATTAGCTATCTGCCAGTGAAAGTACCGCCAAATTCCGTCAATCGGTCTAGTCGTTTTGGTGATTACCCGTAACACACAGACAGACAACAATTTTAAAAAAATAGTTTTTTGTTATAATAAGTAGGTACCGTCTATACTTTCATAAGCATTAAATAAAAAGCTGTTATTTTGAAATTACAAATAGACCCTTCAATTTTGTTGATTTGTATACCTAGATGTATGTAGGTATATAAGGTCTATCTATTCATACACTTTCGTGTAAAAAAAAAATCAGCTGTTCCCTACATTTTGATGAGTGAAGCGAAATCGCTTTTACCGTTACCTAGGGAAAGAAAGAGTGAGAGGGGCTCGTGGCTAAATAATAACAGCCGCGGTTGGTCTGTGGATGGGTGACCATCTTTACATACCGTGACCCCTCCGTGCCTCGGAAAGTACGTTAAGCCGTTGGTCCCGGCTGTCATTCGTGGATCTTTGACAGTCGTTACGGGTAGTCAGAAACCCGAAAGTCTGACAACCAGTCTTACCAAGGGGTATCGTATTACCCAGTAACTGGGTTGTGGAGGTCAGCTAAGCAGTCGCTCCATGTAAAATACTGGTATTCAGCTGCATCCGGTTAGACTGGAAGCCAACCCCAACATAGTTGGGAAAAGGCTAGGCAGATGATGAAAAGAAAGAGTGACTTGTTAGCAAAGAGATAATAACTAAACACAATGAGTTAACTAACATAGTATTGTCTTCAGTTTCAAAAGAAAATCTATAGAAAATAGACTTAATATGTGTGGGAATATAACACCTGATACATATCCACATTAATCTTTCAACACCGTTCTATTGTGAAACAGAAAACTTGGTAAAAGTGTACAATCAAGAAAATGTATCAAGATCAGTCTACGGTCTCTCCAACCCAATGTCACAGACAAAAAAGCGGTCAAGTGCGAGTCGGACTCGCAAGGGTTCCGTACTACAACATTATAATATTTAATCTATCTTTATATATAAAAGTAGATTCCGCCCGCGGCTTCACCCGCGAGGTATGTCGATAAAAACTATCCTATGTCCTTCCCCGGGATGCAAACTATCTCTCTGCCAGACAGACAGAGAGTTACTTTCGAATTTATAATATTAGTATGGATTCAAAGTCCGCTGGTCCTAGAGACATGAAATTCCAAATTTTATGTCTCTAGAACCAGCGCAGCGGTTGGAGGGCGTGTTCTTTGTGAAGAGTAGGTATCCACTAAGAATGGGTTTTTCGAAATTCCACCCCTAAGCGGGTGAATGTAGGTAGGGTGAAATTTCACGCGGACGGAGTCGCGGGCAGAAGCTAGTATAACATATTTATTTTAATTTTTTTTTACAAATAAATTTAACCCTTAGTTTTTAACCTTATTATTTTTGAAAAAATGTGAAAATTTCAAGTGTCTACGTTGGTACTACGGTTCAAAAGATACAGCCCGCTGACAGACGGACGGACAGCGGAGCCTAAGTAACAGGGTCCCGTTGGTACGCACTCTCTGGGTACGGAACCCTAAAAACACGAATACACCAAGTTGTCTATATCGCAACGGAACAATAGAATTATTTAATGTTTTTATTGACGTTGCATTGGCCCGTTTCCCACGACTTTGCGACATTTTCACCAATTAGGCGGTAACACGCGTTTAGTATCTACTGCATTGCGTTTTAATTGAATGCGTCAAAAAACGTTGATGGAGACAATGTTGCCATAATGTGTTGCTACAGTAAGATTACTAGGTGATCAAGCTAATTAGACAACAATAGGTAAGTGAATTCATTTCTGTGACAAATATACAAGTACGGTGACGAGAAGCACAGCACCGGTCAAAGTGGCGGTGCTTGGGGGACGCCTACGTCCAGCAGTGGACTACTTTCTGCTGATATGAAAAACTGGGTGTTTCCCGCGACTACCCGCCGTACTTCCCGGTTCCGTGCGTCTCTCCGGAACCGGGAAGTACGGCACAAGAAAGGGGAGGCCTATCTCCAGCAGTGGACTTCTTTCTGCTGAAATGAAAAACTGGGTGTTCCCCGCGACTACCCGCCGTACTTCCCGGTTCTGTGCGTCTCTCCGGAACCGGGAAGTATGGCATAAGAAAAGGGAGGCCTATGTCCAGCAGTGGACTTCTTTCTGCTGAAATGAAAAACTGGGTGTTTCCCGCGACTACCCGCCGTACTCTCCGGAACCGGGAAGTACGGCATAAGAAAGGGGAGGCCTATATCCAGCAGTGGGTAATTCCGGGCTAAACTGATGATGATGTGATGATCATCTACATAATATAATTGTAAATGGAGTTTCTTGGCCGTTCTTCTCCATAGAGATCTACGTTTTGGAATGGGCAACTAGCTTCAACTTTCTGACTAACTGACTATTTAATTTTGACAATTCAAAAGTGCCTGTACAAGGTTTAATTGAAATAAATGCTTTGAGTTTGAGTTGAGTTCTGAGAATTAGGACTATACGATAAACAAAATAATCACAGTCATACCTAAATCTTAATTAAATAATTAAGCAGTTACGAGGATTAACGGAAACAAAACAAAACGTTTGAATGGAAATTAAATAAAGAAATAATATGCACAAGGTTGTCAGTTTCGGTCAAAAACGTTAATTTTAGCGTGACGGGTTTCAACCGATGTTATGTTTACATTGAAAAAAATATTCACGCAGCTCAAACATGTTTTTGTGTTGAAAAAATTATGTTCTTGTGTTTTTCAGTAAACGTCTGATTTTCTTTTGTATTATTTTGGGGTGGTGTTTGTCCATTTGTCTATCCATTTTTAGGGTTTTTAGGGGTCCGTCCGTCTGTCGTCTGTCACCAGGCTGTATCTCAAGAACCGCTATAGCTAGATAGTTGAAATTTTCACAGATGATGTATTTCTGTTGCCGCTATAACAAAAAATACTAAAAACAGAATAAAATAAAGATTTAAGGGGGGCTCTCATACAACAAACGTGTTTTTTTGTACAGAACCCTTCGTGTGCAAGTCCGACTCGCACTTCGCCAGTTTTTCTATTTGTCAACATCAATCATCTTGCTTTTGTAAATCTACAAACAAAGATAAAATAAGTATAAATAGCCTGAATGTTATCAAATGTTTCTGCTGATAATAGTAAAGTCCTTTGACCATTTAATTCACTGGCAAATAATATATTGTAACCTAGCTGTAGGTAATATTTTAAGCTACACATGTTGTCTCAACTTATGTTAAACTATGAACCTGATTTTGTATTAGGTACCTTGACAATAAATCTATCTTTAGATATATTTCTATTTCATCTTAAACTGTACAGATATTCACCAGTTTCTCTACTTACGCGAATAATTTTCAGGTTTTTTCAGTACCTTTTCATCACCAGTAGCAGAAATGTTACCATACCTGTAACAAACAATGTAAAAATAAATAAAATACATCAACATTACTAAAACAATTTTAAAACACAGGTCTTATTTAACATGAAAGACATACAATTTCAACATGCAGAACGCAACAAGTTGCAACATTACTTTAACAAAAACAGTTGGTATTACCTGAATTAAATAAGCGTGAAAGTATATTATTCGTATAGTAATGTTAAGAAGAGAAGTGGTTTGCATAACATTGGCAAATACGGAATGGGCAATATTAACTACTAGCTGCGCCCCGCGGTTTCACCCGAGTAAGTGTCGATTCCGTGGGAATATCGGGATAAAAAGAAGCCTATATGTTAATCCAGGGTGTCAGCTACCTCCATATCAATTTTTTGCAAAATTGGTCCAGCCGTTTGAGCGTGAAGAAGTAACAAACATATATAAACACACCCCCACACACACATACTCACAGACTTTCGCCTTTATAATATTATATTATATTGGCAAATACGGAATGGGCATTATTAACTACTAGCTACGCCCCGCGGTTTCACCCGCGTAAATGTCGATCCCGTGGGAATATCGGGATAAAAAGTAGCCTATATGTTAATCCACACTGGATTAACATATAGGCTACTTCGTTAGTCAGCTTCCTCCATACAAAATTTCATCAAAATTGGTCCAGCCGTTTGAGCGTAAAGAAGTAACAAACATATACTTAAACACACCCCACACACACACACTCACAAACTTTCGCCTTTATAATATTAGTGTGATAGTGTGATAAGTGTGATGCAGCTCCTACAGTTGTGCTCATACGAGTAGAAGGTAAAGCAGGTGACGCTATTTTATTCTGAGTATTTCTAAACGTCTTTTTTATAAAGGACATGAAATATTTGTATTAGAATTAAAAGCTGTAGTTTGTGAGAAAAGTTCGGTTTGGAAAGCAGTGGTGGCGGCCCGACTTACGAGGTGTGGTCGTGGCTTCGAACCCAGGCAGGCGCTTCATTTTGTGTAAGACAGAGTTTAAAACAGAAGACGAACAAGCAGGGGATCGAGGAGGGGGTTTTCAGGGGATCAGAACGGAATAACTCAATTTCATCACCACTGCTCTTAAAACGATGAAGGAAAACATCGTGAGGAAACCGGCATCTTCTAGAACCAAAAATTCGAACACATGTGACATCTACCAACCGGTACTGGGGCCGCTTGGTAGATTATAGCCCGCTCCCTTTTGAAGAGAGGAGGCCTGTGTCCCACCAGTGGGAACATTATAGGCTGATTATGAGCAGTTACAAAGTTAAGTTTAAAATGAAGAAATTGCTAATAAAATCATGTGGCAACTAGCAGATTCATGTCAGATTAAGACACTGGTTGACAAATTCCTTTCATAAGCACCGCAAGAGCTTATTGCGGTCAATTAAATTAGCAACACCAAAAATAGCAATTGATAATGAAATCATTCTAGACAATGAAAGTAATACATTATTTGAAAAAGAAAAAAAGTTTGTTGGTGTTGCGTATTTTATAAACGATCGTGAAGATCCAGCGGGGTAGCTGCGTAACACACTAAACAGTAGCAATGGCTTTTATTTTGACAGTTCAACAACATTCATTGTGTTATTTACGTTGTTGAGCAGACAAATTTTTCGAACATATGAAGCAATGGATTAGCAATATCTTTCAAAATTATTCAGATTGTGATTTATAGTGTGTTACGCAATTAGTGTCCAGGTGTACTAATAGAAGATTCTAAATGAAAAGTTACGTGATAAAATCAAACTGCTTTTTCTGTGCAACACGAACCAAATCTGTTTTACAACACAATTTAATAAATAAAAATATAACGAATGTATTTGCAATAGATTTAAACTGTTGCACACGTTTATTAATGCAATTTCTGAAACCGATTTGTATGAGATAAACAACGGCTGGTAATCTCTTGTACCATGACGTTGGCACGTCTCGGCTTTAGGAAGATTATAGATTATAATATCTTTCTTAACATTAGAGGTGAATTCCGTACCATATCTAGCCGAGGTTGAACTTTATGGAAAAACACCTTAAAGATCTTAATTATACCTATTGCCTAGTTTGGAGTAGTTATCATTATTCAAAATTTTATGGGTCCTCCTTTTATGTACCGTCCAGTTACTGGGCAACAGTCGCCCCTATAGGTAGACTTCTACACTTCTGTTTTTCCTTTTCCAGCTAATTTCTCATGAATGCTTCTGAGAGTCATCACCGGATCATCTATTAGAAAAAAACTCCTTATTCTGTTATATATACCAAATACTGTCCATTTCTGCTTTAAAGCCTCTACGCAGTCTTCATTCCACATTGTGCAAACTATCAGATGTCCAAAGGTTTTGCCTACAAACGCAGTTTTAATCCATTTCCGTGTCACGACTGGCACAGAACATTCTGTTTACCTTTCATTTCCTTCACGAGGAAAAACATTGTACTTATTCCAAGGAATAAAAATAACAAAAGAATAGATTCGTAGATTAAATACAGGATTATGTACTCCCACGTAATCTCTGTAAACATCTTAGCAGAGGACAAAGGGACGAGTATTTTAAGAATGAATATCTTCGTATAACTGAATCAATCATGTTCGTTTAGATAACCTCTGTCACAGGGCAAAAACATTGTACTTCTAATACTGTACGCTCTAATTAAATTACTATCTTATCTTATGCTAATTAGTTTGCTACAATGCAAAATCTGCAATTTGCATAAAGATTAACTCTATTTGTTCATCCGGGATTGTAACACTAGGGCCTTGGGTCCAAGTCATCATCATCACATCATTTCAGCCGAAAGACGTCCACTGCTGGACATAGGCCTTCCCCAAGCACCTCCCCTTCGACCGTTTCTGTGCTTTTCGCATCCAACGAGTTCCTGCGGTCTTCACAAGGTCGAACCACCTTGTCTGATGCCTTCCAACGCTACATCTTCCGGTACGCGGTCGCCACTCCAGAACCTTTCGGCCCCATCGTGCATCGGCCATCTGTTCTGCGAGCAGTGTGCTCTGTCCACTGCCGCTTGCACTTTGGTCCAAGTGTTGATCAAATATTCCGGGACATCGCCAAGCGCTTGGTTGACTCTTCACGTGACCAGAAGGCTGGCTTATTTTTCACCCAAAGAAACTGCATTGCCATCCAACGTGGTAATGCTTCCAGTTTTTTGAGCACTTATCCCATTGACAGCGATGCAGACGAATTTATTTTTTAAGGCACAATGGGCTATTCCCTTTTTCTTAAATTTTTTATTATATAAATACTTGTATATATTTTGATTGCTCATGTAATAGGTGTCTTAAAGAGTTTTCTGTTGGAATTTGGAATTGTATCTGTATATTTTTTTAATTCAATAACAAATTCTTAAGACACCATGCTAGTCTTTCTTTTCTTGTTAAAAGTATCGCGAAATCTTTTCATGTATCTGCTCTTATCTCTTTTCAAAAAAGTAATATTGGATTTGAATGTGTGCCAAATTGAAACATGAAATATGTTAGTCAAGAATCTAACTAGACTGATACTGATATCATAATAGAGTTTGTATTTTTTTTTTCCGTTAGACTTTTCTGTCCACTGTAATTACCTAGGTAATTAGCCTACTAGCTGTTGATTTAGATCTAGATCTAAATCAACAGCTAGTAGGCCTTTACAAATATTAGTCTCGGTGCTCATAGGTCCCCAACTAACTAGCTTGTTAGTTTATAACTACATATGACTGCTGTGCCGATTTCAATCCCGGGCAAGTAGTTACAGTCAATTGAACGAAATATGTTCGTGCGATGCTTCCTTGGACCGCTCGTTGTCAGTGCATCGTGTCTATGTAGATTTAGATCTAATTTATTAGGAGCCTCTGTTAGAATTTAATATCTTACTTTAATACTTTCTTAGTTTATTTTAGACATTATTGACATCGGTAAAGGCGAAATATTGCGAGGAAAAATGGACTTAAGTATTGTATATCCATACTATCTATATATATAAAATGGTAAACTGACTGATTGTTGATATATCAACGCACAGTGTAAACCGCTGCTCTTAGAGACATGAAATTTGGAGGGTGTGTTCTTTGTGAAGAGTAGGTATCCACTAAGGAAGGGTTTTTCGAAATTCCACCCCTAAGAGGGTGAATGGCTAGTATATTATAAATGCGAAAGTGTGTCTGTCTGTATGTTACCTCTTCACGCTTAAACCGCTGAACCGATTTAAATGAAATTTGGTATAGAGATAGTTTGAGTCCCGGGAAAGGACATAGGGTAGTTTTTATCCCGATATTCCCACGGGATCGAAACTTACACGGGTGAAATCGAGGGGCGCTGCATATGTATCTTAAAGATAAGTAAGCGAGCAAGTCCCGTCTTGAGAAAGCGTGGTGATCAATGCTAGTACCTTCTCTATATAAGAAGAAGCCTTTGCCCAGCAGTGGGACAGTAATAGCCTGGTATTATTTTTAATAAGCTTGTCCTGGGTCCTAGCTTCTTCAATATTAGTAAACATATTCCGAAGAATGTTTTCCTCATATTTATCAATGACGACGCGATTATAGTCTGAGCTTGACCTCTCCAATCTTTAGGAAAAACGGAATCCCCGGTACAATTATACTTGTAAAAGATAACATAAATAAAACACAAATGATTTGAAAAATCACACTATCTATTTAACCCTATAGGCCTTGAACTTAACCCAAATAAACCAAAAAACATTAACACAACCACATCAGCCTTCCATCGATCAATACTAAAACGAAGGTCAACGATGCGTATAGAACTGATCGGTATTCATCGCTTTAAACTAATTACGATGTTAATAAAGAAATTAATGGAAGTGAAACCGTTCATGATGGGGGTGGAGCGGATTCTACGGTGACAATGCCTATTCACCACACTTTCCCCATGGATCGCTTTCGACTGAAGTGAAAATGGAAGGTCGAGGTAGGTTCGGAACGAAAGTGGGTTTATGTGATTTACTGGTGAGATTAATCGAATTGCTTCTAGAACGATTTCGTAAATGATAGAATGAAACTATGAATAATCACTTTGAGGACTATTAACCTTTTTCCATCTTAGGTACTATATGCGACGCAGACGAAACTAGTTGGTCGAGTTCGCCTACGTCAGTCAAAGTTTATAGTATCTTTGAAATACACATAAACTCATGCCTTCTTTCCATGTGGGTAAGCAGAAACTACAGAACGCCACCTGGTGCGATCCTTACATACTTCATTTACTTCGTTTATCCTCATATACATCGAAAACATCGTGAGGAAACCGGCATGTCCTAGAACCAAAAATTCGAAGACATGTGACATCTGCCAATCCGCACTGGGCCCACGTGGTGGATTACGGCCCACTCCCTCTCACTGAGAGGAGGCCTGTGTCCCAGCAGTGGGTTAGTGGTAGGCGGATTATGTGTTATGTGATGCTCATATACTACATAGTACATCTGTCTGGTAGTTTTTTGAAATAATCCTCAAAATAAGAGCAACATTAAAATATCATCATAAGGTAGACTATTTCACTATTGAAATTACGATTTATTCCGGTCTGATCCCCTGAACCCCCTCCACCGCCCCTCTTCAATCCCCTGCTAGTTTGTCTTCTGTTTTAATGTCTGTCTTATCCACATTATCTTACTTGCGTAGCAACTGTCGTCCTTTTAGCCAGGGATCTTGTCTTAACGTAGTCTTTACATCGATATAAAACAAGTCACGGTCAGAATAATTCGAAGTTTATTTCAAGTTTTTGTCTTGAAGGCAGTGCAGTAACGTGCACAATAACCAAATAAGGACATCATTAAGAATTCGCCTCAACTCGTTTAAATCAGAGGTCGTTGGATTATCATACGTAAGTACATAACCATGACAAGCATTTTATTTTAGGGTATGGCTGAGATGACGGGTCTGCTAAACATCAGCATTTTCTGGAGAAAGTGGGAAGTCTTTTTTTACCATCCGAAGTAATCGATTTTGTATTTTCCCCTCCCTTAAGTGTGCGGAAGACCCTATCGCGAACCTCAGAACTAATTTCAAACCACAAGATTTTTCTAGAATGTTCTATTTAAAAAGCCTTGAGAACAGACCAGACCTCGCTTATAGCCTCGCTTCAGACCACTTAATGTGACGAAAACCATTTACATGTATTTAAATTTTCACTCCAACCCACACACATAACATTGGAACAGAGCTAACCCAATTTTCACGCACTAATACTACTCTGCGGTATATTTATTTGAGCCGAAGTGCAAAAGGATGTCCATTGAATTTGAAATGAATTTCGAAATAGATTATAGTCACCAACCGTATATTAAGTTTTGGAAGTGTCAGCTGCTAATGTTTGGTGACGGAGGTAGCTGACAAGTTCATTGGGGAAACTGAGCTTTCTTTAATATTAAAGGGGTTTCATAAATATGTCATACCGAGTGCCCGTTCCCTCCAAAAGGGTAGGTAGGGAGGGCAAGGTTAATAATGTCTATAATTATTTTTTTTGAAAATTTATATGTGAAACTGTTGCCTATTCATGGTTTTATGAAATCAATCAATCAAAATATTTTATTTCACATAAACCTACATGGCTCTTATGAAACGTCAGAAGCTAGGTGCACGATTCCATTTGGTCGTTTCCTTTGGAGAAGAACCGGCAAGAAACTCCACGGTTACACTTTTAAAAATTATTTGCAGTTTGATTAGGCACATTTTGTTTATTTGTTCGATGCCTATTTTTACCCGACTGCGGCGAAGCCCAAAAGGAGGGTTATGTGTTTTAAACTGTAGTATCCTAATACGTGTGTCATATTGCATGATTGCACCGCTAAGTACCTACTTCGAAAGCTAAAACGTGGATAACGTGCAAAGTTACGTTAAGGGGCTTGCAGGACTTAAACAAAAAAAAAACGCAAGTTTTAGAAACAATAAAAGTACCTATATGATCGACTACAGTAAACAAATTCAGAAAAATATAATGACATTCTTCAGGATATATGCTAGGTAGATAGTGTATAAAAACATAATACAACTAATTTGATATGATAGAAAAAATCATGAAGATACCTCTAAAAACTTTCATTTTACAATAAAAACCATACTAATATACATACAATCATTCTGATTTTTTGTCAGATTATTCTTCAAGCAACATACTAAAACACTAGTGTTTTAATTTTTTTATCCAAACAATAGATTTTTTGTTATTAAATAATTGCTTCATATTTTACAATAAATTGCCAGCGTTGTGTCATCGCGCTTCTATTTCTTTTCTATGCAGTCCGACAGTGACAACGCTTTAGGTCATGTAAGCCCCTTAAGTCGACGTTTTAGCTTTACCAGCAAATTCAATTTCAATATATTTTATGATATCCTAAAATAAATAAGTACACGAGTAATAAACTTACTGCGCTCAGTACAGTCAACAAAGGAGTTAAGTATACAGGAGCGTCGGATATTGTTGAAGTTTACTAAGAAACCGATGGATATTCTCGAATAAAATTTTAGTTTATTAATAGAAAACAAACAGCTCATTTATTAAATTAAATTTCAGTCCAGAACATCCATCGGTTTCTTAGTAAACTTCAACTATATCCGACGCTCCATACTTAACTCCTTTGTTGACTGTACCTACCTAGTAACCATACTGTGAACATTTCCACTAATCCCTGATGAATAAACTTGATGAAAACTAACTTTTAATTAAAGCTGCACACGAAGCGAATTGTTGAACAGAGTTATTTCAGACAAAATTGTGCTGATACAACTCCGCGTTCGAATCGTTTTTGTCCCGAATTCCGATACTGTGTGCATTTTTTTCCGGAACTCGGCGGGTTCGAATTTTAAAATCGTTACTGCATGGAACAGTTTTTCTAGTGTAAATGTTTTTCATTGCTAAGCTTTTCGTTCAAAATTAATTGAGTTTTGTAACAGTTTTTCTGACATAGTAACTTTTTTTTAAATTTCCCAACGCAAAATTAATTTTCGACTTGAATCCTTTAGTTCAGAACTTTTGGATGCTTACACAGTAACTCTCTTTACAAATTACTCCCCTTTTTTTTTTTCTTTTTTTTTTGCGGATGGGAAATCATCAAATGACCCCTCCCGCTCTGGGTGGAGCGGAAGGGAGTGTCATACTCTTACTGACTAAAACCCACCCGTGTTCCTTCCATAGCCCTTTATGTTCCGGGCCAGCGGTAACCCTTTCGGACAATCCCGCTGACCCGGCAGAAATTACTCCCCTTAGTTATAAACGTTGCTTCAAGTTAAGTAATGATTAGAGTCTACTCTGACGTTTAGACGTCTCATAACTTTAAGTTACGCTAATAAATACATGAATGAAAATGTGTCAATATCATTGCCACATTGTAAACAAATCTAACTAACGTTGCACATAATCGTCCAAATCCAATCGCTTTATCAACGAAAACAAAACAACAAAAATAGAAAGGAAAGACAACACTAAAAACTTCCGATCAATCAAGCATGTAATTATGAACTGACAAACCGAGTTTGATTGGTTCAAAGCCGTGTGATTGGATCAAAACCGTTTGATTGGTTCAAGCGGTTGCATCTCATCGGATCGTGTCGGATTTATTGATTATTCTAAATGATATTGTATAACACTTTATCTTTTACTTTTTATTTGATACGCTCTGTTTCCTTTGTTAAACTTCCTTGTTCATCGGAGTATAAAGAAGACGTAAGGTTAAGTTTGCTTTTAGTTTATGTGGCAGTAGTTAGAAGTTATAAAGATAGGGTCCTATTTGCTGACCAAGTCATTTCAGTAAAAAATAGGCCATCAAGAAGGATGGCCTATATTTTTCCTCTTGGGCACTTAAAGGACGACTTAAAATCATGTCACGAGGATATCGATGAAAAATCTTAAGGGTCGAAATAATTAGGGTCAAGTTTCTCTTCCTTATTAATTGAATTGAAAGCCAAATAAGATAAAATGATAAGATGATGATGATGATAATTGATGATGTTAAGATGGGATCCATAAACGTCCTTCGTTCAAGGGGACTACATGACCTAAAGCGCGATCACTGTCGGACTGTACCTATAGAAAAAAAAGAAAGACAAGCGCGGTGACAAACGCTGGTAATTTATTACAAAATATTAAGTAAGTAGGTCTATTTACAAAGAATCTGTGTGTGTGTGTGACTAAAAAATAAAAACACTAGGACTTTAGTATCCTTGTATGGTTAGTATGTATGGTATTGTGAAAAGAAAGTTTTTAGAGGTCTTCATAATTTTTTTCTATCGTATCAAATTAGTTGTATTATGTTTTCAACACACTATCTAAATTCTAAATAGCGTATATCCTGAAAAATATCATATTTTTCTGATTTTGTTTACTGTAGTCGATTATAACTTTTAGGGTGATTGCATAACTCACTATAAGTAGCAATGGGTTTCATTTTGACAGTTCAACAACATTCATTGCGTTATTTACGTTGCTGAGCAAACACATTTTTCGAACATATGAAGCAATGGATTGGCAATATCCTTCAAAATGGTTCAGATTGAGATTGATAGTTTGTTACGCAATTAGGGTGCTGCTCCTTCTTCGCACGGTTTTTAAGACTTAACAAAGCATCAAAATTTATTTAATGTATGTAAGTTTAATTTTAATGTAAAATACACATGAACCTTTCCGAATGAATTCTCTATATGGTTGTGAAAATTGCACTAAAATCCGTTGCGTAGTTTAGAAAAATTTGGAAAATTCAAAAGTGCACCACTCATAATGTTCATTCGATCGTATAAAAAACCATAGATGTTATAATATTAGTTAGTTTTTTATTAATTATAATTAAACTAATTTAAATAAATGAGCCATTTTCAATAGGGTTTTTCTTATGTGTGACAAGAATCTATTAAAAAAAAATTTTTTTTTCGCAAGATACGATATTTTCAGTTTTCACATAAAAATATTTTGATGTTTTTTTTCGTTTCTACTGCATTTTTCGATCGTAAAGCAGTCTCTAATGCTTCTTGCAAAACAACGCGGTCACACATACAGACAGATACGAAAAGTGACTTTAATTTGTAATATTAATACCTAGGTGTAGAAGTGGCCAGTCATCATCTGCCAAGCTTTTTCCCAACTATGTTGGGGTCGGCTTCCAGTCTAACCGGATGCAGCTGAATACCAGTATTTTACATGGAGCGACTGCCTATCTGACATCCACAACCTAGTTACTGGGTAATACGGTACCCCTTGGTAAGACTGGTGGTCAGACTTACGGGCTTCTGACTACCTGTAACGTCTGTCAAAGATCCACGAATGACAGCCAGGATCAACGGCTTAACGTGTTTTCCGAGGCACGGAGGGGTCTCGGTATGTAAAGATGGTCACCCATCCACAGACCAACCGCGGCAAGCGTAGCTTAACCTGATCGATCGACCTGTGCGGCTGTTATTATTTAGCCACGGGCCCCTCAGAAGTGGCCAGTATTAACGTCATTTTAAGATGTGACGAAATGATTATACAAAATCGAGGTTATTTCGTAAAATCTTTGAACCAGTCAAGTATAATCATGCAACTATAACTTATTCCAAATTATCTTGTTTGCAGTGTTCAAAACAAATCGAGCCGGATGTTATGTCACTCTGGTATTCGCAAGAATTCGTATAGGTACAAGCAAACAAAATATATGGTTCATAGATTTCCATCTTCTAAATAAATGAAGAATATTATGTTACAAAGATATCACTTCGGATATTATTTAATGATTTTTTCTGTTCTTTGTTATTTTTGGCAGAGTCGTGTTGATTGTAAGCAAAGACAGTCTGCGTCTTCCCACACTTTAGAAGTCAGGGCCGGTGCTGACTGACATCGCGGCACGGCACGGCACGGTAAAGGATTTTATTCCTGATCGAGTTCTTTTTATCCTTATTTCAGTGAGTTTATATTTCATATTACTTTATTTCGATACAATCATATCGCGGCACGTCGTGGCATGCCGCGGAACATCGCGGCATGTCGTGTCATGCCGTTTCATTCCACGGATTGCCGCGGTGTGCCACCGCGTCCCGCGAGACACGTAGGTCACAAGATTTGACAGCTAAACTAATTGAAATACTGCCGAGCCCTGCCGTGCCGCGACGTCAGACAGCGCCGGCCCTTACAAGCCGACGTAGAAATTACATCAAGAGGATAACTAGAAGTGTTTTCCTGATTGCTAATGAATGGTTATTATTAATTGTTAGTACCGGTTACATAATTCTTGCGGAGAACTTTATAAATCACTACCTCTTAGATATCTGAGGGATTTTTAAGAACGTTCACATTCTAATTAAAAAAAAAAGAAAGGAAATAGTATTTATTGGGACTCGCGCAGGACTGTCACAGACAAAACTAAACAATCTCTTCCTCTGTTTCAATCTGTCAATAAAACCTAGATTCTTGACAAGTAAGTTTTGGACATTGATTTTGAAATTTTTTAAGTAATGGAATACGCCTTCAGAATACACGTTGAGAACTAAAATCTATTCATGCAGATATAACAAAATAATATCTCCAAAGTTAATGGCAATTCTAGAGCGTAAAACGTGAATTCAATTCCTGTATGATATAACTAGTTCCAGGGTTCTTGATGAGATGAAAGCAGACGTTGCCAACAGTTTGAAGGAGTTCACCAACAACTCCACCGCTAACAAAACTATGAAAACTTCCACGCTAGCATAACGTGAACACGACGTCTCTTTCAAACTACAGAAGTCCTTTTAAAGTCGCGTTACTTTAAAACTAATAAAGTTGTACCTATGTATGTGTTTTTCGAAGAACTACAACGAGCAAGAAAAGTTAGCCTTGCGGAGAAATTCTATTCTACCTAAGTAGAATTTATATACTGCCTCGTTGGTCTAATGGTCGCAAGCGCTACTGCTGAGCATGAGGTCCTGGGTTCAATTCCCAAGTCAGGAAAAGTGTCAGTGTTTGGCCAGACTGGGGTGCGGGAATGCGCGCGGTCTGCTTGACCGCAGTGGAGCGCGGCTGCGTTCTGCATGTTGTGTTCAGTGTTTGTCAAAATATAATATGGATGAAGAAGACCTATTTTTATTTTTACTAGAAAAAAGCTCGAACTAGTTTGAGAAACCCGGTCCCCGCGCGGCCCGCCAGGCGCCCGCGCCGCGCACCCACTGCGGCCACTTGTATGAACGAGGTATGGTGTGAGAATAATGCGCTGATTTGCTGGATTCGTTTTCTCCTCTACCGATAATTTTGTTCTCCTCACAGTTCATTTTGTTTATATGTATGTTATGTATCTATCTATCTATGTATTAGTATTTATTCTTGTATTTTATAGTCATTTCCTAGCTATTTATCCCCTATGTTGCACCTGCCATGTTTTGTCTCTGCATCACCTTAAGGTTGACTGGTAGAAAATGCCTCAGGCATTAAGTCCGCCTTTGTACAGTATTTCTTTTACTTGCGCATAAAGTTTAATAAATAAAATAAATATAAGAAACGTACAGTGTGTTAGAGACAATTAATTATACATCATATAGCAATATACAACGAGCGTGTAATTCAAATCGAATTAACTCAAACTAGGTTAGCTCACTCGATGACATACATATTTGATATCGTCTCATGAGTGATAAATATAACAGATACGGTACGGTCTTAAAATAGACGCGCTTTGACACAAGTCTTTGTAGTTTAATTTGTGAGATCGCTGCTGTAGAGCAAATTATGGAGGTGTGATTGAGTTAAAATATTTATTACCAGGGTTATAGAGACGTATTCTGTTTGCAGATTTTGCCAGGTAGTAATGTAGTGGCAAGGGAAAAGTAATTACGTGTGATCGAAGTTGGTTCATAGTACCTAACGTAGATCACACGTAATGACTTTTTTCGTATGGTCATCAACTAAACGTCATAAATAGATAAAGATAACTGGAAATCTCTGTTTCTTTGGAAAATTAAAAATCGGTCTAGTTTGGCTGTAACACTATTTTTTTTAAATGTTCTCTACTGAATTTTTAGACCTTTGTATCCTGATAAAGCGTATCAAGTTTCATTAAAATAAATTCATTCATTTCGAAAAATAACGGCTTGAAAGTTTGTATGAAATGCCGTACGGCGTAAACGTTCTTAGGCAATTTTCAAACTTTCTTTTCCACATAGCGCGTGTTACCTTTTCTATCGCGTGTCACTTTTTATATCTACTATCGATTTCATTCAAATCTATAACAATGACGCAGTTAGAAAAATAAAAAGGTAAGTCTTTTGTTTGTGGTTGGAATACCGCTTCTTTAAGTAAGTTTTCTTTACCTACCAGGAAAAATTGGCGTAAGTAATTTTCTATAACAAATCTATATTACCGAAATGAAACCGATGATGCCACTGTTCATCTTAGTGATCTCATAGTAGTTTATTTTAAAAGTCGACTTGGTAAACGACCTGGCATGAATTATAATACGAAAATGACCATAGTGTAAGAAGAAGAAAAAACAAAAAGCCTTGACTTGAATTGTAGCAGTCATACAAACTAGAAAATTATTCTAGTTATGTCGAAACTAGAAACAAAATAGTTTTAACTATTAAAGGCAGTAAAGATTTGTGTTGTGTCAAAATGTTTTTCAAAACAAAGTCTGATACAAAGTGGTGCTGTTCCACAAACGATGGGACACCTTATCTCGTGCCCTGATGCCTGCACGTTACCTACAGGAATTTATAAACGCTTATGATGGCGCTAAACTCGTAGCTAACTTCTGGGCCGAAACAATGTAGTTTACCATCACAGCGGCTCGGCGCGGCATGGCAAGGCAAAAGATTTTCGTAAGCGGAAATGATTTTGAATGTTATTTGCAAACCCTTAGCGTTCACATTTCGTCGATGTCGTCACAAGGGCACTTGAACCTTCAATATGACGCTGCGACGCCACAGAAGACTCCGGCTTGCCAGCCCATACAAATGACAATGCTTTGCCAAAGTCGCGATGTGTGGCACATATTTTATGATTGTGTGCGATCATAATTTTGAATTTGCTATCACATCACACTAATATTATAAAGGCGAAAGTTTGTGAGTGGGGGTGTGTTTATATGTTTGTTACTTCTTCACGCTCAAACGGCTGTTGATAAAATTTTGTATGGAGGTAGCTGACATCCTGGATTAACTTAGAGGCTACTTTTTATCCCGATATTCCCACGGGATCGCAACTTATGCGGATGAAAACGCCTCATAATAATATCGCAAATTCTTCTCTCAAGCAAGACAACTTTGTAGAGAACGAGAGAACGCGTTCTTGACACCTGTCAGTTTCATACAAACGAATATATTATGTTTTGCGAATTTGATCTTTATTAGCTACTAGAGTTGTCGCACTGAAAGGTTAGGATCGCATTCTCTCGACGGCCGGACTGAAGTTAACCGTCAACAACAAAAGCCGTCTGTCCACTCGACACGCGTTAGTGTGTATATCAGGGATGGCCAACTTGGTTAGACCCAAGATCTACTGTTCACTGACGACACCCTGTGCGATCTACCAGTTACATACTTCTTGAAATCTTAAATGAACCGGATAGTTCAGTACACAATTATGTAGTAGTTTTGACGTGACAACGTCTTAAATTAGGTTGCGGCTGGGAGTCACTTATGAAAAAGTGTAACGCTCGGTAACGTTACGTTCTTATTTTCATTTAATTCCTTGTTCCTATTGTGCAATTTAATTATATTCATATCAATAAATATTCTACCGAGAAAAAGACGTTGTCACGTAAAATCTTCGCCCGTAAAACCGACTTTACAGGCAACCATTTTTTTTAATTTATTAAGAGGGAAAATATAAAACTGAAAATTATTCTTAGTAACCTACTTATTATATTAATGTGAGCATTCCGTTTGAGCATCTCTCGCTAGATTAGCAAAATCAGGTTTGTAGTTGGAAATATTTTTGCCTTCCCACGAACGACTGGACTAATAGTCGCGATCGACTGGTTGGCCACCCCTGGTGTACATATTATAATTAATTCTCCACGCGTACTCCTAATAATAATATATGGCAGCGGGGTCTTAGTATCCTAAATACGATTGTCGTAATAACGCTTTTAATTACAAAATAAAAACTATAATCGGAAAAGCAAATTCCTAATACCTAAACTAAAAATTGATTTTTAGTCCTTCATTAGCCCTTTCTTAAAACAACATAATTTATGAATTATTTGTAAAAAATATAATAATTTTCTTTTCAGATTTTTTCCTATCTGATAATAACACAAAAACATGACCATTTCCTTTGCTCCAAAACAAAAACAAATGACAATCCGATGACGTGACAGCGCATGACATTTTCTCACGAGGTTTTCCCAGAACGGGCACAGATTAAAAACAATAGAATAGGTTAGTAGGTACGGTCCACTATGTAGTAAGTCCAGTCCACGTGCGCTGGTTTATAATGGCTACCCAATTTTGAAGGCACGATCGCTTATTGTTTTTAGAGTTCCGTTCGTTTAGAATGTGGAGTACGTTTTGATATGGTGGTGGAACAGTTGCATTTTGCGTTTTAACTTCATAAAAGCCCTCATGTAGTGTCCGTTTTGAAATACTATTCACTTTTACGGAATTTCATCATAATTGTCCCGTTTAATATTATTTATTACTAACTTCCGCCCGCGACTTTGCTTGCGTACAATGTCGATAAAAAGCCTATCCTTCATACTTCCCATCTTCCTCAGAGTTCAAAGTATCTCCTTATCAAATTTCATCAAAATCGGTTCCGCTTTTTCGAAGATTACCTGGAACAAACAGACAAACAGTCAGACAAAATTTTTGATTTTTTAGGAAAATGCAAGTATCTATCTTCCGGAAATTTGTTTTGCAGAAGACTCATATACGTAACTTTATCTTTCATTATTAAAAATATTTAAAGAGAACACCATTTTCCTAATGGCCTCGATTCAATTTTTGTTTCGAAAGAACCCAATAAACAACAACTATTTAAAAACTTTTTAATCTTGACGTCGTTTTTAATGTCCTGCTGCGTGGAAAGTGGCGTGTTACGTGACTAGTAATGAAATTGGAAGAGCATTGCGTCTCACATAAGGTATTTGATGACCAAAGTGGTCATCAAATACCTTAGAAAGGAATGCGAAGCCTACAAAAGTGAAGGTTCACTTTCTGGTTTATACTTTTGTTTTTATAGTCTGTTTTACATACACGCCACACACACGCTCACCGCAGTTGGTCCGTGGATGGGTGACCATCTTTACATACCGTGACCCCTCGTGCCTCGGAAAGCACGTTAAGCCGTTGGGCCCGGCTGTCATTCGTGGATCTTTGACAGTCGTTATGGGTAGTCAGAAGCCCGAAAGTCTGACAACCAGTCTTACCAAGGGGTATCGTATTACCCAATAACTGGGTTGTGGAGGTCAGATAGGCAGTCGCTCCATGTAAAATACTGGTATTCAGCTGCATCCAGTTAGACTGGAAGCCGACCTCAACATAGGTAGTTGGGAAAGGCTAGGCAGATGATGGCTCGCACCGTATCGAATCGGATCGGATTTTACAATCTTTAAACGCTATTAAATCGTGTACACAGTATTTAAAGTCTATATTACCAAGCCGCGTACAGCAGCTTCACCTCGGGCGTCTTCCGCGACACGCGATCATAGCCGAAAGTATGCTGCGACTGCGACGCGCGTACGGCTCCGTACGCCTGGCGTCGTATCCGATCGAATCCTATCGGCTGTCGTCCAAATTTTTCTTTTCCTCTTGTGTGTTTTATGATTATTTTCTTCTGCTAATGCAATAGCCAACAATACTACGTCAACTTCAACCATTTTCAAAAATTAGAACACGTCAACACGGTAGGAATGCAACTGACATATTTGATTAGACGCAGAAACGGATACGTTCGCAAGCGACATACGGAGCCGATCGTATGCGTCGACATCCGTTCATATCCTTTCCGATCCGATGCAATACCAGCCGTTTGGTGGAAGTTATCCTTAAGTAATCCGAGCACAGCTGGTGCAATATCTACATAGCTACATAAATACGCCATATTTTACGTGTAAGCAAGTAGCAGATACGCGAGTATTAATTGAATGCTTAGTATTCAGTGGCATGGAGTCGAAAGCGTAAAGGAAGTAGCTTATAGTATACTTATTCTGCAAGAACAATCTTTCAGATAATTTGGTTCTGTATTAGTTTAAGTATCTGTTTTTACATTTATAGTACCTACTTGCATTAAAGGAGTTATACATTGAGAGGGGTTGCAAAATTACTTACATTGTTACGTTTTGAGGTTCTTTGGTAGTTAGTTACTGGTGTTACGGTTTTGAGGTATCCAGGAAAGCTTGAAAGTCTTTCAGTAATAGCAGCTTTAAAAATAAGCCATCATTCTATAGGTACTTATATAATTTATCACACGTTTGACAGTCAAACTAAATTTTCCAGTAAAAGAAAAAATAAAATTTGTTTCCAATTGTAAAACTTATCGTTCAATCGCATCATGATTTGATTTATAGTTGTCAGTCATTTTGCGTTCTATTTTTATCATACCGCTGTTAATTTTTTAGGTATATGTAGCGCACACACCAGCAAATCAAGCTACCCGAAACTGTCAAATTTTCCCAATCAAAATTGAACCTTTTACTTTAGCGATAAAGTTGAAAATCTATAAAAAAAAATTGACAGATTGTAGTAGCTTGATGTGCTGGTGGCGTCTGTACAACGGTGACTGCACTTTTTATACAATGACATAAGCGATCAGTGGCGCCGATTCTGTGTTGTTCACAAACTAAACTAAATTTAAGTTCATGCATCTTTTTCTTTCTATTTCATTAAGAAAAGGACAGAAGATAAATATTAGTTTAGTCCTGTCAAATTAGTCAGCGCCTGACGTAAATTGACGTATTTTTAATAAGCAATTTTTTAATCTCGTCTAAATTGTCTATGGAGTATCTTAATTTGACAGTACTAAACTATTATTTATCTTCTGTCCTTTTCTTAATGAAATAGAAAGAAAAAGATGCATGAACTTAAATTTAGTTTAGTTTGTGAACAACAGAATCAGCGCCAATGGCCCCATTGTGGGTCAACTTTACTGAAAGTTTGGGGTAAAAATTAAATTCTTAGAAAACTGTACCGCTATCTATACTATAATATACTTTTGTCAAATTGTAACAGGGTAATGTTTAGCATGCACATATATGTATAATATTTCGCTTCTCGAAAGGTAGCCATTAGATTGCGGTAGATACACCTGTACACAACACACAGTACACAGTACAGTACACACAGTACACAGTACAGTACACACAGTACACAGTACACACACACTGTAGTGTAGTGTGTCTACAGTACACTACAGTAGGCCTGTATTCAAATTAGGGAAGATAATATAGAAGATAGATAGGGAAGATAGGGTACCCTGACCTAACGGATTAGGTTGATAGATCTATCCAACGATACCCCACACCATGGGGTAGACGAGAAAAAAAACATTCCCACTTGATGTGTACCGGAGGTATCCTTTTTTTTCATGATTTTATTAAATGTAACCTATCCATGCCAAATTATAGCTTTCTAGCACTAAGAGTCTCTGAGCTAAGCTGCGGACGGACGAACGACCCCTCCTCACCGTCCTCCGTTCTCCTCCTCGTCCTTCCTTGTTGACTACGGAACCCTAAAAAAGAGCCAGGTCTTGTGCTTAGGCTGGAAAGGGGAAAGAAGGCTTTATAAGTGAACTAAATGTAGTATGAAACAAAAGGTTTTCACACATTCAAAACTTAAACAAATGAATCGTGTTTCACGATTGACACATTAACTACTGCATAGTGATAGCACGCATAATTACCGATCGATATTATACATGTTTTTACAGGAAACATTATGCCGCCATGCCGTAGAACAGGAATGTGTAGAAGCGACACTTTTACGTCGAACGCATTTTAAATGCGTACTGTATCGGGGAGTAACAGTAAGGGTTGTGTTGCGATACGTGCTCCGAGCTTGATTTTGGATAAACGTGACTACTCCTTTTTTAACTTGAGCGAGCATTAGCTGTAGCAGGATTTTAAGAAGCGGTACAATACGACCGACGTAACTTGGCGGACCTGAACTTAGCGCAGAAGGCTGCGCAGTAAGATTTTTTAGGAACCAAATGGTGACATGAGGCGAGTGCGAGTGCAATTCTAGAGGCACCATGGCAGTAGGGTTTTCTCACCGTCCGATCAGGACCAGGCCCATGCCGGACACGCCGTACACGCCGTACGTGTTCCACGCGCGCCTCAAAGATATGTCAGCATCGAGGAGGGGCCCCATAGGGCCGAAGCCTGCCGGGTCAGCGGGATTGTCCGAAAGGGTTACCGCTGGCCCGGAACATAAAGGGCTAAGGAAGGAACACGGGTGGGTTTTAGTCAGTAAGAGTGGACACTCCCTTCCGCTCCACCCAGAGCGGGAGGGGTCATTTGATGATTTCCCATCCGCAAAAAAAAAAAAAAAAGGCGAGTGCGAGTGAGAGAACATGCGCGAAAGTTCTTAGTGCCCTATGTTCAGGCCCGCCCAGTTACGTCGGTCATATTGTACCAAGATGATTATTTTGGTTGGATCAGCTTATGCACTTAAAGGAGCACTAACCTGAAGGACTCGCAGTACCCTGGCGAAAATATGTTACATCAAATTCTTGAAAGAGACTGTTTTACAGGTCCGTACCCAAAGGGAGCCAATGACTGACCCTATTAGGTACTAAGGCTTTTGTACCGCAATAGGTAAACACTTGAAATTTTCAAACAGTGTGTACTACTATGGCCGCTATAACAACATAATAAAAATGAAATAAAATTAAAAATTTATGGGTAATAAATGTAGACAAAAAAATAAAAAAAGTAGTTTTACATTTGTACGATAGTACGCAAACCGTCATGTACGAATACGACTCGCACTTTACACTCTCCATGGCATATTAACGTCCACGTGTGGGAGGTAGGAGGTGTACTCCTACCATGCATTCGCGATGTATTTGCCAAAAATGTAAACAAATATGAATTAATGGAAAAATAACTTTACTTCCTACAAAATAAAGTTCAGTTTACGCTACAACTTCAAACAGTTTTATAACTTTGTCAATAGTGCTAGTCACTCTGAAATCAACTTAGTATAGTCATTGAAATAAAGTTGATATTTGTTTAACTTGAAATAGGGGTGTGCAGCACTGCGCACTTTTACTTTATATTTGTTTCGCTCGTAGATAGAGTAATCTATCCGTGTCACCGAAAGGGACAAAAAATTCCGGCAATCTTCATCATACTATCATTTTTACAGCTTATTACACTGCACCTTACCATTTTCACAGTTGCGTAAATGTACTATTATTGAATTATGTACGAAAAAAATCTTATTTTCCGTTTAATCGCGGTGTAGTTTTTATTATTTCATTCATAAACGTCAAACTTGTTCAAGTGCACATTGATGTGTGTGCAAAGCCTTTTCTTCCTTTTGATATTTTACCTTTTTACCTATTAATTTTGTCTATGCTTTTTCTACCTTTTGGTTTCTACTTCTGATTGACAATATACTTTTGTTTTACTACCAAGAACCAGCGCATTTTATTAAAGTAGTTAATATTTCCGACACGCAGTTAAGGGACAGAAATATTCTTAGTCTGTCTCTTTTCTTTGCTTATATTTCTCTTTTTCTTGTGCGAATGAAAAAGAAGATATGCAGCAGTCTATAGTTTACTCTGTCTACGGTTTCGCTTCTAGACAGTTTCCATAATCTATGACCATCCCCACTTAGTAACAAAGTGCCACTCCACAGATCGGTTCAGTTACGGCTGCTTAAACAGCCGTATGAGCGATAATGGCCGTTGTCAGATCCAGTCAAATACGGACTCGTCATATTTGCATGTAAAGTGGTTTTTCTTTTTCTTGTTTTAAAGGGTCGAAAGGGCTACCTGTGTGATGGTAATGTTGCTTGAAGTTTTAGCACTTTAGTGAAGTTAAATTCATTTTGTGTGGAGGCGGTAATTTAGGATGGAATTGAAAACTTTACCCACGCTACTTAACAAACTAATCTAACAACAACTAATAACTACGTGGCTCAACACGTCAGCACGTGCCTCTGCACTCAGTGCCTAATAAAGGGGCTGTCCACCTTGTCAACTAATGTCTTCAGGATGCTGTTGGGGCTTCCACGTAACCCATAATTGACACCGTCAATAATATCATTTCATCATCTGCCTAGCCTTTTCCCAACTATGTTGGGGTCAGCTTCCAGCCTAACCGGATGCAGCTGAATACCAGTATTTTACATGGAGCGACTGCCTATCTGACCTCCACAACCCAGTTATTGGGTAATAACGATACCCCTTGGTAAGACTGGTTGTCAGACTTTCGGGCTACTGTCGACCCGTAACGGCTGTCAAAGATCCACGAATGACAGCCGGGACCAACGGCTTAACGTGCTTTCCGAGGCACAAACATCATGAACCTCCTTAACTCAAATACCTACTCGAGTAAAAAAAGCTCTTAACATTACCATAATTTCACAATAAAACATTGCACTTCCACCCTCAAACGGAACTCTGCTTCCTCCATTTAATTTGCGGTAGACGCGCCGCATATGCGCCATATTTATACAATTGTACATTTTTCATTCACAACTGAAGGAAATCTCATTAAAATGGCGTCATACTTTAAAGGCGACGACGTCTACAATCACGGTCTGTCGGATTCAGCTCTTTTTCATAATTTCAGGCGAAGTTTACAGTTTGCAGCGACAAAAACTAAAAGTCGTAACTGCAAATAATATGAGCTAACTGTTTAATTGAAATATACAGTTGCCTTTTATTTTGAATGATCTTTATTTTTTATTTGTAAACTAGCTGACCCGGCGGCGAATTTCATACCGCCTCAGAATAAAAAAAGCTGTTCCATACAAAATGTATGAGAAAATAAATTATCTTCATTATTATTGTTTTGTGAATTTTTTCCCATGTTTTAATAGTTATTCTGCTATTTAGGGCGGAGACAAATCCAAGAAATCAAAGATCAGAAAAATCGGTCCAGCCGTTCTTGAGTGCGGAACCCAACTTTGTTTTATTATATAAGTAGATATTTGAATCGATAAATCGGTTAGCTAAATTAAAAACTGGCCAAGTGCGAGTCGGACTCGCACACGAAGGATTCCGTACCACAAGGCAAAAACGCCGAAAAAAACACGTTTGTTGTATGGGAACGGGGGGTTCCCAACTAGCTTCAACTTTCTGACTAACTGACAGACTATTTAATTTTGACAATTCAAAAGTGCCTGTACAAGGTTTATTTGGAATAAGTGCTTTGAATTTGAGTTTGAAGACTAATTAGTGATTACAAATTAATCACATCACGACGGGATTGTATTATTATCGTAAAACATGCTTACGATGTTTACCGTATAATAAAATAGTAGGTATATTTTACAACACGTAGGTATATTTGAGTATACCTATCGAAAAACGTGAGCACGGTAAAACCCAGTTAAAATCACCAAATACGGTTCAAAAAAATGTTATTTTATCAAGTACCTGGTATCTACTTGTTGACGGGCCTCCCATATCTACTGTAATTTGAAAACATTGTAAAAGCCAATTATTTTTAAAAAGAGTAACCGTGGAGTTTCTTGCCGGTTCTTCTCCATAGGAAAGGACCAATTGGAACCGTGCACTTAGCTTCTGACGGGTCACAAGTGCCCACGTAGGTTTATGTGAAATAAATTATTTTGATTTTATTCAACCATTACATGATTCGTAATTTCAGCAAAAGCACTCAGACTTTTAACGTTTCAATCCTAGCGTAATGGTACGATAGGAAATTAGGTCAATTGACCTATTTAATCGCAGATGAGACACCCCATAACAACATTAATTAACAACACAGCAGCTGTGACAACATCTGACAAGACATTGTTTATGACAACATAACAAAATGTTAGTAACAAAGTCACTGGGTCATCTTTGTTTTAGATGACGTTTAATTTAGAAAGATAGTTTTGCTTGTTTTTTACCCAACTGCAGCAAATCTAAAAGGAGGTTTACGATTTTAGCAAGCTATGTATGGCTGTCCTTCATATCTCCTAAATTACTCGTACCTAATACATATTTAAAAAAAATAAGTATCGTTGTTTCTTTCAGTTCTATGTAAATAACGCCAATGTTTGACTCAGCATTAAACTTTGGCTGTCTGTTAAATTTTTCACCTTTACGGCTGAACGAATTTCGATGAAATTTGGCACACAGAGAGACCACGGTATTGCACTTTTTAGGGTTCCGTACCTCAAAAGGAAAAACGGAACCTTTATAAGACAACTTCGTTGTCCGTCTGTGAAGACCCTTTTTCTCAGGAACCCGTGGAGTTATCATGTCAAATACTCAGCGGTTGCAATCCCTTCAAGCAGTAAAAAAAACTTCTAAGTCAACACAATCAAAAGAAACGGGCGTTTATGTTTCGTTTATGTCACATATTTTGACACTTGCAAGGGAATCAAAACACGGGTACTTCCACGGTGACCTAGAATCATGAAATTTGGCAAGAAGCAATTTCATGTAGCACAAGTAAAGGAAATAATCCGAAAACCGTAAAATAACCGGAACCCTCGGTGCGCGGGTCCGACTCGCACATGACCGGTTTTTTTAGAATACAGCAGATTTTTTTTAAATAACCGACGTAAAATCCAACGCATGGGGTTCCACAGTCGTGTACTGAATCCATAGTAACAGGTTTTGAGACGGTGTTAAAGAAGGGCCATAGTATCCTTTCAGTGAGACACAAAAGGTTATAATGGACCTGACCAAAAACTCTATTACGTTCTCAATGCCCTCAAAACCTGAATAACCAACCAAACGCTTTATATAAAGTCACGTGCATATAAAAAACTGACATAACAATCTACACAACCGCTCCAAAAAATATAAAAGCTCGTAAAAGGAGAATTTTATATAAAACCGATGTCACACAACAATTTACGAGATTGGCTGCCAAGACAGAATATTCCCAAAAGAGGATAAAACAAAAATGACGTTTTTATTAATGGCTATTTACGACAAAACAATCGTGACTCGGATTAAAATGTTCGCTTTCTTATTCATGTTCGGAATATTGAGATTCGGAGATCCGGATTGGCTGTGTGGTAACTGTTAGGTACTTAGATTTTTATTATAGTAATTGAGTGAACAGAATTTAAATAACTTCGTACTGTAGAGCTTCTTTTGTTTTTGCCAAAAACATAAGAAGGATTAGGAATGAGAACAACATAATATCTATATTTGAATTAAGAATCTCAGATACTTAATTATTAAGTTTTCGAACTATCACCTCGATGTCAAACAATACTAAGTTCAAATTCCATTGCAACCAAAATTTATTTAGGGTATTTTTATTAAAAACGGTCATTTAAAACTCAACTTCAGAATAGACATTCAGAATAAACATTTTCGAAACGTCTTATTTAAAAAAAAAAAACTGGAAATATCTGTTTCTGTGGAAAATTTAAAATCGGTCTTATTTGGCTGTAACACTATTTTTCTAAAATGTTCTCTACTAACTTTTTAGACCTTTATATCCTTCTTAGACGTATGAAGTTTAATTAAATTCGGTTCATTAATTTCGAAAAATAAGGGCTTGAAAGTTTGTATGAAATGCCGTACGGCATAAACGCTCTTAATATAGGTACAAAAGAACTATTTTTGCCAAATCTATTAAACGCAACTCTCGGAAATCGTTATGCCCACCCTTTTTCTCTCTAGCAGCATAGCCTTTCAGGAAAAAAAAAATTGTAAATGAAAAATCAAAGCTTTGGTTGGTTTGATTTTATCTTTTAGGAAAAGAAGTACGTTAAAGGTATTTTTATTAACCTTTGTTATGATCGGTATCATTATTATTTTCAATATAAAGGTTTTCTTATTTAGGAGTTCTGAATGAGTTGTATCTTTTGGATATCGCTTTCTTTGTGGGCGAGGGAGAGGCAAAATGTATCTTTTAGACATCGTTTTCTTTGTGGGCAAGGGAGAGAGAAAATGTATCTTTTGGACACCACTTTCTTTTAGGAAGAACTCTATTGCTTGCTGCCTGCACCATTTCCTCCATAAAAAAACATTTTAAACATTGTTCAATAAAATTGAATTTATTAATTAATTTAATATTCTAAGGTAGCCCGCGAAATTCAAATTTACTTACGTTCTTTGCAATTTGCTGGTCAGTATTAATATTAAGCTGTACGTTGATTAAAATATGATTCGCGACCGTAACAAATATGTATTTACAGAATTATAATAATTAGAATCAGTAATACCTATTATAGGTCTAAAGATAAACCTTGTAATAAGGCCGTCAGGGTTCATAAAACTTTCAAAGAAAAACATTTACAAAATTATATTCCTGCACCCGCACTAGGATCAACGACTTTACGACCAAGGGAAACGAAGGGTGCTCCCACGCGACAGCGTTTGAAAACGTGTGCCGCACTTAGCTAAGGGACTGTTATTAACACAAGGGTGCAAATCGTAAGGGTAGTCATACTTCCCGCACGTGTTCACAATGAAAAGAAAAAGTAAATGAAAATCTTGGTAGTGTTGGTATTTTGGATTGGCTCATGGCTAAGTAATAACAGCCACACCGGTCGATCGATCCGGTTAAGCTACACTTGCCTAAGTCTCTCTGTGGATGGGCGACCATCTTTACATACCGAGACCACTTTGTGCCTCGGAAAGCACGTTAAGCCGTTGGTCTCGGTTGTCATTCGTGGATCTTTGATAGTCGTTACGGGTCGTCAGAAGTCCGAAAGTCTGACAACTAGTGTTACCAAGGGGTATCACACTACCCAGTAACAGGGTTGTGGAGGTCAGATAGGCAGTCGCTCCATAGAAAATACAGATGATGATATTAATGATATTTTGCAGAAAAAACAAAATGAGGCTTTTTTATAAGTCTTCTGCACCAGAGAGCTAAATTTTTAACTTTTTAAATTACATAAATTAATTATTCAGAAAAAAATATATGTCAAAATTAATGGATGAAGTTGAAATGATTTTTTAATATTTCATCCAGGATTTTATGAAGTAAATCTCAATTTGTTAAAAATAATGGACACTATGCATGTAGCAGCACTTTTCAGAGCCACCACAAAAGCTTTTAACGCCGTCACACTACTCACTGAAAAAATATTTTACTGAAGTAAAATCACTCATAACTCATAGATTTTTTGGCAAGCAATAATATAAGCTTCATAATGATAGGAGTCAGGTCTTTATACATTAGGGGGATTATTTATAAACATTACTTAAAGTTAAGTATTGATTAAAGTCTGCGCTTACCATACATTTTTTCTCTTAACTTTAAGCGACTTTTTTATGAATAAACCCTCAAGTTCTCGGAACGTTTCTGTTATGAATATTAGGAATGCCCAACAAGTTGTAGGAATCACTACAATTCGGAATTTCAGGCTTGACAAAGACGAGGATGAATTGATAGATTGAAGTTGTGTAAAGACTGACAGAAGGTAAAGTTAGATAGTAGGACAAGGAAAATGGTGATTATAAATATGTTTCCACCTTGTAATTGAAAGCAGCACGTGAATTTGAGCAACCTGTAGACATTATTTTTAGCATGTCAATGGCAATCTAGATAGAGTTAGCCCAGAATTAGGCTACAAATTCGGCGCCTTATATACCATCTATCAGTTCTTTTCGTTATTATTCGTTCATTATAGCGGTATGTGGAAAACCTCAAACGGAGAAAATATTCCAATCTTATTGGGGGTTATAGGATCGAGTCATTGGGGGTTGAAACACTAGGGTCATCGGCTCCGAGTGCCCTATTGGTTTTTTGAGACATCACCAAGCAGTTAGTCGACTGATCGCCATTCAACGAGGCAAAGCTGTCAGCCATATGGGCACTTTTTCTGTTGACGGCGATACGGACAAATTTTTGAGTGGCCTATGATTCGTTTGCCCCTTTTTTATATCCATATCCATATTATTATTTTAAGTCTGTTAGCTGAAATAGCGGTATGTAATTAAAAACCTACTACATAAGTAAGCTGAAACTAGTAATGAAACCAACTACTTGTAAATACCACTACGGATTACTCTTGAACCAGTAGGTAAAGCAAACAGAAGATAACAAAAAAATGTGCTTGTTCACATATACTACTGAATATGTGAATCACCGTTATCAGTGCACACTGATAATAAGTGTTTGACCCCGTTGTATGTAAATAGACCCAGATTAGCAAGAGAGACCTACGGTGACGTAAGATGGTAATTTCGGTTTACGAGATCATTTTGCGATTTCTCAATTTGTTCTTGATTTTTGTGTGTCAAAAAATAGATATTTTTCAGAGTTGCTATGACACATAAGAGAAGAGAAGAAATTTTTAATTTTTCAAACAAAAATCTAATCTTTTTCTATATATATTTTCTATTCTCATTCTCCTTTCTCCTACTTATTAGTAAGTCAATTATGTTTAGAAGAGATTCATCACTCTCCTGGGCAGGAGAGTGATGAATCTACCTCCTCATATACCCTGGGTATATGAGGCCTCATATACCCAGTGTCACCCAAACTCAATGGAATTCACCCTGATATTTTTTTTTTTTATGGGAAATCATCAAATGACCCCTCCCGCTCTGGGTGGAGCGGAAGGGAGTGTCAGACTGTTACTGACTAAAACCCCACCCATGTTCCTTCCTTAGCCCTTTATGTTTCGGGCCAGCGGTAACCCTTTCGGACAATCCCGTTGACCCGGCAGGCTTCGGCCCTATGGGGCCCCTTCTCGATGCTGACATCTCTTTGAGGCGCGCGTGGTCCTGATCGGACGGTGAGCTACCCAATTCACCCTGATGACAATTAAGATAAAGACTTTTCCAAACGTGTCGTCACTACAGGTCGCGTGGGTTGGTGACTATGTTGATATTATTTACGATTCCATTGTGAGAGCTCGTGACGACAACCAGCGCGTGACGGTAAGGAGATCCAGGTAAACAGCTTTGTTATGTGCACATGAGATACTTATATCTTCCAGTTAGGACCGCAGGACATGGTTGTTATAAACAATTTTAGGACGCAAAAATTTAAAGCACACATGCTGGGCGCTTTTTTTTCTCTTTCTGATTATAATTCCCTAGTTGCATCTACATAGTAAGGTTTCTGATATAACCTATGATCTGGTAAAGGTTGCAGGAAAAGACTGGATGCGGAGAGAACTGGTTATTGTGACAATCTTGGAGAAGGTCTATAGTAGACGTCTTCGGCTGAAATGACGATGATATTTAGTCTCTCTTTGTGTTAGTTGGGATTACGGAGTAATCTAGATTACTCCGTAATCTAGCTAGGAGAGTAGCGATTTACCCAACAATTCGTTGTACCTACACCATGTAATTAATAATGCATACTTTCTAGGTCCCTCGTGTATGTAGGTACATACAAAACCTTAATGTGCCTTAATAAATTTATTTATTATTACATAAAGAGAGCGATATGTCGATATGCAATATCGTACAGCTTGTATCCTCATTAGCAGTTACATAACTATTTACAACAAATCAAATAATTTATTATAAATTATTACCGCACGGAATTGTTTAAGGAAAACTAACAGTAGGTACTATGTTATAAAATATATGACATACACATCGTGTGCCATTAGTACATAAAGAGACGAAAATACGTCGGTAATAATGAATTTTAAGTGCCCACGTGGAGGAAGCACGTAACATAAACAAAAGAAAAACTTGTCTGGAAAAGTGTTGGCTAATGGCCTATATACACGATTCGAGTTTCTTGACTACTGCATGCAATATATAATAGAAGCTAAATGACTGGTATCTTCGAACGACTGTTTATATTTAGACGAAGATTAGATACAAAAATAAACAAAACAACTATAAAATAATATTAATATTTAACAGCTTAAAATTCGCAAACACCTAAAAAATCACGATATGTGACTTAGGATGTGGCTAGACGTGGTGATGGCAGGTGAACCAGAGCCATAACGGAGAGGTTGCCGAAAAAAAGGTCGAAAAAGGAGCGTTGGCAGACCAACAGTCACGTGTGTGAACGACCTTCAGAAGATTGCGGAGAACACCTGGATGAGACTCGCACAGACCAGAGAAGCATGGCACAAAATAGAGGATATACTTTGCAGTGGGTGGAACAAGACTGCCAGTGATGATCATGATTATGATGTGACTTAGATGTCTGGGTATGTGTAAAGTGGCCGTAGCATCCCAGTGCTGATTTGCTGGATTCGTTATCTACGTATTAGTATTTATTCTTGTATTTTATAGTCATTTCCTAGCTATTTATCCCGTATGTTGCACCTGCCATGTTTTGTCTCTGCATCACCCTAAGGTTGACTGGTAGAAAATGCCTCAGGCATTAAATCCGCCTTTGTACAGTATTTCTTTTACTTGTGCATAAAGTTTTAATAAATAAATATATAAAGTTTGAACACATTTTTTTTTTTGCACTCTGCCATTCCGTCAGGCCTTCAATCAAATATTCAACTGTTTGTCGTTAATTCTCTATCCGGTTTATTTATTAATCACTTCGAACATTTATATTGAGTCAGTAACGGCCTTGTGAGTAGTCATAACTCTGGTCAAGGTTTTATAGAGATTTGGTTTGTATTGGATTCCGTGGATTTTTTGCCGGTCCTTCTCTGTAGGAAATGACCAATTGGAATCGTGCACCGAGCTTCTGACGTTTCATAATGTGCCCGTAGGAAATGAAAATAAGTTATTTTGATTTGAATTAAAATCAAAATATCGTATTTCAAAATGTCTTAAAAAACTTGTTTTCATCCTCTGTGTCTACTCTACTACCCGTCTGTGAATTTTGGCCTGACAAATTAAATAAATCCAGTTGACGTCATCGGTATGTTGCATAGCAGATTCAATTACTAAAAGCTTCCGTATATTTGTCTATAAACTTATATAAATAAGTAATTTTTTTTTAGCTATACTGTCCCACTGCCGGGCAAAGGCCTCCCCCAAGCCATTCCAGGAACTATTTTCCCGCGCCACCTCAAACCAGCCCTCGCGATACGCGTCCAGGTCATCTCGCCAACGCTTTCTGGGTCGACCTCGGCGGCGCCATCCATCTTCAGGCACCCATTGTGTGGAAACTTTTGCCCAGCGTTCATCCTGCATGCGGCTGATGTGTCCCGCCCAATCCCACTTGAGCCTGGCAGCCTTCTTGCCTATGTCGATTATAACCGTTTTGGAACGCAGCAGTAAAGTAAGTAAAGTTAGCTTAGTTATTTATTATTTACTTTACACGTATATCTACAGCGACTACTGAGCGTGAGCTAAGTCAGGCAAAGTGTTATTGGGTTTTCCTATTAGGAATTTCTCGGCAACAGCCCGGAGTTTGGAAGTTGGTGGTATGATACCCCCGTGCCTCGGTCGTGTCAGATTGTCCTCGAGAGTCATGAGAGTGAGGGAAGAGTGAGTGCACCTGTGCCTCATAATACCTCCCGCCCCGTAGGCTAATCTCCTTTGAGATTGGCCACCATGGCTAAACGAAATATGGTCTAGATGATTATATTACAGGTAAAATTGCTTTCAGAATCTATAAAAAGGATCATGCATTTATTAACACAAAAGGTGACGTCTGATACGAAAACACCATAAATTTAGTCCTTAACAACAGGGATTTACTTTCAGAGGAAGACCCGGATAGTTACACCCAATTTGGAATCCCTTTGATAAGCTTAAATCTTAATAATAGCTCCGAGAAACAATGGTCGTAGTTGAACACATAAATCATGTAATTCACCATTTGTTTACAGGATGTAGATTTTGGCCCTGACACGCTTAAACTATGCGATTGTACAATTCTGAGCTTGGTATTAATAGATCCTTTGACGAGCTTTTAAAGTTAGCCGGAGTTATTTGTAATAACCTTGTCGTCGAGCTTCACGAAAGCCTATAGATTTTTTTTTTCTTATTCAATTGATTTTTTGACATATGATAAATGATTTTATTTTTGTAAGTAGGTTTGTACAAACACTTTTAAACGTCAATCATGTTTTTTTCAAACTAGATTTTAAAGTCGGCGTTTATCTGACTACTCTGAGAAGAAAGGCCGAAACCAACTCAGAGGTCACAGTCTCTTTTAAAGTCCAGACATAATCTTGGTCAGGTTATATGAAGACCATGTAGATCGATGTCTGAGATGGTCTTTTGGGGAAAGAACAGTCAGTGCACGCGTTTGTCAGAAATCGTGCAGCTCAACTCAAGACTTATGGAGCTCAACGATTCGACGAACAATACTTAGCTTGTAAAATAAGGACCTTACTTGCAAAATTAGCTCATTAGCAAGCTTGATCATGTGCTTCTTTTTTTCGGTTCCGTATGTATACAAAGGAAAGAAAGAAAGAAAGAAGAAAGAAAATACATTTATTTAGCACAGACTAAAAGACACACAATACACAGATGACAAAGGGTGCAACCCTTTCATTGGATCCTATTACCAAGCTTATAGACAGTCTGTCTATCACAGGGTTGTATCTTGTTAACCGTAATATTGACCTAGCCAAATATATTGTTTTACTACTAGGTGGCCAAGAATAAAAAAGTAAAAATATAAAACATATTAAAAAAAATGTTGTGTTGCAGAACTTGGCTGGAATTTTCAAATTCAGTTTTCTTCGACGTATAGTTTTAACAACATAAATAATAATAGTAATAAGTTTCTATATAACACAAATGACTGCACCGATCGCGATCCCATTATCATGATACAATCTCACCTCCTAGAATGGCACCCATGGGAAATTACTATATAGATTGGTAGCCACGCCATCACTGCACGGGACGATAATAATATCGATCCCGCGAAATTAATTATTTATACATTCGATACGGTTATACTAGTAATCCTTCAATTTAGTCAAGGTAGCTGCATACATAAATATTTTTTGAATGTCACTTGTTTTGACGTAGTTTAAACTTGTATTTTCAGTAGTAATGTCTTCTTAATAAAGCTCCAATTCAATCGTAGCCTCATATTCGGGAAATCCCATAGGCTTGAAAGGTGAATATAAAGTTTATCCGTATTCTGACAATGTTTTTTGCTACTCTATTATGATATCTTGAACTTATTGTATGTATGTTTAAATTCAAAACATTTTTTTTCACATAAACTGGGCACTTATGAAAATGAAGCGGTGCACGGTTCCAATTGGTCATTTCCTATGGAGAAGAGCCGACAAGAAATTCCACGGTTACTCTTTTATAAATAATTGATTTTACATTTTCAAATAACAGTGCTAATAGGTATGGGAGGACAGTGTACAGAAGGCTTGTCAACAAGTACTAGGTATCTAACAAAACAGAACCTAATATGAATATTCATAATATCAAAGAGTGTCCCTGCCCACCAAGTGAATGAACTGCAATTTTTCCTGCTTATACAAATACACCCCTAGCCAGCCATATTGATCCGATCGCCCTACGGTTCCTTTGACTTAGGGTAGTCAGTAACTACACCCGTCTCTGTCTGTACGATAATGCCGTCTCTTTTGCACCCTGCGCTTTTAGTTTGTAATGTTTGAGGAACAAAATACTAACTTACTAAGTTGGTTTTGGTAGGTAAGTTTGTGAATCGGTTTAAAAGAGTTTGTAGTGCCTTGTTGAGAATTTTGTGCTCGAATAGAAGAAAAAAAAAGTAAAACCAACTTTAAAACTTCAATATTTTAGGTCCAGATTTGCAGAGTAGAGAATAACAATGCAAGCGTCATATTGCTATTGTTGTTAAATTATGACACAGATACTTCAATGAAATTAACCTTGCAAATTAGGAGTATACACACCTAACTAACTCGTCTTGTAGACCAATTAAAATAAGCCAAGTGGTGTCAAAACGGGTAGATTACCTTTCAGATGTACAAATTAACAAATCCTTTTCGGACCAATTAAGGAAATTAATCTAATAGCTTTAGGCAATCAAATGATTTAGGACTCCGAATAAGGAAGGTAGTTCGAGTTAGTATCCTGATTGAATTAATCATATTACCTACTGCACATACCGTAATGTTATATATTATCCTGTATTTAACGATTACCCTAAAAAATATAAAACTCGTATTCCTGTTAGTATGTACAGTGATATTCAATAATACTTTGATTCAGCAAAACTGAAAATTTAATCCAAAAGATTAAGACATGTATAACTAAAATTATCTCATTAATTTCATTTCTAGCAACATAGCTAATTTCTAACTACGAAGTGAGTAGTTAGTTCATATGGTTCTTAATAATACCGATTACGACAAGCTGAAAGCACTGAAATTAGACATATAACTACATAATAGTATCAGTATTTTATTTAACAGATGTACAAATGTCTACTGATCTATAACTAATAACTTGTTTCACTTTCTTTATTGCACTCAAAAACGGTAGTATTGTAAAGCAAAACACTTAACACAATATACAAATAAAACAAGAATATCAAAATTCAAATCTACCACAATAAAAGGTATCAGACGATTCCAGACAACCGTTTTATTACCAAACTTCATAAGTAAACTACGATACGACAGGATTATATCCTCAGTAACATTTGTTGACTGCCATCCAAAGGTCGAGGGTCGAAAGGATCCCATCGAACTCTCGAAATGGTTAGAACCATTCCTAACACAAATATTGACACATTCGCAGCTGGGTTTAAAAGTACACTTCACTTTGGAGAAGACCTTTAAACAGATAAGGTGAGTAAGTAGGTGAGTAAACGAAATTATGCTTTTAGCGTTGACCTTTGACTGATAGGTTTTGCACAATAACTTAAAGATGTAATTTATGTTTATGTCCCAAAATATAAAAAACTGCATTTTTTAAATAATTATATCTTATACTGTATTGTCACTACAGTGGATCCAAGGATAGTTCCTTGTGGCACACCAAGCCTAGTAGTTCTAATAATACTTTACTGTTTGTAATTTAGAGACTTTGAGTATTAGACCTAGGTGAAGGGAATCAATTGATTAATTGATTGTATGGAATTAATTACTACTGTAAAACCTAATTATAACGTCAGTAATATTATCCTGATGTTAACAGGAAGATACAACAAGTTCAGCTGTTATGATTGAGGTTGACTTTTGTTTTGTATTGTATACCATGATATTATTTACAGCATTGTTTCATTACGGTAGATATTGTTTCATACTGTTAATAACAATAAGTTTACTTTAAACATCACGTACCTATTTATTTAATAGTTTAAGCACAAAAATTAACAGAGGCAGACTTTGTGCCATATGAATTTTCTATCAGTCAACCTTTTGGTGACGCAGAGACAAAAGTGGTAGGTGCAATTATGTATAAAAGATTGAGGAATAAATTTCAACTATCAATTAAGAAATCATTCAATTCTAGAAATCAAACTAGTATTACAACTGGTAGAAAATGAAGTAGTACCTGTGAATGCGATGCGGTGGAAGAGGGAAAAGAATGTGGTTTAGGAAGTAACACATAGGCACATCTATTTACGATTACGTGCGAGTATTCTCAGCTTCCGCGTGATCATGAACGGCTTGTATATGATTGGTTTAAGTACAGGTTTATAGCCAGTTGATGGTGTCACAGATAAGTGGAGCATTGTCAATTTTTATGTTAGGTAGGTACCTAAAAGTGAACAAATTTTCTTTTACGTTACGAAACTAATAATCTTGTTTTTTTAAACTAACACTGCCCTTGTTAATTTTATGTATGTACCTATACAAAAAATTATGGATTATTGTATCTGAATTAGCAAAGAAATAGCGTAATGATCCTAATGTTCGTACTGCTAGGACACAGGCCTCCTCTTTTCGAGAGGGAGTGGGCTGTAATCTACCACAGTGCGTGTTGGTAGATGGCACATGTCTTCCATGTTTGATACTAAGACATGCCGGTTTCCTCACAATGTTTTACTTCACCGTTTTGAGAGCAGTTGTGATGAAATTATTAATACAAAGTAAGGGGCCTGGCTGGGTTTGGACCCACCAAATATAACTCGTAAGTTGGAGTCGTTACCACTGCTCTGAATTAAAGAAAAATTAGATTGTGGACTAGATATAATTAGGATAAGGATTCGTTTTATATTTAGGAAAGGGTCATGGTCATCCGAGCAATAAAGAATCTGAACAGAACAAGAAATGTTAAAAACAAAGCTATAGACAGACAAAATACCTACAGAGCGAGACTAACAAGTTTTTGGAGTTACGTAATATCACCAAATTCCAACTTTTTATAATTGCCACGAAATGCTAGATCACAGTCAAATAAAACATAAAATATTATGTACTAGTTACCTACATCTACCATTTAATTGTTGTTATTCATATAAACGAACGTTAGTTACCACATCGCGGTCACAGAAACGTTACTTTCATTTTATACAGATATAAATTATAACGAAAATAAAAAGTTAGTAGTAGGTAGGTACCGCAGTTTGTTTCTTGTGAAATAACACCTTTTGCTGATCATGATTATGATTGTAGACAACATAAGAGTTTCTGTTTCTTCATCATGATTCATCATCATCTGCCTTGCCTTTTCCCAACTATGTTGGGGTCGGCTTCCAAACTAACCGAATGTAGCTGAATACCAGTATTTTACATGGAGCGACTGCCTATCTGACCTCCACGACCCAGTTACTGGTTAATACGATATCCCTTGGTAAGACTTTCGGGCTTCTGACGACCCGTAACGACTGCCAAAGATCCACGAATGACAGTCGGGACCAACGGCTTAACGTACTTTCTGAGGCACGGAGCGGTCTTAGAATATAAAGATGGTCATCCACGGACCAACCGCGGCAAGTGTAGCTTAACCTGATCGATCGACCCGTGCGGCTGTTATTACTTAGCCACAAACCCCACCTGCTCCTATTGTACTTGTAAAATATAATAGCAATCAATATGATCGATTCAATTCGACGGTTGAAAGGCTAAATTGGTCTAAGCGACAATTTTGCAATATTGAGTTATAAAATCATCACGCCTTTATACCCCGAAAGTTTGGGCAGAGGTGTACCTTAAAATGCACATACATTTCACCAGTTATGTTTAAGTCCCATGTAATAGGGGGCGAGCCTATTGCCATGAACCGGACACAAACCCAGACTCCGGGCTGCTACTGAAAAATTCCATATGGAAAAACACGATAACAATTTGCCCGACCCGGAAGTCAAACTCAGGACCTGATGCTCAGCAGTAGACCAAAGAGGCAGTCCATTATTGAATCAGTTGCTCTCATTATAAACTTGCATAACTATATGCAGCTGTTATTAGACTTATTACACAAAAGTAACCTTTAATAACATTATTTGTAAAGTCCTTTTACCTGTAAAAGGTCGCTGAAGTCGCGTTCTATGTCCGGTTTAATCTTCAAAGTCACACTATTCATTCAAATATCAACCATTGACTTAATTGGATTAAAGACTTAACATAACGAGATTACGCCACGTTTTACATGACGTAACAAACAGAATCATAGACTAGTTTTTTTTTATTCGCCATTTGAATTTTGTTATGACACATCACATCAAGCTAAATATGAGAACATGTTCTAACTGATAATGAAAATTAGTTGACATTTAAATAAAATACTGTTCTTTGGATTAGTTTGACCCTGAACTCTTTCAGATAAAAGATTATTATAACACAGTAACATAATAGTAGCTTATCATATTCCAACTGCTGGGATACAGGCCTCCTCTCTGTGAGAAGCAGTGGGCCGTAATCAAAAGGCCCAGTGCGGGATGGTTTTAGTACAGTAGGCAAATAAAATTACTACAGTTGATTAAATTCAAGCCGTAATGATCTAACGGCGCAGGATATCATTTACCAGCAGTGATAGTTAGTGGTTCAGCAGCTTCAATATCATCAGGATTTTGCCGAAATTTAGCATTGCGTCGTGGACGTCGTGTCATCAGAAGACACCCGCCACGCAACGACGCTCTGCTAGAGTGACCGTCACCAGTCGATGTCATTCGTATTCGACCTTTTCGGTGATTCAAGCAACTTCGTAACAAAACTAGACGGCGCCACTTGCTGCGTCCTCATATCTGATAAGATGAAATTGAAAGTATAATAATAGCGTCAAAAGGTTCAGGTGCACCTGCTAACTTTCCGTTTGACTAAACAGGTTTTATGAAACAAGAAGAATAAACTACGAAACTACAAGTTGTATTATCAAATCGAATAACCTATAATTTAAGACAGATGGACGGGTAGACATCACATCGTAAGCTGACGATGTTTTCACCTTTACAGCGTATCATTAGATTATGTCAGTTGGGGTCGGAGCAGGAAACAATTTTATTTATGCGCCAAAGTCCATTGCTACTCGTATTGTGAGCCATGATGTTAGAAATAGGAATTTATGAAAGTTGACTATGCAACATGCAAATTACAATGAAATTATGTTAATCAAAAAAGTTTTAGTCTTCGATCGGGTTTTTTTTAGTTTACGCAATATTGTTAAATTGCTAGCATTGCTTAGTTTGGTAATAATGATGTGAAATCTCGTTGGTAAAAGAAAAGCGGACAGGCAACCACATCAAGTGTAGGGATAACAGTCAAAATGTGATGTCATTGATTCTTAGTTCGGGCTCGGAACTAATCTTATGTCCGTAAAAAATACGGTTCATCAAACGCCCGTAACTTCGGCCAAAACCACGGAATTCGCGATTAGAGAGAAAGACCTAGAGTAACGTTTTTAGGAGACTTTCTTTAAATTTTAAGAGTAAAAATTTGCTAACTGCATTCACAGATTTTCGAAAAATGTTACTGTCAGCTAGAAAATTTGTTACCAGCCGAATGGAAAAGTATAAGACGAGGATAAATATCTTTTAAATAACAATTTCGGTGATGTAATTGATCGTGTCGCAAATGATCATACCATTGATACTCAAGTAGCTGTACTGTTTTGTTCCGATAAAAAATTTAAGGAAATAAAGAATGAAAGACGGGCGTTTTGGGGGACTGTCTTAGGTAATTTTGACGTTCAAAAAGTGCTTATTCTCAGGCTAATTTTAATAACAGACTTTTGATTTTGAGTTTGAATATCACGATTGTCGGTGTTGAGTCCAGTTTTAATCGGAACGAGAATTAAATAATTAATAAACTAATTAATAAATCAATTAATTCATTAATTAGCTTTGGTTTGGTTGAATTTAATGCAAAAGATTTTTTAATTAAGTATTGCATTATTTTTCTTGTTTTCCTTTGACACTGAATTTTTGCAATCTTTCCTTACATCGCCTGTAGCATAAGCACGATAGTGGGTCTTCGGTCCTCAGTTTCCTATATTGCAAGAGAATGTCTGAAGGTATCAGTTTCAAATCTCCCACCCCAGGGTTTCCGACAGTCGGTAATTACATTACTTAACTCCTTTCTTCCCATTGACAGTGACTGATGTTTTGCATATTATTTATCTTTACGAGGATTTTGAAGGTAACATCAGTAGTTATTATGTAGTAGAACAGTTGAAAGTTCTTTAAGATCCAGAAAAACAAATGAAAATCAGATGATGAAATTTCAGCACATGGAATAATCCCGGAAGAAGCATAAGAAAATAAATAAAATTGTTATCATGTAAGTTAGAGCAAAGGTTTTCATGTTTAAATATCATTTTTTTTAATGATGAAAGATAATAATCAAATTCAGAAGGATATGAAGACGATTTGGGCAGAAATTTTTATAATTTGAATATATTTTTGCTAATCTGTTGGCAGTGGAATATTAACTAAATAATTAACCAAAGCCAGACAAAACTTTACCTAATAAAGTAAACTTCGCTTCATAAAGTCAAAGTGATCAAGTAAATGTGGATAATTCCATCGAAGGTTAACCAGTTCGTTATATTAACGCTTTAAATAGATTCGTCGCGTTTTTATACTGTCTTATGTTTTGCGGGAAAGTGAAAATAGTTTCGGAATGAGTCCTACACAGTCTAATAAAGACGCTTATTTGCATGTATGTAATTAGGTAATTATATACCGTTTAAGAGTCTTACATTATTCATGGCTATAATGTCAATGTTTTATAAAATATTTCACAAGCTCGACAAACTAGGGTAAAAATAAAAAGTAACATGACGCTGATATTCTAATATTCCAGATTTAAAATATGCAGCCTCATTTAGAATGTCACGCACTAGAAAAAAAAATGAATTGTAATTTCAAAACTAAACCAAATTTTGAACACATTTTTTACGCAAAAAAGTTTCGCAAGTCAAAAAAATATGGCAAGTCTATAAAAGTAAAAATGTTACATAATGCTAGTTCTTCAAAGAATAATAAAGCTATGAATAAACACATTTATCACACCCGATTAGCACTAAACAACGATTTGTTGTCTTTTGCAGTAACGTGCGGAAACTAGCAAATAACACGCATTGTTCTTTTTGGCAAATTTTATGGCACCAATCAGTTATGATTGATTGCATTTCCGTTGGAACCTGCAATTAGCTGCGTTATACAGTTCTCAGTAATTGATAGTTTGATAATACAGAATCAGCATGTACCTATCTGTTAATGAGAATCTACGTAGTCGTTTATCTTAGCTGCAACTACATGGTTGAGTATCTTCGAGTTTATGACTTGCAACGCCTAGATAATGTATGGCTTTACGCCCTTGACAAGTAGAAATCTTATTTCCATGCGTAGTTTTTTTTAGCGTAAATAAGTTCTAAACTGGGTAAGTATTAATTAGCGTTGTATGATATTTTGGAACTGGCTTTAGCCGCAACGGTCTCACGCAATTTTGCAAAAAAATTTTTTGTTAGATTTTGGGTCAAGCTAATTTTGTTATATTTAAACCTCAAATATCAAATAGTATCACTTTCACAGAATATTGTCAAATGATGATGGTGTTTTAGTCCTGTAGGCTGCAGTTATCACGCCGCGTAGGCGGCTCGGTCATGCGCAGAGCAACCCCACCGGAGGTTGCAGCGATCCTTAACCTAACTAACAGCTGATCATTGATAAACAATGCTGCCAGCAAATTGGCGAAATTCCAAATGCAGACAAAAAAAATTACAATCAACAAACATACCTTAGATTGTGCTGAATCAGGCTGCATGTAGTAAAATAGGAAAAACATCCACACAGCTCCGATTAGGAACAGGATTTTGACGTTTCGTCGCATTTTGTTTTTTTTTTATAAACAATTCAAAAGAGGAACGTATCACTGGTTGGATCACACTCGATTTTTAAACGGGCACGTTCGTTTTATGCGTCGCGTTCGCGTTTGTTATTATTTGTCTTAACGGTTCGCGGCGCGCGCGGCCGCGCTCGGTGGTGCGGCGTGCGGACTGAACCCAGTTCACAGAATAATACAGATAGCTGCCGGTCATGCGCGTATCGGTCCTCGACACCGCGTACCAAAATAGAACTTGCACAGTTCGGCCGGCATCGACGTACTGTGCAGCGCGTACGGCGGTCCTCTCACTGCATTGTTCTCCTTGGTCAGTGTCTAGACGTATGCCGTGGTAACTGCCTGGCAACATGATAGGCCTAGTACGCCAAGGAACCGGTTCAGATGCGTGCGCAATCGGTTTTTATTATGAAAGTATGCAAGGGTCATGCAGATCCTTTCGAGAAACCTGGTGACTGAAAATGCTCATTGAACCATTACTTGATTCCTAGCATCTTCAAGCTTTTATTGCAGAACCTTTTCTTTGACATCTCGCTAAACTTTACAGTCTACACCTATTTCAGCTCCCCAGAAAAGGTCCAAAGTTTCAAATTTTGTGCCCGATATTGGCTCCCTTTCTTGATCTGTGGCTTATTAAGATTTTTGTCGTTTTGGTGAATGCTGTAATAATGTAGGTTCACTAATAAGGGCTTATAATGTCATAATGATTAAATTGTCGCTTACCTCGCTAAGGACAAGGCCGTGAAATGAATACTTTTATTGCAACTATTACGATTTGTTTAGCTTTTTATTTATTTTTATTGCTTGTACGGAGAGTTGGCAGATTTTCATTCTATCTGCGATTTTGCGAAGTGAAAACTTTTGGCTCGCGTCCACTTTTATCTGCAGAAAGTAAAGTTATTTGTAATCACACTGTTTGTATTAATGTCGTAATTTCTCAATATATGCTGTGACCACAAACGGCGAAAGACTTATAACAGCTACAATCGTACTTTAATTACATCTTGTTTTGATACATCCTTATCATTAGCAGCAGGGACTGTCCCAAATTGCGCCACTACTTGGCCAGCAGGGACTGTCCCAAATTGCGCCACTACTTGGCCAGCAGGGACTGTCCCAAATTGCGCCACTACTTGGCCAGCAGGGACTGTCCCAAATTGCGCCACTACTTGGCCAGCAGGGACTGTCCCAAATTGCGCCACTACTTGGCCAGCAGGGACTGTCCCAAATTGCGCCACTACTTGGCCAGCAGGGACTGTCCCAAATTGCGCCACTACTTGGCCAGCAGGGACTGTCCCAAATTGCGCCACTACTTGGCCAGCAGCGACTGTCCCAAATTGCGCCACTACTTGGCCAGCAGGGACTGTCCCAAATTGCGCCACTACTCGGCCAGCAGGGACTGTCCCAAATTGCGCCACTACTTGGCCAGCAGGGACTGTCCCAAATTGCGCCACTACTTGGCCAGCAGGGACTGTCCCAAATTGCGCCACTACTTGGTTCTTGCTTAACATCCTTATCATTAGCAGCAGGGACTGTCCCAAATTGCAAAACTACTTGGTTCTTGCATATAGGTATCTTCTTTATCCTTTCTTACTCAAGCTATATTTATTATTAACCCATCATCACAGTCTGGCATCTCTTTTCAGTCATGGTCCTCACTTATCCTTTCCCTAATGCAAATACCAAGACCTACTACTGCGGCCTTCGTCTGTTCCAATGTTACTGAAGCTGAAAGATCAATAAAGTTTTACACATCTGCATCAGAACTTTGCAAGACACTGCGATGTCAAAGGCCTAGGCCAGCTGCTCCGAACATTAAGACATGCTCGAAATACTGCCATAGCCATTAAAATTACATATATCTTTCCTGACACCAAAACTTTATGTTGAATGAATCATTAATTGCTTATCTTTATCTGTATTACATTTGGACGAAGCACACTTTTGTTCTTAACAGTTGCTTTTCTTCGATTCAAATGTTGTCCTTAGACGTATCCATAAAATATGAAAGAAGAATTAACAGATCAAAAGATTTTTATTGATTATCTCTCGTCACTAGTTTTTGTCATGTTTCCGGAATTCTGGTTAGTGGTGTGTGACTTCAAGTTTTGTAGCACCGTGAACCAGAAGCATAATTATATCGATTTAAAACTGGTTACGGTCACATCAAAATATACTTCTTAAAAAACACTATAATTATGCAATTTGTACCTTAGTACAATATCGATGGCTATAAAACGTTTCCCGTCAGTTAACGTATCACTATACCAAACGCCGAAGTTATGGCTCTTGTGACTATTACACAAGGATTAAAGAGGGCCATGCCCTCTAAACCACAGCGTGAAGCGTGGGTGACCCACTATCAAACTGACAGATTTATATTTATAACGTTCACTTGACAATGACACGTGACGTCATATAAATATGACAGGCCTAGAAATTATTAGGCCGGATACTTGCTTCCGATTAGATGGAATCAAAGATGGAAGGTCGATAGTCAGTGAGCGAAAGCAGATCTAAGATGGATAGGTGTATGGTGTAAAGAGTGACAAAGCGATAGTCATTGAGAGAAAGAAGGTCTAAGATGGATGGAATGTGTGAAAGATAAAAAACCAAGAAAGGAAGTAAACAACGAAGAAACATCTGAAAGTAATAAGAGACAAATGCCAACTGCAAATTAATTGGAATAATATTAGAAGGATGGCTGTGATGGCCTGACCTGAAGATAAGCAGGCGGTTATGACTCCTGCGAATCCTATCTTAAAGTCTCAATCCGTATCGCAAAAATTTGGAAAATATTAGTCATCATGCCCAGATATTGAACAAAGCCATTAGAAAAGAAAATCTAATACACAACGGACATAAAGCCGCTGTGCTTCTATAGATTATAAAATAATATAGAAAGCGATAAAATCACATCACAATAAAACTAGACCAACCCACATTGACTATAAAACGTTCAATAAAATATTTAAACGGTTGTTACGATGCTTCAATCTCTCTCTGATGACTGTGACATTGATTTTATGATTTTATTTATAGCACTGGCTTTTGAGTTAGAAAAACTCAAAGGATACGATAGGATTCGCCTGACAATAATGAGGAATAAATATTATAGGGACCAAAATACACAAGTATTTTTGGTCCTCAACTCCTAAACAACGGACAACGTGATAATAACGCAAAACTTCGGAAATAATACTGCAATGCTGATTTTCAGAAGGAAGTCAACAAAAAGTTTGTAACGCTTCGAAGGCAATATAACGCAGTAATTTTCTGACAGCGCCATCTAGTGGTAAAGCTAGCTAACACAACGTAACGTAACTTAGCTGCAGTTACATCAAGTTCCGTGCGCACTTGACAGATGACATTGTCATGTATTTGAAGGTTAAGTTTATGTACTTACTTAATTTGTTTTATTTAACAAAACGGAAATGAGAAATCGTTTTCTTAAAAAAAAAACATATATTTCTCATTTAAATTTTTCGAGACTCGCGGAGAATTTTCATTAGTAAATATTTCTGAAATAAGAAAAATCTTTAACGTACCTACATACCATAAAATAAGTGAGAAAAGTGTAAGTAGTTTTTTTTTATAGTAACTTTAGTTAACTCATTTACAAACACAACTTTCTTAAAACTCCATCTACAGCAAAAAGTGGAAGAAATGTATTCCCCGGGAATTTCAATGATTTCTGTTGTAATTAGTCGCCTCACCATAACGCGGAAATTATATTCCTCCTGTCACAGGGCGCGGATTTTCTTGCTTATGGTGATGAGCCATGTGGGCTTATGGTGGAAAACAGCTATGGTGCTATACCTAAAAGTTCACTGGTTATATTTAATGGCGTCAAAATGAGAGAGATACATTTTCATCGTTCAACCATCAACTGTTAAAATTAACAACTTATCTAGACAGAAAATAGTAATATTCATAAGCTTTACACAACAGTCCAGTGACAACAACAACTTTTTAATCTCCATAAAATGGCATTTCTATCGAAATAAAAAAATAAAAAAGAAAAAGCAAAGACATAATTCCTACACTTTTTTCCCGCTTTTCCCCGTCCGAGCGTTCCTGTTATCCCGGCAGAGTTCGTGCGGTGTCCGACGGGAGTGCGCGTCCCCTCGCCTCGTGATCGATTGGCGCGTAACGAACTTACATCGAAGTTTGAATATTTCGAATTCGTTGGATTCGAACTGTTTTGAATATTGTTTTGTTATGTGAGTGATGTTTTGAGTTCTATAATATTTGTTGGACGTAAAGTTTTAGGTAGGTAAGTCAATCCCATTCTTTTTTCTATTAATAAGTGGGTTTAAAAAAAAAAACAAGTCTTCTAACTTAATTCTCACATCATTCAAGGGCACGGTCGGAGGGTCATCTAAGGGGCACGTTTTGAAGCTCGGCTTTATACTAATTACAATTAAAGCAGCAATGCCAACACTAATGACATTCTTATCAGAGAAAATTCCAATATGATCAGGGCGATAATTTCTAACCTTGAAAAGAGACCATAAAGTAACTCAATACAAAACAAACGTCTGTCAGAGAATACAAAGATGACTTTCATAATGATGACACAAACGCAACAATGTTACAAAATGAAGATAAAAATGTCATACAATATGTATGACAGAAAGAATTTAAACCGTTAAATGAAACGAATATTATCAACTTTATTATGTTAAGTTACATTATTTACGGTATTAAGCTGGAGTCTTTTAATAATTTAATCATCCCTGAAGGTAAAAAGTGAGGTAATGAATTCTTCGAACCGCTCTCATTACCATAGATTAAAATCTTGTCAGTTGTCGATTTCCGAACGCTATTTACGATGCAAATTATGACAATTTCGTTAAAATGGAAGATAACTTGATCAGTTGAAAGGTATTTTTTACCTGGATTAACAATTTTACAAGATATTTTATTGCACGATTTATTGTAGGATCATGTTGATACCCGCCTCTGCTTCGTACGGGTGCAATAAAATCACACTAATTTTATAAAAGCGAAAGTTTGTGAGTGTGTATAATGTTTGTTACTTCTTCACGCTCAAACGGCTAGACCAATTTTGATAAAATTTGGTATAGAGCTAGCTGACACCCTGGATTAACATAATTATAGGCTACTTCTTATCCCGATATTCCCACGGGATCGAAACTTATGCGTGTTAAACCGCAGGGCGCAGCAAGTAGAAGAATAAAACAATAAACAAACTTTGGGAATACCTTTAGAAATATTTATTTCTATGAAGAAGTTAGATGAAGCAGATTCTACACTTTATAAACGACGATTAGTGACGTGTGTGGTTAAACAGTCCCTAATCACCTAAGATGAGTGTTTACGTCGTACCGCATTTCATACAAACTTTCAAGTCCTTATTTTTCAAAATGAATGAACCGATTTTAATGAAACTTCATACGCATAAGCAGGATCTACAAAGTTACTTAAGAACATTTTTCGAAAAATAGTGTTACAGCCAAATTAGACCGATTTTAAAGATTTCCAGTTATCTTTTTTTAAATACCTAAGACATTTCCAAAATGTTCTTAAGTAACTTTTTAGACCTTCGTATTCTTCATAAGCGTATGCAGTTTCATTAAAATCGGTTCATTCATTTCGAAAAACAAGGGATTGACAGTTTGTATGAAATGCCGTACAGCGCTGGCGGCAACGTTTATGAATAAAGGGGCTTATGACCATGTTTTCAAAGATTCTCAAAGTTTTCTCCTTCTGTAAGATACTTATTCGATATATCGTTTTAAATAACAATGGAAGAATATAAAAACTCCAGTAATATAAATCCACAAGGTCAGCCGTTTCGCCAATATCATGGCGGGTTGACAAGACCCTCCCCCATGTTAGTCTGATGTTCACCCTCCCGGAGTGCAATATAAACAATATTAGCGTCCCATGTTAATATATTGAGTATTGACATTTTGGCAATAGAATAATATTATTTATTAGAATTGCAGAGATCGATACTTTGATTTAAGTGTAAGCTAGTTACAAAATTGCGTGCAATTTTAAGGCTTTGCTTTGGCAAACTTGGGAAACTTTCATGATTATGTGTTAATATAATCCATACTAGTCCATACTAATATTATAAATTCGAAAGTAACTCTATCTGTCTGTATGTTACGTTTTCACGCCTAAACCAGTGAACGGGTTTCAATAAAATTAGGCAGAGAGATAGATTGCATACCGGGGAAGGACATAGGATATTTTTTATCGACATACCTCGCGGGCGAAGCCGCGTGCGGAAGCTAGTTTATATATAAATAAAAAAAAATTAAAGTCACAGTATTATGAACTCCCTTAATTTCGTCGTAACCACAAAACTGATCTCATTCAACAAACTTTACAGTTTAAAAAAAAGCTTTCTTCCTCCTTACTGTTGAGTTTCTTTATTATTATCGTCATTTATCCACAAGGTCACCTGTTTTGCTAATTACATAGCGGGCATAGAAGACCCCCATCTCCCCTAAGCTGGCTTTACGTGCACCCTTACTGAGAGCAATGTAAACAACATTAGTGGTCCATGTTAGCAGTAATCATTTGCAGTAGCTTTTATGGATAGGTCATGGATGAAGATATTTTTTGCACTTTAATTTGAAAACTTTGCAATAGTGGTTTGTGAGCGTCTTACTTTAATTTATCATATTTCAGATTACCAGTGCTCGCGTCATAAAAAATCTCAATCAGTGTCTGTTTTGCTAAAAATATAGTCCTGTCTTTTCTTTGAAAATTTATTAGATGGTACACGCAGACGCCAACTGAGCCATAGAACTACAAAACTTTGCAAGAAAAATTTAACAATTTGTAAATCTTGGAAGCCCCTATCCCCCTTTTTAGGGGAGGCCTATGTCCAGCAGTGGACGTTTTTCGGCTGAAATGATGATGATGATGAAATCTTAGAAGTGCTTGTACAGTCAACAGCAAAAGTAGATGATCAAAATCAGAAATTCAATACTTGAACGGAGTTCGCGCAGAACTCTGCCACACAGCCACACAGTCTCTGCACACAGCTCAACAACTACAACAACAACAGCAATAGCTCTGCCATACAGTTCTGACGCGAACTCCGTTAATTAGTATTGAATTTCTGATTTTGATCATCTACTTTTGCTGTTGACTGTACCACAAAATAGTCACACAATTGTAACAAAAAGACCAAGTCTACAACAATTTAACTCGTACATATTTGTAATTTTGTCACGCATTTTTTTCTACATACATTTTTTTTTAGAAAAAGGACCTTTGTGATAAAGGACCCTGATGGTAACCCGTCCGGTGGTCACCACCACCTATGGACATCTGCCATTCTAGAGGCGCCATGGCAGTAGGGTGTGGTTGTGGAGCTATGTCACAAACCATGCTCCACCTCCTATCCTGGCCTCTGTGTCCCAAATCATGCAGTCAAAGTGACCTCTGCGCTGCCACCGACGACGCCCTGGAAGTCGCGAAGTTTTGGGCCATTAAGATCTAAAATACAGTTGCGAATAAGTCCAGCGACACGAAGAAGAAGACCCTGTGGTCTTCTTCTTGCCATCCCAGGACATAAACTAAAATGACTCATTATGCCTGTAATTACACCTTTAAAATTGGAAATTTAAAAAATTGCTTGGCGGTAAGAATAAGTATGGCGATATGCGGTCCCTGGACGATCTTTCAGATACCTAGTGCTCATCTACTACTTAATACTGTTCCTCCTATTTCAATATAATCCTTTTTTAAGTATTGCCTACCTTTTCAGTTATAATCTTCACCAAGGTTTCAAGCGGGAAGTAAAGCGCTTCATCTCCCCCACGTTTGTGGTCGTCACCCTCGCTGAGCGTTATATAAACAACTATTGTGGTACAATGTAAAAAAATCGAAAATAATTATACTTACATCACAAATAACATGATATTTTGTACAACGTTACTGGTGAGAGGATTCTGGCTCTGCTTTGCTCTTTTTATTATCGACTAGCTGCGCCCCGCGGTTTCACCCGCATAAGTTTCGATCCCGTGGGAATATCGGGATAAAAAGTAGCCCATATGTTAAACCATGTGTCAGCTACCTCCTTACAAAATTTTATCAAAATTGATCCAGCCGTTTGAGCGTGAAGAAGTAACAAACATATAAACAAACACACTCACAAACTTTCGCCTTTATAATATTAGTGTGATTAGTCCACGACTTCGTTCGCGTGGATGTCGGGTATAAAATTGTGTCGCTTATAGAAGGTGTCGGTACCTCTCCTTCATTCAAAAAGAAGAACCTATTTTCTCTTTCTAATTTTGTTATTTTGCGTAGAACCCTAATTATTTTTCACAAATAAAAGAAGCCTAAGTTATTCCTTATACATCAGCTATCTACCAGTGAAAGTCCCATCAAAATCGGTCCAGTCGTTTCGGAGATTAGCCGGAACATGTATCATACTACGTGTGCAGAAGTCCAAGACATCTTTCTTATTCGGAAAACTAACCCAAAACTGCAAGACAATGGCGCCGATTCTGTTGTTCACCAACTAAACTAAATTTAAGTTCAGTGCATCTTTTCCTTTCTATTTCGTTAAGAAAATGCATTAAGCATCTTGTATGAGTAGTATTAGGCGCTGATTAATTTGACAGGACTAAACTAAAATTTATCTTCTGTCCTTCTTTTGCACTTTGAGTGCATCGTATACGGAGCAATAAGTATTTGTCTCATCTAGATTTATCGCGAAGAACAGGTTTTGATGAGACTTTGTTGTTTTTCGTTATTCTTTTTTGTTTTTGTAATGATAATTATGTTCTGGATTACTATTTTATTTATTTATTTATATGTATAAAAAGTATGTATTAGGTATGTTGAAACTGTGTGTACTCCCCGTCACTTTCCACAGGTTCATTAGAAAACCAGCGTTATGCTATGTTCACATGCACGCCGTGCAGCCCGGCGGGCTGCCTGGCGGGCTGCGCGGCATGCAGCCCGCCCCAGGTCGGCGAACATTCAAGCTGTTCACACGCACGCCGTCGTGTCAGTCAGCACGCCCGGTTCGCGGCATTCACGTTCACAGGCGCGTTTACGGGCTCGGGCGTACCGTTTACACGCTCGTGAATGTGAATGTGCACGTTGAATGTCGAGTTGAACGCGCGCGTGTGAACATAGCATCAGACATTAATGTCTGGCATTAATGCTGAAATGAATCTTTTTAGCGCAGCCGTGAGGCACACACTATTTATTGTTGTTGAAACATAATTTTTATTTTGTTAATTTTGTATTTTGTGTTTCACGAACTGTGTCCAAATAAACGTTTTTCTTTCTTTCTTTCTTCTCTTAATGAAATAGAAAGAAAAAGATGCACTGAACTTAAATTTAGTTGAGTTTGTGAACAAGGGAATCGGCGCCAATGAGACTTAAATTACCTACAAAATGCAATAGAGGTACAAAATGATAATTTAGATATTTCACGATACATCTATAAAAGGTGCCTGGTCCAGTAATAATCCGGCAGTATTGAAGTGAGTGCATCTCCCCTCGCCTTTGTGGTCGCCACGTGCCCTCGCTACATATAAACAATTTAGGTTCCAGAACTTCATTCATATTGATTCCATGTTTTACGATGAGCTAAGAAAAGTAATAGGAATCTAAGTGTATTACATTTTTTTTATCAAGACTACCAACATAAATTGTCTGTATATTCAAATAAAAACTACCATTCTTTGACAATTATAATGAAGTGTCAATTTAAAAAGAAATATTTCCCTAACTGTACCTACCCGTAACTTACGAGTTTCTGGAAAGTCGTCTGAACTTTGCGATACTATACCTAATTGCGTATCTTGGTTATTGCTAATCCATTGCTTCATTATTTTGTCGCTCCTTCAGTATGTTATATAATAACGCAATGAATGTTGCTGAAATGTCAAAATGAAACCGCCGATTTTGGTTGGATGATAAAATAAAGCAGGATGCTGATGAATGCATTTTCAGCCTCCAAATAACCAATAAAACCACTAACAATAAACTAATTTGTCTGCCCCAAAACGAGAGGTAATGTTAATTACTTAGTGTCAAAATTACCACACAGCTACACTTCATTTACTCTCTCCAATCAAAACAACATCACAACAAATAAAGCTTAAAGCACAGTTAAAGCACACAGACGTAGAACGCACTACCTACACACTACAAAATGTACAGATTAACGTCAGTACAGATGTGCTAAGTCGAACCAGTCGATCGGTGTAATAATAGCGCGTTGCACCCCATCCCTGCGATCCGCGCCGGCCGTCATGTGCACTCGCCCTTACTTAATCTAAAACAATTTAGAGCTGGGTATTAAATGGAATTCTATACTATAATTTACTTTGAGGATTTATTCTGGCTGTTTTGAATGTGAAATTAAAAGTGGATCGAATTTTTGGTCTCGTTTTGGGAGCTGTTTGGTGATTTTTGACTCTCAGTACATTATCCAATGCTGAACATAGGCCTCTCCCAGGCTGCGCCACAACATCCTGTCCTCCACCTTCCACATCCAGTCTGTTCCAGCCACCTTCTTCAGGTCGTCCGTCTCAGTAAATTATAAAATGACATAAAAAAAAAAATTGCATACCTATTGCTAAAACCTCTTTATTAAATTGGAGGAGATTAAACAAAAAAAAAAACGTTTATTGATGAAATGTGTCCAATATGAGTCCAGTAGAAATAATTTAGTAAGGTCCCTGAATTTGAACAGAACTGATGTAGGCAATTAGGCATGTTCCATACAATTCTATCCCAACCAAATGGCGACGACGCGAAGGGTTTGTTCAAATTCATGGCCCACGTCCTGTGAAAGTACAATTGTTTAGGATACGATGGGACTGGCATACGCTATGCGTAAAAGCCTCTATAAATAAATAAAGAATAAAAAAAAAAGTTGTTTCATACATATTGTAAATAACTTTTTCAGCTATCAATCTCCGAGTTGTCTAATTTTGTAATGTAAGCAAAAAAACACGCTTTATACCTATACCGAAAACGCAATGGTTCATCTCCAAAAATATGAAAGCCATTTTCTCAAGAGAGTTTCCAATTCAACAAAATATTTAAGAAAGTACATGAAACTGTTTAAAATGTTCGACATAACATTGTGCATTCATTTATAGAGTGACCCAGGACGCCGTAGTAACCGATATTCCACAGTAGATTTATGACTTCCGCAGAAAGGAGAACCGAGTTGGTATTCTTTGATTTTCATTCATTTCCGAAATACTCATAACACTATGTTGCTCTTATAATTTATTGTTTGCTACATTTTTAGGAACTTTCCAGGAAATCTCTTAAAGAAATAATCAACATTCCTAGCATAATTAAAGATGAAATTTAAAGCGCAAGCAAGTTGAATAGTTAATTATTGATATGATGAAGACCCAGGGATCACAAATTAATTAGTTTCATTGGGGTTCCGTTTTTAGGATTCTTTACCCAAAGGGTGCCAACGGGACCATTATTACTAAGCCTCCGCTCTCCGTCCGTCCGTCTGTCTGTCAGCGGGCTGTATCTCATGAACTGTAATAGGTAGACAGTTCAAATTTAGAGAGAGTGTATTTCTATTGTTGCTATAACAACAAATAATAAAAGTAAAATAAAATTAAAAATTAAAGGGCGTCTCAAGAAACGTGTTTTTTGCCGCTTTTTGCTTGTGATTTACAGGAAACCGTCGTGTGCGAGTCCGACTCGCACTTGGCCAGTTTTTTTAATAATGACTGTCGAGATCCGTTTGGTAGCCGAAAATAAATTTTCTTAAAGTTTTTAAAAACCTGGTTCATTTAAAATACTATGCAATGGACAAAAAATAATAAAGGAAGTAGGTACTTATTTAATATACTTAAATGTGAAAAATTGCTTTTTTTACTTTGAACTATATGTCTGAAGTCTGGAGTAGGTCGGTGCAAGCTAAAACTCTTTTTTTATTTTTTTTTTATTTTTGACTAATTTTTACTTTAAACTAAACATATACTATCTACTTTTAGTTAAACATACAGAAGGTACGCATGAAATATATCGGCGGTCCGGATCAGGACCATGGTCCGCCACACACTCACAAACTTTAGCCTTCACAATATTAGTGTAATGGATTAGCAATATCCTTCAATATGATTCAGATTTAGATTAATAGTGTGTTACGTAATTACCTAGGGTGTCAGTTTAATACATACATAGACTCACGCTTTCTTCCCATGTCGGTAGGCAGACTCTACTACTAGATATTTTCTCATGTTCGCTGAGCGAGTTCGCAAAGATAACGTTACACGTAATATCTTTTAATTTGTAAATTAGTCTATGAACTGTTATTAACACACTACCGAATTGGGAAACTGTAATGGTAGCGTATGTATGTAATAAATAAATAATTATATAAATAAAATACTCAGAACCAATACCATCCAGACAGAATACCAGCGTCAGGTATTGTACCTGGCATATGCTGAGCTGGACTCCCATTTGGTGCAACCATGAGACAGATACCGCCCAGTAGTGATCACAGAACATAAATACCGTGGTGATCGACTGTTATGGATGTATATGAGCCAGGTGTCTATGGGTCAATTTATCTTTTTAATCATTGTTATTTTTTTTCTTTCACCTTTTCTGATATTTTTTAAGACTTTTTTAATACCTGTATTGTGTCTTTTGTTGCACTGAATAAACGTTTTATCTATTTAGCTACTCAACGCCACCTGCTACGATTTTATAGAACACAATAATAGTTCCTTTCATAAACACATCATTGATCTATGTATACTAGATGACGCATAATTTTCGCAGCCTGCACATGATGGCAGTCGAGAGGGCGGCGACTGCATCTAACTGCTGCTTCTAGTATTGCGACCAGTCGACCTTGATGAGATAATAATTACAGCTTATCAGCAATTTCAGAAGAGTCAGTGTTGGAGGGAAAGGAGATGATTATTTATTTATTTAATACTTCAAGCACATAAATGTACAGAGGCGGACTTAATGCCATAGGCATTTCCTACCAGTCAACATTTGGGTGATGCAGAGACAAACAGTGGTAGGTGGATGTGGTGGTGAGTGGTGGTGGGATTATCATCATCATCAGCCTATAGCAGTCCGCTACTGGACATAGGCCTCTCCTATTGCACGCCATTCAACTTGATTTTCGGTAACTCTCATCCAGCTGCTACCAGCCATCTTGCGAAGATCGTCGCTCCACATAGCCTGAGGGCGTCCCAACCTTACTTTTACCGATTGAAAGGAGATGATATGGACGAGAAATATTAAGATGGTTTTAAAGAAATAGTATTTCAATCAGTATTGGTAGGTAGATAAAGCAGATGTTACTTAAACCCTGACTAACTGAACAGAACCCTTTGCAATAACTTTGTTATTATCTAAAATGATTTGGCAAATAAGAATGACGTACAGATGTGGTATTTTACATAACATGAACTAACTCTGGCCTGCTTTAAATAGGAGAACGAATTTCAGGCCACAAAGGCAAATACAATTATATTAGTTCCAATTTGAAAACTGTAATAATTTAAATGAAACGCTGTTGAACACTTACCATCACAATCTGAATCATATTGAACGATATTACTAACCTATTGCTTCATATGTTCGAAACATTTGTCTGCTCAGCAACATCAATAACGCAATAAAACTTGTTGAAGTGTCAAAATTAACGTCATTGCTACTGTTAGTGTGTTACGCAATTCGCGTCGCCGTCGTTGCGATTTTGGTCTTTATTCTTTGTCAGCTTTTCATCCTGTCTTGGTTTCAGTGGATATGCTGTTGGTCTGTTTTAGTTCGTACCTATCTACCAGTCTATTTGTGTTAATGCTACTTTCTATTAATTATAATATAAAGAGCAGTGGCCCTACAGTCCGACTTTTAATTATCTGCAGTAAAAAGACACTGCTTAGTAACTCATTTCGGACTGAGTTTAGAGATATGCATGTCAAATAAGTTTCGTTTGTCACACTATTCTGTATTAGAAAAACAAGATTTGGTTGATGGCCGCGAAAAACAAAAATACGCTTAATTCTGTCATTTATGTAACATATAAGCTGTCATTTTACTGCATCTAATTAAAAGTCCGACTACCTATAGATTAACTTGTATCAGTGAGTAACAATTAATAATAGTTGATCAAGTCACTATTCTATGTCAGTGGGTCTCGAAGTTAATACCTACAATAATTTCTGCGCATTGCTGTGCGAGACAAAGTTAGCCAGGTTTCCTTTGAGAATAAGTATCTACAGACGCACATCAATCTACTACAATCTGTCACATTTCTTTAATAGATTTTCAACTTTATCTCTAAAACATTAGGTTCATAGTTGATTGGGAATATTTGACAGTTTCGGGTAGCTTGATGTGCTGGCGTCTGTACCTTGTTAACCATTGTGATGTAGCATTGTATTGTATTTACTAGTAAGTATTAAATTAGGTCCGTAGACGAGTTCTGTATTATGTCCAGGTTCATTATTGTCAATACAACATAATATAAAAAAAAAAACATACAAACATCCAAACATATTAGGTACCTCCTCCTTTTTGTGAAGTCGGTAAAAACTGAAAATATTTTACTATTATTATGTTTGTTACGCTTTAACGCTAATACTACTAAACAGATTTGGATGAAATTTGGCACAAGGGTAGACCATGACCTGGATTAAGACACATAATACTTTTAATCCCGAAATTAACACGGAATCGAGACTTATACGGGTGAAACCGCGGGGCGTAGCTAGTTATAAAGTTATTTTCAACCGTTGCTCTATGAGCACCACCTTTATCACGCTATTCACATAACCTAGTCACTTCTGCTAATTCTTTATTTAGACATAAAACTAGAATATCAGCTGGTTTACTCAATCAATCAGGGGGGAGGCTCTCAGAGATCTGTAGCAATACGTCTCGGTGACGTATTCCATATTGGGCACCCGCTTAAATGGCACCTGACTGAGTGAATGCACCTGACACACAGCGGCACATTCACTCAGGTGCCATTTAAGCGGATCTAGGTGTATCGCGACGAGCAATCCAAAACGTCTGGAAATGTTTTAGGGAGACCGAGAGTGTAGGCTTGGAGGCCTGGATCAGGAAGAATTAGAGCCACAACTTCCCAGGAAGACCGGTACATCAGGTTAGCTAGACCATGCATCACTTCTTCCTTATAATGACGAATCATCTCGAGTTCATTGTTCACAGTTGACTCAACTCAAACTAAAGTTAGCATCGTTAGGAGAAACAGCGAAAAATATTTGGCGCCTTTATCCAATTAAAATCCACGAAACTTGCTACGGCAGATTGAATATGTCACGCGAGCTGTAATTAAACAATTAGTAACGTCTGGATGCTCAATTTGTGAAATGTACGAACATTTCTTTTTTCATGTTTATTTATTTTGATATTAGTTGAGGTGGTTTTAGGTGTATGTCACTAGATGGCGTTAGTCACTTTAGCGATTGTTTTTTTTTCGTGTGAGTATAAATACGAGGTATTCCACTCAGAGCACTGATTTCAACTGCACTTGGACGAACCGCACCTGAGCACCTGAGGACTTTCACTAACCACACTGAAACAAAATTGTGTAACGTGCGATTCGGTGGAACAATTTATACCTCCTAAGACTCATTTTTCTTTGGCTTGTGTCGATGGCATTTGGCAAATGCTGTTTAAAATAAGGTAAAAAATTTCAATCAGCATTTGCCATGCATTTTTTTGGCCCACTATCTATTCAGCACCGCTAACACTTCGCTGACGCAGACATTAGCACATTTATAGGCGTCCTAAGTCCTAAATATAAAGGCGAAAGTTTGTGAGTGTGTGTGTGTGTTTATATGTTTGTTACTTCTTCACTCTCAAACAGCTGGACCAATTTTGATAAAATTTTGTATGGAGGTAGCTGACACCCTGATTATCTTTTATCCCGATATTGCCCCGGAATCGAAATTTATGCGAGTAAAACCGCGGGGCGCAGCTAGTATGACATAATTTTATTGCATTTAGTGTTTTTTTTTTCATTTATGAAATATAGAAGATAAAAGAAGATTATCAATAGTCCTAACCAAGAACTATAGTTAATAGTTAGACGTAAACCGCCACTCTACTGTATCAGTTGATGTAAACGTTTCATAAAGGAGACGAATAGTACTAGATAATCATAATTTTAAAAGCTAACAGTCATAAAATAATAATAATAATATGTACAAGTATATAAAAGGAGGGGAAATAATCAAAGTTCATCAAAAAATTCGTCCGCATCGCTGTCAACAGGAAACGTAAAAAAAAGAATAGAAAAAGGTAAAATTACAGATAACGGAAAATATGACACCATTTTCAAAGAACTCGAACGTATAATTCTACGTTTAGTACGTGGCTTCAAGCAACGTTATCGAGCTCGTGCTAATAATAATAACGTTTGGAGTTCTAGAGGTCGGCTTCGTCTGCAAACAGAGACATTTACTGTAAAGTTCAAGTATGAGGATAATAAAATGGTGTTTCTTAACTGAAAAGGAAAAACCTGTTATTGGATGTATTTTTTATGTATTTCAGTTCAACCTAGGAGGTTGTTGTCTGCTTAACCGGACTTGCTTATGGATGCCTCAATAAATTAAGGCCTCCAACCAGGGCTTAAAACACTTAAAAACTACGCGATTATACGCTAAGGGCGTCGGTACGGACCTCGGCTTAGGGCGTCCCTGGGGCTGCAGGCTGGATCGGAATTATGTTTTTGGATGTAGATTTGGCAAGATTTTAATAGGGAAAAGCCTCTTCAATATATTCTCGAAAAAACTTATACATATTGCTTATCTTAGGTATAAAATCTTTAATACATTCATTACTACTACTTTTTTTATTTTTTCTTATCTTTTTCTTTCTTTGTTTTTTGAGACTGGAAAGCCGACCCCAACATAGTTGGGAAAAGGCAGGTAGATGATTTTATTTATTTAGAGTGACATAATTACTGACGTGATTATAATAAGCTGACTCGTTCTGTGAGTACGGTAGCTAAAAGAATCAAGTGTTATAAATTCCTTGGTAGCTTTTTACGTCCTCTTAAGCTTTGCACAAAAAAACAAAAACAGTAGGTACCTACCTACTCGGACGTTTTAGGTTAACTTCTCTTTTTGTGTCAGTTGGCTAATGCCCGCAGCACTGAGAGCATTAGGGTTCCGTACCAAAACAAAAAAGAAAACAATTTTAAGCGGGGCAATGCTTTTTGGGGTTCCTGAAACAATAATTTGGAAAACGATCCTATATGAGTCCGGACTAATCTCTGGACATGGTCTTTTTGATGGCCGTGAGGGATTTTTCTTCGAATACCAATGTTTGTATGTTTTTTGAGAGCAGTGGTGGATCAGTGGTAACGGCTTAGGTAGGTCGTGGGTTCGAACCCAGACAGGTGCTTTACTTTGTATACATTTTTTCATCACCATTGCTCTCAAAAACGGCGAAGAAAAACATCGTGAGGAAACCGGCATGTTCTAGAATCAAAAATTGGAAGACATGTGACATCTACCAACCCGCACTGGGCCCGTTTGGATCCACCAAGCGGGCGATACGACGCACTCCCTCTCACCGAGAAGAGGCCTGTGTCCTGTGCGGAGGGAATATTAAAGGCTGATTATGCTATAGATTTTTGTATACATATTTTGTTGTATGTCTGACAATCATTCTTACCAAGGGGTATCGTATTACCCAGTAACTGGGTTGTGGAGGTCAGATAGGCAGTCGCTTCATGTAAAATACTGGTACTCAGCTGCATCCGGTTAGACTGGAAGACACTATGTGGGGCCTGGTGACCTGTAATACAGGTGTTTTTTCTAAAACTTACTTCAGGCACCAGCTCTCACGATAGGAATTTATATAGTTCAAAACTGTAAAGTGCTACAAAAACATTGTGAGAGAAAATAAAATAAACTTGTTATTATTATTAAACTGGCATGTGCTTTTATATCATTCTACGTCTAAAAACGGCAAATAGGTGGCGTGCTAAGCAACTTCCGGAAATAAATTTTTAAATGTTATTTTAATACAGTTTGCAATCGACTTCCGTTTGCTAAAAAATGGTTACAAAAACTCTTAGTCACACGACGAAACGAAAACCTAACAGTAGAATAAATAAAAAACCATTATATTTCGCCTAAAACTTCCACAGATTGCTTTTACAAAATAGTCGAACAATACAATCTATCTCGAACAACAGTTACAAATCTGTCGTCCGAATATAGGATCAGCCTATTACCCGCACTAACTAACCCTAGGTGTGGCGAATCCCCACAAGTTGGAACGAATCATTTTTACAACCTCCTGGCGACAGGAATATACAGGATGTTTCTTGGAGGATACTAAAATTTCATTTCACGCTGCCCAGTAAATTCTGCTTTACGTAGTTTCGGGATGCTGGAACCTGGCGCTATATGACGGTTTTAGTACCTAGACATATCTTTTGTTCCTAGAAGTTTTTGAAAAGTTTGTATGTAAATTGTGGGTGAGGTAATTTTGGATGCACGGAGTGGAGGAACGTGTTATTAGGAGTTTATTGCTTTGAGGAATGTTTAAAAGGAAAGTCAGGAAGATAATTGCAGTTTTTTGATGCCACACCCTAAAATGTCCTCTCGCCCTGTATTGATTAGTAGTATCATCGACTCATAGATTAATCATAGACTTAATGGCTTTGAGCAGGAGTGTCTCCATTTTTAACTGACTTTAAACAAGCCGTTTAGGTTACAGAGTGTGTCAAAGAAATATACATACTATACACTCGAAAAACATAACCCTCCTTCTGGCGCAGTCGGGTAAAAAGGAGGAGGTTATAGACCCTGAAAACCAGTTAAGCAGTATAAAATTTTACTATAGACAAGTATAATTATCCCCATTTAGACGTAGACATTAAAAGGTAACTAAAGAGCAGACAAAAGTGCACTTTTGAATGTTTTCCTTTGAAACTTGCAAAGCATGTAATTTATAAATTATGCGTTCCTACAAATTGGGAAGAGTTAGTTGTGAAGACCTGGCAATCAGCCAGGGTACCACATGAAAGAGGAACTTGATTATAACAACTATGCGAAGACTTTTCACGTTTTCAGGAGCTTGTTTTTATTCTGAACATCAATGTTTAGTCGGCCTCGTAGTAGCTTTATCTTCTAAAAAACTTCATAAAGAGGTATGTGGGTAGCCAGAGAAATTAAAATTTTCTTACGTTTTTTGCAATCTGCAAATCGCAAGAAAAATAAGAAAATTTTAATTCTTTCAGTGTCAGGTTGTATGTTGAACAAAATTATGATTCATGAGCGTATGTATTTACCGAATTATAATAATTAAATTCATCAATAGGACCCTCCATATTGATGTAATCATATTGAACCACCTTTACCAAAACAATGTATATTTTTATATAACAATGTACTAAAATTTCAAATTCATTTATTAATTACAATTTGTACAAGAACAGAATATACTGTGTGACCCCCAATCTGAGCACTTGCCTGTATCTTGGCAGTCAGAGATTGACTATGAACTAGTAATTCAATAGGATTAAGTATATGAACTTACCCTGCAAGCGCCAACTTAGCCCGCGAAATTAACCTTAAGATTGGAACTATCTAACTGTCAAGTTTCAAGTAGGTCTTGAAAACAAAAATCTACCACTAATCTTGTACTTGTACTTCATAAAACGCAACGACGTGCTATTGATATTCTACTTTAGGGTGGTAAAGCAATAATGAGGTGGACTAAGTAATGCCACAAAAAAAAACGTTCATGCGATTAATAGTCGCCCATTAAGTAGCAAAGGCGAAAGGAAACTTCGCGACATTCCCCTCAAACATAGTGGTAGGAACAAATTGCCAGCGCACAATAGTTTCGACCAGCACGCACCATTACTGCCTACCCCACAACGCTGTGTCGGCGTCCACAATGGAACTATTGAAAAGTCAGAACAATAGTTAGGCAGTGTTTACATTCGGATTTTTCGACAGCGACAGCTTGCGATCGGCGAACCAGATTCAGTGTGTACCCGGACTAGTTTTGCTTCGCCGACTCGCAGTTTTACTTGCAAATTTTTTTTTCGCATAATTTGTTTTATTATAAGTGCACGCAAAACACTTAAAAATACATAAAGAAGGAAGAGCACAAAGGGCAGTTTTCTTTTCGAAAATATTTTTCTTTATTTTTACGTAAAAAAGTGTAGTTGATTGATTTATGAATATGAAGTTTTCTTTAGTCTATTCTTAACATAAAAAGAATAAAAGTCGTAACCAATAATGTAGACAGAAATAAAATGTGCTAAAGAAAAACTTTTGCAAGAATAACAATATCGGAAAAGCGTTCGGAAGGCTGAAATCTGAATAATGAAAGTGGCACGGAAGCTTCCTTGGAATAAATAAAAGGTGCAATTTTATCAATGGCATTTTTTTACTGTTACAAAATGAAACTTGCTTTGTAAAAAGATAGGTAAATACAGCACTTATTTGGTACTTTACTTACTTAGGATGTAAAATATAGGTAGCTACAGGTTCAAATTGAATTAATTAACGAAACTCGGTACACGTGATTGGTTCGTTAAATTATTATGAAGTTATAAAATAAACAAAATCAATTTTCTGGACCGCTGGTAATAGAGTTAAGTAGGTACTTGAAGTGACTTGAAAAAAACAGTTTTTTTTTTGTTTTATCTTGTTTTGATATCATACGGCAAACCATCAATTCAGCTAAGTTATTAAAAAAAAATAAAAAAATACGGATATTTCAACGGTAATGTAGTTAGCACCTTACCACTCACTACATACGGTCCTAGACCCAAGAAAATAATTTCATCAAGTTTATATATTTATTTCTTTGACAGTCGTTATAAATGATAAATGATTTTTATTTCTGTAAGTAGTCGTTACGGGTAGTCAGAAGCCCGAAAGTCTGACCACCAGTCTCACCGAGGGGTATCGTATTACCCAGTAACTGGGTTGTGGAGGTAAGATAGGCAGTCGCTCAATGTAAAATACTGGTATTCAGCTGCATCCGGTTAGACTGGAAGCCGACCCCAACATAGTTGGGAAAAGGCTAGGCAGATGATGATTCCTGCAGAGTTTCCCTAACTAATTTTATTTGACCCTGTATACTACAATACTAGCGTTCATAGTTTCAACGAACACCCCTTAGGAATGACATTGTAGTACCTATAACTACTTGAGTTGCAGCTACTCGACAGCCCCCTACGCCTCACGAGTTTGAGTACAAATATAGACATTTTACAATGCCCTAAAAGCTTGCACGTCTCAAAAAAGATTTGGGCGTTTGGCAGGTGTTGAGAGGACGGTGCTGAGTGTACTCCATCGGACGCCCTCTTACCAACTGGCTCCGATAACTAGGCACTTTTCGTGTAGGTGGTAGGTGTACCTACTGGTGCATATTGTCTTTTTTCTTTTCTTGAAACACTGATACGATTTTCGTCATCGTTTAAAAAATTATACTAAAAGAAAGAATAATAATATGATGTAGGTGTTCAAGAATTTGCATATTTATTTACAATTGTTTTATTTTATTTTTTGTTTTTTTTTTTATTGTTAATGAAGTACCTAATTAAATATCAACAAAATTTAATCTCTGTATCTACTACTTACCTACCTAAAATTACATTTTTCTCGTTAGCTTTGCAAGAAAAGAACAACAATATTTTTACAAACAAAAACATTCTGGCCAATGTATTTACGAAAAAGTTTTCGATTTTGCCAACATGTAAGCCAAAACTAATTTACGCACGCGACCGAGTTAACACGTCAGTCATCAAGTGGGGTGCGTAGTACCCGCCCGGTGCTTTTGGTAAAAACTCTTCCTACCCTCACAGCAAACAAAGAAACTTAAATTGGATCCCACTTATTGTTGTACAAATCGAACTTTGAATTTTTTATTAGTTCCACTGTACCCACTGTGAAGGGCTCAAGAGGCTTATTGAATTTCAGTTCTTTTAATAGAACGAAATTTGATTTTGTGTTGCTATAAAGGGTTTAATTAAATTAAATTTGAATTTATATAGGACTCGCTGTGCTCGCGACTTCGTTTGCGTGCATATTGGATTTTTTGCGTGAAACCCTAATTATTTTTCTAAAATAAAAGTTACTCCTTATAATATCAGCTATCCGCCATTAAAACTCCCGTCAAAATCGGTTCAACCGTTTCGGAGATTACTCGGAACAAACCAAGTAGGTACTGTACGTTTTGTTCTTAGTATGCATTTAGGTACTATAAACCTGTTATTTTAACATTACAAACGGACACTTTAATTTCATTTATTTGTACAGATTTTGTATCAATAGGACTTCGACCCACGAGTTTTTCAACTAAAAATATGATAATATTATCAAGAAAATAATCGCTTACACTGCAACTTTGCCACCACAATGTTAAACATGGAAAAACTTTTTTACTTTTAATTTTCCCAAATTGAAACAGAGTATGGTGCCTTAGTATTAGTATTAACATTCGGCTCCCCGAGGCCCTAGTTAACGAGTCGCAGTGCCGCGCTCCACAACACTTGCCAAAAAGCAGACACGTGACAGAGACAGCACGACATTTTCTTATGCTATGTTCACACGCGCGCGTTCAACTCGACATTCAACGTGCACATTCACATTCACGAGCGTGTAAACGGTACGCCCGAGCCCGTAAACGCGCCTGTGAACGTGAATGCCGCGAACCGGGCGTGCTGACTGACACGACGGCGTGCGTGTGAACAGCTTGAATGTTCGCCGACCTGGGGCGGGCTGCATGCCGCGCAGCCTGCCAGGCAGCCCACCGGGCTGCACGGCGTGCATGTGAACATAGCATTACATAAATAAGTGTCGCCATCTCACTTACACAGTGGCACAGGAATTAAGTTGCCCAGAATTCCCATGCAAGGTAACAGCTACATTCGCTCGTTAGGCTACATTTGCTCCAAGAGCCGTATTTTATGTTTTTCCTCTCCTACTGAATTTCAGAACATACATATTTAAATATACATCGTGATTCTCGTACGGAGTACCTACATTTTTATTTGGACTAGAGGAATGTTCATTAGTAACCAGAGCGCGGTTGTATTCCTCTATAATATTTATTTGTGGGTTTTTATCTAAAGCTACTTTCTTGTATGAACTACTCGTACATGTGGGAGATTTTGTGAATGATTGGGATGTGCAGAATCATTTGATGCAGACAAACAAGATTTACAAGTTTTGGAGGGTTAACTCACTCATCTTGCGTCGTTTTGTGTATTCAAGTATTGGCTAATTTATTTGTTCAGATAATTAATTCGTTTGAAGAAGGAATTTAAAAAATATTTTCACTGAAAGACAACATTATCCCCTAAAGAAAAATTCTAAAGGATCGTCCGCCCTTTCAGATGGATTGCCTACATACTTTTAATATAATCGAATAAAATAATACAGAAATGAAATTTTAAGGGGTTTACATGACCTAAAGCTGACCGCGCTTTAGGTCATGTAAGCCCCTTGAAGACAGACTTGAGAAGCGCCATGACACAACGCTGGTAATTTATTGTAAAAATATGAAGAAATGATTTAATTTAAAAAAATCTATTGTTTGGACTAAAAATTAAAACACTAGTGTTTTAGTATGTTACTTGTAGAATAAGGTACGGTTTTTATTGTAAAAAGAAAGTTTTAAGAGGTATCTTCATGATTTTTTTCTATCGTATCAAATTAGTTGTATGTATTATGTTTTCAACACATTATCTACCTAGCACATATCCTGAAGAATATCATATATTTTTCTGATTTCGTTTACCTACTGTAGTCGATCATAGGTATACTTTTATTGATTCTAAAACTTGCGTTTTTTGCGTGAATTTCCTGTAATCCCCGTAAGCCACACAACATTGCGTTATTGCGTGAACAATATTATAATTATATTCTGCAATGTTACAATATAATATCGTTCCATTTTGGTTACAATATAATAGCGTTCCATTTTGGAAATCATTATTTGAAACGGAATATTGTACTCTGATGTACGCAACATCATTTATTTGAATCCAATACAGTTAGAGCTACAATTTATCCCCGTTAAATTAAGCTAAACAACAGTAGAAGTTAAACAGCATCACTCGGCACTCCGTACTTCGGCATATTTTCCGATGTCCCGCAAATCCCATGTAATGTTGAATATGAAGTTTTTTACCCCTTTTATTTTCCTACATGCTGGAGCTAAATTCAAAAAAATTGCCGCTCTCTGCATACCGTCTGTCGCATACATGCAATTTTAAATAGCCATTGTGTGAACTATGTTTTATCGAGTTCTATTTGATAGGGAATTTTATTTTATGCTCTGCTGGCGGAAAAAAGTTTTATTATTCCTGAAAAGTTTTGCAATGTAATATTAAATTACTTTCACGGCTTTTACGGATACGGTAGTATTGGGAAATTTTCATTAAATATGAACGTAAATAGTTGTGTTTGAAAAAAAATATCGTGGCTACTCAAACAATTCTGTGCCTCCATTTTGCACCTTGACTAGAAGTAATAAAGCTCACATTTACTTAAATGAATAGCCACGTGTTTCCTCGCTAGCAGACTATTTTCTCGTCGACTGTCAAGTTGTTTTGAAAATAATTCACGCAGAAAATTCCTAAAAGACATCTCTGGAGACATATGCGCTGCGTTTCTAGAAGTTACATACTTACGTAGTTAGGAATGGGATCCTCACTTTTTCAACTTAGCTGGTAAAGGTTTTTTCTGTATGCCAGCGTTCACTTACGAAGATTGAGTTCAGGACTCGTCATAAGGCTCTTATGTTATTAGTTCCTCGAACCATGAGCACTGACGCAAAAACATTGCCAGTAATGAGCATAAATCGTGTTTGAGTCTTAAAATGATAGATTTAATTTCTTAATGCCTGTGTTAGTGTTATTAAATAGACTTTAAATTAGTTTCTAAATGGATTTTAAGTTAGTTTCCCTAAGGAACTTGCAAAGTTAAATTTATGCCTTCACTGGTAACTGATTCTCACATGGTCTGAACAAGATTATGTCTGGATTTTAAAAGATACCTCTGAGTTTGTTTCGATCTTTCGTCTCAGAGTAGTTAATTAGGAAACGCCGAACTCATCTTGTTTTACAACATAAGTTATTGTGGACGTGTAAAAGTGTTTTTTGAACAAATTTACGTAAACAATTAGTTACTTATATCATCATTTCTTGATAATCACATAAAATATTAACTTAAAGTTACATACTTAATAGACCACAGTTACTAATAGACGTAGTTACTATTAACTTGGTAACACACGCGTAACACACTATCAGTAGCAATGGCTATCATTTTGACAGTTCAAAAACATTCATTGCGTTATTTACGAGCAGACACATTTTTCGAACATAATTATGAAGCAATGGATTAGTAACATCCTTCAACATGATTCAGATTGTGATTTGAAAGTGTTTTAAGTACGCAATTTCTTTTTTTTTTTTTTTTTTAATAAAAACGTTGCCCCACACTAGGAATTTCTCCTGTATCGTGGGTGCGTTTACAAACATTTAAACTCACATACACAAACAGCCAGACCCGGAACAACTACTTCACTGTTCACATCCCTTGCAACATAATCATCAATTTGATATTCGTCTTTTAATGATATTTTTTTCTACAAATGGCTGCTTGCATTGCATAATGATTCATCAATTAGTTATGTAATATTGTAAAAAAATATTCAAATAAACGCATTATTTTTCTGAACCAAGACACACTTTTGATACATCTTGATTCTCGTCCTCATTGGCAACATGTAGGTACAGACGCCAGCACATCAAGCTACCCGAAACTGTCAAATTTTCTCAATCAACCTGGAACCTTATGCTTTAGCGATAAAGTTGAAAATCTATTCAAGAAATTTGACAGATTGTAGAAGCTTGATGTGCTGTCGTCTGTACCTACATGTTGCAACCATAATAGTAGGTACAGATATAAAGATTGTAATTGTAACCATTCACTCATTCGTTCAATTGAAAGTAACGTTTTCGTTACGAACATCTAACGTCAGTCGATCGATTCCATTTCAACTGTAGATCAATCGGCACAAGACTTTGCGTCGGCGCATCTTGTAAACAAACGGATCGCCCCCCGTGTTTATGTAGTCTTACTCTATCAAGGTGTAAGAATAACATTTGAGTCAATGAACCACAGGTTACTTTGGATATGCCGCTTTGTGTAAACAAAAGTAAAAACAGTCGTTGTTTATTATATTTAGACATTTTAAAACTTATTTTCTTGTAACCCTTTGAGAGGTATATTGCTTTTCTTGCTACGTAATGTTTTGTTTTTGTTTTGAGACGTGGAAACGGAAAAACTTTAATTTTGTTCACTTTGGCGTTAGGAGGGTTAATTATTATACCCTTACGAGGCAATGACTAAAATGTTTGCAGATATACAGCGTGTTACGTAAAGGGTATGGACATATCAAACACACTGATTCTTTTGGTGATAATGAACTACATGGCAACATTTTTTAATACCTATACCTACATAATTATAAAGTTACGAAACATGTAACTAAAAATCAATTATGCTTCCAATTGAATTCTACACATCACTAGACCAAGTCAGCTGATCGGTGTCAATAAACTACACACAAAAGAACAACTCGGTAAAAGATTTGTTTCCCGCCGCCGTTGCAGCGCCGTGTTGTGCGTGTGTGCTAGGCGCACAGACACGTAATGGATAATGTTAATGACCCTCGTAGTGCTGTGACACGTTTGTTATGATTTTAATTTAATAAACTATCGAAATAAAAAAAATATTAAGCATTTTCAAAGTTATTGCTTTTGAGCTGAAACTTTGTACAGAGATGCTGGACCAGATACACTCTTCAACCCGTTTTTATGGATATACCCTTTCCGTAACACGCTGTACAAGCATGTAGGTATACCATTTTTCCAAATAAATATTTAATGCAGCCATGACGTGCCAACAAACAATAGCTCAGTTACTACTGGTAAAAAACTATATATTTTATATGTTCACATTATAATTATTATTAATAATCTCTCTTGAAATTTCTCAGGACCCTGGGGTCGCGGACCTTTGGAAGGCGTACGGGAGACCAAAGCCAACTCGCAGAGGCCTGTTAGACGATTTTAATGAAAAGAGACACCAACCATTTATCCCAGTTCGCACTATGCAAGTGCCATGGCATGCGTGCCATTGATTTGCCATCCCTGGTCTAAGTACATACCTAATTCAGTCTGCTTACGGTTAAAGCTAGATAAAATAATCCGCCATCTTGGAGCGGCGGCCATATTGAATTTAGTGTGATGTTATTAACTTTATCGTTTTCTACTATTCAAGCCCTTTCATTTGATACCCATATTAGGGGGGTTGAGAAAAATTATGTAATCCGCCAGCTTGAAGCATGTTCAAATTATTACAAAATTGAGTATTGCACATTGTAATGTTACCAGAACTAAAGGTGTATGCCAAATTTCAGCTCAATCGGATACCAACAAATGGTCGAAAAATGGTTTGCAAATTTAACATACATACTTACGAACAGTGCAAGCTACATAAAAGCTTGTAATGAAAACTGTCTTTGGTATGTCTTATTGAATACTTAATCTAGACATTAGGTAGATCTCCCCCAAGTTGTGCCACCCTATTCTCTGCCTCCCACATTCAGGCAAACACGAATATCAGGCACAGAATAGATAAGAAATGTATTGAGCCGCCAAAACAAACAAACAATTGAACATCCCAAAAGATTTTTCCATGCAAATATTGTTCTAAAAACAAAATAAAAGTGAACAAACACACGTATTTGCGAATACACATAGAAATTCCTCTTTACGCTGATTTTTAAACAAACACTGAGCAAAATGGCCGACTTATTGACGTGCCTAAGCAAATAGAGGGGGATTTATTTGCTAGCAATAATATATGAACATGTACATACTAACTACTTTATGTTACAAATAGGGTGCATTATTACGTTGTCGATTGATTGCTTACACATTCTAGAGTTGTTAGTACTCACTTACTTTATACATAGTTGATGCTACGGAATCATCATCTGCCTAGCCTTTTCTCAACTATTTTGGAGTCGGCTTCCAGTCTAGCTGGATGCAGCGGACTACCAGTATTTTACATGGACCGACTGCCTATCTGACCTCCACAACCCAGTTACTGGGTAATACGATACCCCTTGGTAAGACTGATTGTCAGACTTTCGGGCTTCTGACTACCCGTAACGACTGTCAAAGATCCACGAATGATAGCCGGGACCAACGGCTTAGCTTGCTTTCCGAGACACGGAGGGGTCACGGTATGTAAAGATGGTCACCCATCCACAGGCCAACCGCGGCAAGCGTAGCTTAACCAGATAGATCGACCAGTGCGGCTGTTATTATTTTAAGCATACCTGTCACCTGTTATTACCTACTTAATTGCAAGCAACAAATAATTGCATTTTAGTTCTTGGCAATTAAAACTGTACTGTCGTGATCTTTGACCTGGTAGTAGGTAGTAAACGTTAAGGCTCTAACCGTTAACGCAATTAGTCAGTTTACTGCTTCGAGTTTTGCTTACCGTGTTGTTCATACTTACGATTGGCTATGTGTAAAAGAAAGAAAGACATATTTTTTTGGGACACGCGCAGGACATACGTTTAGTACAAAAGGAACATTTTAAACTAACCAAACAATGAAAACAAAAAGACCAGATAGAAAGATGAGAGAGATGAGACGTGTATAGTTCGTTTTGTAATCCCAGATACTGGTCAGACTCCGGGCTGCTACTGAAAAAAAAAACACAAAAACAAAATATAGCAAAAAAACACAACAGTTTTACGGAAGCCTAGAAAATGAAATGTAAAATGTATTGAGAACCTAGCCTGTGGTAGGTAGCCTCACCCACCGATCACCATGAATTACCAGCGACATAGATTCCTCGAATACCAACAGTTCCGTCAATCAATGAATGACATTTGATTTAAGTGTTTTTATTAACTTTGTAAGGACATTCTTTGACGCATTTCTTGGCCTGATGCCAGTTTCAACTTAATGGTTAAACCATGAGGAGGAGCAAGGAGTGTCTTTTTGAAGTTCTGTGACATTCAGTACCATAGTTATTATATTTCGCGCCGATCGCTGGTCTCCGCTGAAATTGGCCAACATAGCCGAAATTTAGGGAGGGATGTAGTGACGTGATGCGCGAGCTCCGTGATTCGTCTACTTGTGACAACTATTTCCCCCCCCACCCCGCACCGCGCAGCTACCGCAGGCAACGTCACAGTTAAGCGGTCCGCATATAGGGCTTTTATATCCTGCAGTGTAAATTGAATGACTGGTGGATTTTTTTAATTGGTTGATCGATAACAGGGATAACACAGCATTCTCCTACAGAATGGATAGATACTAGTTCGCTGTTCGCTTATTATGTGGTTACAAACAAGAGGTTTGGTTGATTTTGGCGGCGCTAGAATTCTGATCGGACTTAGAAGGAATGAAGGAGTTTCTTAATTAAACTTGTCCTCACATTATTTTATAGTCGGCAGCAATATAATATCATTTTGGCAGCGAAATCCCAAGGTATATAAGGCTGCGTTTCCACCAGAAATGAGCGAGGATGCGTAGCGAGGGATGTGCGTAAAACTAACCAATAACAACACTAGCTTAGCTCAAGCTATGACAATAAAGCGATGTTATTTTCGTTAGTTACACGAAACCCTCGCTACGCATCCGCGTTCATTTCTGGTGGAAAGGCAGCCATAATGACAACAAAAAACGATCTCAATCAACGGGTATTTTGTTTCATAAGAAAACATAACATCAAAAAATCATCATTAAGCAGAGTTGCCTACTACACCCAATTCGCCAGTTATATTTAAGTCCCATGTAATATGTAATCCCGGTTGATGGCAATAAGATCGCCCCGATCTTATTGCCATCAACCGGGCACAAATGCAGACTCCGGGCTGCTACTGATCAAATCCTGATAGAACTGAATAACACTTTGCACGACTTGGGAATCGAACACAGAAGCTCATGCTCCTCCGGTTTTGTTTCATCTATACGAAGAAACTGACTAACTGACTGACATATCAACGCACAGTCGAAACTATAATTTAAAAAATCTCAACGTAGACGTCTTTATTTGGTTCGCGGATGTTTATTTACTTACAACACGCGCATACGCAGCGTTCTATGAAACGCCACCTGAAACGCAACTTTGTTCAGTTTCCTGCGGTTTAGGTGCACTAATTATTTTAGTGTAGCATACACCATACAAACAAGGCCTTGTTCACTAAGGAAGTTAGGTAACATTTAGAACTACTAAGTCGTTTCGAAGAATTCATGCGTGACTTCTGGTTGTTAAGGGGGGAGGGGGGAATTTTAGAGTGCGATTTTATGTTTGATAGTATATGCGTGAAATGTACAGCCTTACCCCTTTGAATACTAGAGGATTAAACTAGTCTCAATATAAAACTCAATGTCGTTGTTGATGCTAACAAATAATTCCAGGATCGGCCTACAAAATCGGCTAATTTACTACCTACTACATATTGGTTGTATCCGACAATCTAAATGAGAGTTAAAGTTCTATTACGTCTACCCCTGGAATACCGATTGATAAACTTGTAGCGAAGAAAAGAGTTAAAATATAAAGACTGAGATGATTGAGAAGTATTATTATTTATTTTATTATTTTTAGCCTAAGTTGCCTCATATCATTTCAGCCGAAAGACGTCCACTGCTGGACATAGGCCTCCCTCAAGCATCTCCACTTCGACCGGTTCTGTGCTTCTCGCATCCAACGGGTTCCTGCGGCCTTCACAAGTTCGTCGGTCCACCTTGTGGAAGGCCGTCCAACGCTACGTCTTCCGGTACGCGGTCGCCACTCCAGAACCTTTCGGCTCCATCGGCCATCTGTTCTGCGAGCAATGTGCCCTGTCCACTGCCACTTAAGTTTGGCAATTCTTCGGGCTAAGTTGCCTCACTGGAGGGCAAATGCCTCCCTTTCTTATTTTCACTCCTCTCTATCTTGAGCTAGTGTGGACCAATCCTGTCTGTAGACATCAAGCTCATCCCGCCATTTTTGTGGTAGTTTCGGCCCATGACTAGTTCGACATGCGGCAAACGTGTCGTAATTTAGCGTAACGTATGAGAAATCCTATCACAATTCACTTAGACTTTCAAACGAATGTCACATTGTAATACATAAATACCGGCCGAGTGCACGTCGTCTCGCACGATTAATGCTCTCTTTGATAAATTATTCATATCTAAATCCAATGCAGGTATGCAATGCTAATTAATAGAATTTAGTATGGACTTTATGTTCCAGGTAGAGTCTTATAAAATCAATCAATTTGCGTAGACTTTTCCCAGCTATAATTTATTGGGGTCGGCTTCAAGTCTAATTGGATGCAGCTGTATACCAGTATTTTACATGGAGCGACTGCCTATCCGACCACCAGAACCCAGTAACTGGGTAATAAGATATCCCTTATGGTAAGACTGGTTGTCAGTTGTCAGACTTTTGGGCTTCTGACGACTCGTAACGACTGTCTAAGTTACACTCATAGATATCCGTGGTTACACTAATAAAAGCCGGGACCAACGGCTTAATGTGCTTTCCGAGGTACGGAGGGGTCCTGTTATGTCAAGATGGTCACCCATCCACGGACCAACCGCGGCTGTCGTGACCTGATCGATTAAACCCTGTTATTACTTAGCCACTCTTTTATAACTCAACTCCTGTATAATTCTTATACATAATATGAATTCTTTGGAAAAAAGCTAACTGGTACCTTATTAGTGTTCATATTCACTGTTCTAATCGCTTTTCGGTTCTTAAAAGTAGGTAGGTACTTATGTGGAATGTTTTTTTCTTTAATTCTCTTCCGTTTTGTATTTTTTCTCTTTTAGTTAGGCCCTATTAACAAAACTACGGGTTTTTCATAACAATTTGATTAAAATGTTGTTTAAAATATCAAGATTTCTGCTTTTTACTAAAAAATATTGTAGGAAACACTATCGACAGGTGTCACCAGCGATAAGTATCGCTCGCGTAACATTTTATCAATTCCAGAACGGAAAAATGGAAAATATCTCAAATACCGTGCCTCGCAGAGACTTTTTCGATATACCCACTTAAAAACCAATTCTCCAAGCATTAAATCAGAGTATAAAATAGGTACCGAGACAAAAGCCTTAATATGAGAAAAGTCCTAATCAATCCCGAGGATAAAGCTCTTTATCTATAAAATTTCAATATCCCCAGTTTAACGGACTAGTCTTGGAAAGCGGTATTCTCATTTCTAGTCAATGAAATTGCATATAATTCCCTCGCAATCGGCCGTCTCTTTTGTGTCTGGAATGAAGAAAACGGAGAGGTAATGAGCTCGATATTCAAAGGTAATGATGTCACGGAGATGTATAGTACCAATAATAAGAAACAGATGAGACTGTACGTACCTAGTATGTATGTGTGTTAGATCGCTTATCTGTAGATCGGTTTTGTTGTTTTATTGATCGTGAAATGCGAACGCGATTGCCTACAGTAAATAGATTGTCGATCTGTCTTAACCTCAAAAACTTTATGACGGAAGTTATTGCGGTTTTGCTAACTTCTACCAGTGTTTTAGAGCTGTCTTTGTTATACCAACTTGTAGATACAACGCATTTTGTTGTGGCTCATTTAAAAGTAGCTGTTCATCATACCTGTGTTGAAGCAAGAGCCAGGCTGCACTTTCAAAAGTTTCGCCAGTTCCTTCTGAATTCGTAACATCGTTTTAGACAAACGATAGTTTAGTTAGTTTAGCTGTCCGCAGCTCTGCTTAAGGGGCTTACTTGACCTAAAGCGCGGTCATTGTCGGACTGTATAGAAAAGAAAGAGAAGCGCAATGACACAACGCTGGTAATTTATTGCAAAATATGAAGCATATATAAATATATGCTTCATATTTTGCAGAAAATCTGTTGTTTGGACTAAAAAACTAAAACAGCGGTGCTATAGGTACTGTAAAAATTTCACCGTGAAAACTTAGGTGAAGTGAGCTGTCAATAGTGTCAATTCCTAGCAAAAACAAACTCACTTCACCTAAGTTTTGACGGTGAGATTTTTACAGAATCGACCGGCAGTAGTATTTTAGTATGTTGCTTGTAGAATAATCTGACAAAAAAACAAAATGATTTTGTATGTATATTAGTATGGTTTTTATTGTAAAAAGAAAGTTTTTAGAGGTATCTTCATGATTTTTTTCTATCGTATCAAATTAGTAGTATTATGTTTTCAACACACTACCTACCTAGCCTGAAGTGGCAGTGGGCTGGCCATGTCTGTCGAAGGAGCGATGGCCGGTGGAGCAGACGAGTCCTGGAGTGGAGACCGCGTATCGGTAAGCGTAGTGAGGGACGCCCCCCAGCTAGATGGACGGACGACCTAAAGAAGGTGGCTGGGGTAGACTGGATGCGGAAGGCGGAGGACAGGGTGCTGTGGCGCAGTCTGGGAGAGGCCTATGTCCAGCAGTGGACTGCGATAGGCTGAGTTGATTGATTGATTGACCTACCTAGCATATATCCTGAAGAATATCATATATTTTTCTGATTTTGTTTACTGTAGTCGATCATATACTTTTATTGATTCTAAAACTTGCGTTTTTTGTGTTTAGGTCCTGTAAGCCCCTTAAGGTAAGGGATGTGCTAAGGTAGCCCGCGAAATTCAAAATTAACAACAACACACTTGCTTGCAAACTGCTTGAACACTGACTTGCAAATTGCGTCAAACTTAAGTAAAGTTTGTCGCAATTTGCAAGTCAGTGTCAGGTTGTATGTCGATTAAAATATTATTCGCGATCGTAACAAACATGTCTATACAATGCGTAACATAATGAACGCAAGACCTCATACACCTCAATTAGAGTATCGAGTTAAAAGCATAATACAATGATCAAAACAATTTTTTTTAAAGCTAACTATTTTTATTAAGTAAATTGTGTTGACCCTATCATTACTTTATGCATTCAAAATTGAGTCTTATTGCCTTGACATAAGATTTAATTTTCTTTGGCTCAATCGGCGATCAGTATGGCAAAATACATAATTAAAAAAAAAATACCTATCTTAAATGTTACCGAAATTGATTCAGTAATCAATTATGAACGAACTACTTTCAGGACTTGCGTTTATTCTGTTACACCTTGTATATATATACAAGGTGTAACAGAATAAACGCAAGTAACTCCATATGGAGTTACTAGCTGCGCCCCGCGGTTGCACCCTCGTAAATGTCGATCCCGTAAGTAGATTATGAAGTAACAAACATATAAATACACACACACAAACACACCCCAACTTTCGCCTTTATAAATAACTAGCTGACCCGGCAAACGTTGTTTTGCTCCTACACTACTCCTACCCAACTCCTACCCTACTCCCACACTACTCCTACCCTACTCCTACACTACTCCTACCCTACTTCTACAATACTCCTACCCTACTCCTACCCTACTCCTACCCTACTCCTACACTACTCCTACCCTACTCCTACACTACTCCTACCCTACTCCTACACTACTCCTACCCTACTCCTACACTACTCCTACCCTACTTCTACCCTACCCCTACCCTACCCTACTCCTACCCTACTCCTACACTACTCCTACCCTACTCCTACACTACTCCTACCCTACTCCTACACTACTCCTACACTACTCCTACCCTACTTCTACCCTACTCCTAATATAAAAAAAAAAGTATCCTATGTCCGTCTCCTGGTTCTAAGCTACCTCCCCACCAATTTTCAGCCAAATCGGTTCAGCAGTTCTCGAGTTATAAGTGGTGTAACTAACAGACTTTCTTTTATATATATAGATGTGATAGTGTAAAGTGTGATAGAAATGGTGTTTTTATTTATCATAACTTTATCCGTGATTTATGTTTGTCTTCCCTTGACAATTATAACATTGGTCTATTATCATTAACAAGAATGGTTTTATTAAACTATCATGGGTTCTATATTATGGTTTTCTTTTAATAAATAGAATCGTGTATGGCTGATATAAAAAGCGGTATATCTTAGGATATGATACATAACTCCGCTCGCTTTAGCAGCACCGACAAGACTATAGTCATTAGTCATCAGATCAAGAAGACCATCATTAATATTGCGGAAATTAATTGTTTTTAATAATTTTTTAGACGAAATTAATCCATCAAATCCTAAAAATGTTCGTGCGAACAGTTATCGTCGCGTTTTTGATCATTGGTGTCACTATTGTAATGGCTACGCCGCTCAACGAAGAGGTAAGAAGAAGAGGTGCCTACCTAGAGGTAGAGGTTTTATTTACTTTATACATATAATAATAATAATAATAAATTTCTTTATTACCATAAAAAAACAGTTTAAAGAAAAATTTTAGACCCTGGCTCCAGAGCTAGGATAAATTGTATAACTAACCGACTTTGTTTTATATACGTACTAGCTGTGCCCCGTGGTTTCACCCGCGTAAATGTCGATCCCGTGGTAATATCGGGATAAAAAGTTCCTATAAGTTAATCCAGGGTGTCTGCTACCTCCATACAAAATTTTATCAAAATTGGTACAGCCGTTTGAGCGTGAAGAAGTAACAAACATATAAACACACACACTCACAAACTTTCTCCTGTATAATGTTAGTATGATTATATAGATAAGTATACAATTGAAAAAGTATACTCGTTGGTGTAGTGGTCGCAAGCGCTACTGCTGACACTGAGTTTCTGGGTACGATTCCCAGGTCGAGCAAAGTGTTATTTGGGATCTGGAATTTCTAAGTAGCAGCCCGAAGTCTAAATTTGTACCCGGTTTTATGGCAATAGGCTCGCCCTGTTACATGGGACTTAAACATAGCCAGCGAAACCTGTCCAAGCCTCCCCTTTTCCCCCCTTTTTTATGTAAAAAATATATTTTTTTTAGGAAGGAGACGGAAATTGCTTGCAATTTGGAGGAATAGTACAAGTGGTCACAGTTGGACTAAACTGCACCGTTTACAAATGCGTTTTGGAAGATGGTAGCGAATTTAATACATCCGATTGTGAACCTACAGTTAGGTATACGTTTTCATTAAAATTCATTAATTATATTCCTTTGTTTCAATTTCGAAAGAAAGAAAAAAGTTTATTTGGACACAGATTATTTAGCGAACAATGGTGGCCCAGAGTGGTAACGGCCACGACTTGTAGGACGACAAATTGTATGTCGTAGGTTTGAACCCAGTCAGTCGCTTTACCTTGTGTAAATTATTGCCGGATTCAAAACATTCATTAGGTCAACTCATCTCGCGGGATAAGTTCAAGCGGTCTCAGTTGACAGGAAAACATCCCGAGGAAACCGGCATGTCCTAGAACCAAAAATTCGAAGACATGTGACATCTACCAACCCGCACTGGGCCCGCGTAGTGGACGACGGCCTAACCCTTCTTTCCCCTCTCACAGAGAGGAGGCCTGTGTCCCAGCAGTGGGAACATTATAGGCTGATTATAAACTTATTTCAATTTATTTTTACAATCGAGGATTCACCGGTATTTTAGTTTACTCAAACAAAGCGGTGTTAAACTAGCTCCTTCCCCGCGTCCTAACCATGTACAGAAGACGTCAGCACATCAAGCTCCTACAATCTGAATTTTTTTTTTAATAGATTTTCAACTTTATCAATGAAGCTTATGGTTCAAAGTTGATTGGGGAAATTTGACAGATTCGGGTAGCTTGATGTGCTTGGCGTCTGTACAAACGCGACTTGATTGATCGCGTGACTATGTTTTTATCTATATCTACGAGGACTAATCATAAAGCTGAAGAGTTTGTTAACTACGGGTAGGATTTGAAAAAATATTTTTCATCTGATAGCCCAATTCTTGAGGAAGGCTATTTAACATCACGCTATGGCCTATGAGTCGAGCAAAAAATAAAAAAGATCGCTAAGAGAAAACGAAATGACAGCGCAGGCCAGTCGGGGAACAAGTTTCAACCGGACAAAGTAGCGGGCAGAAGCTAGTAGGTATTCATATAAAAACTGGCCAAGTGCGAGTCGGACTCGCACACGAAGGGTTCCGTACCACAAGGAAAAAAAACACGTTTGTTGTATGGGAGCCCCCCTAAAATATTTTTGGCACACTTGTTCGAGACAAGTGTCTAGCACGCCATAGATTCTACATTTTCGGCACACTTGTTCGAGACAAGTGTCTAGATACAACAGGATTGTTTGGATTCCGAAGTTGTGACTGAATCTGATTCCAAGTGGGCATTTTTTATGAGATTACTACTATTATATTTTAAGAAAAAAATCACATTCGTTTCCAACAATTCACAGATTTTCATGCCTTAGATATTTTCGGCACACTTGTTCGAGACAAGTGTCTAGCACGCCTTAGATATTTTTGCCACACTTATTCGAGACACACACACACACACTTACGAGTATCTACATAATTTTGAATCATCGACACAATGATTATATCTCACTATTAATCGTGTAACGGACTCATCGATGGATGCTCGTTAGTAGGTAAACTACCCACACTTAGTCATTTATTATTGTAGTGTGCACCACGCAAGAGTTCAGCCATTGATCAAGAAGTCCGTGTAGAAACGAAACTCATTTTAATTTTTTTTTTTGCATTTTGCTGAGCGATGGCTTTTTGCGTGGATGTGACGCATGTTTTCCCGCCAACTTGTTTTCTTTTGTGTTCTTTTTGTGCGTCGTGTTTACCACCAATAAACCTATTTTCTTACGACACGGACGCCCAAGCTTTTCTGAAGGGCTGTTTTTGTCTTTAATCAGTGGCCTCAGTGCTAATTAGTTTTAGTTTCTCTATTAGTAGTAATGTTGTTCTGGCAGTTTTGAATACTTTATGCGGCCTACCCAAATGTCCTTTCTTTGGTATAGTTCGTCGAGTCGATTATACAAGTACAAAAATACAAATACAAAATACGAAATGTTTATTTCTGTACCAACTAGTTTACATTAGTTTATGATTACAAAATATATATTTATGATTATAAATATATGATTATGATAAGAAAGGGGGTGACTATCGAGATGACGACTAATAGAGAACTATGGAAGAAAAAGACATGTTGCGCTGACTCCAAATTTAATTGGGACGAGTGCAGGAGAACTATGATGACGTCGGTCGTTTCGATGAGCTCCTCAAGTTCTGAGATGAGCCACACGACTACTGAAAAATGCTAGTACTAACTGGACTGGTCTACTTCCACACACATCTTTGCGATCGATTGCCATTTTATGTGTGTTACGCAACTACCCCGCTGGAATTTCACTCTTACATTTTCTTATTCTATGGTTCCGTTCATAATTAACGCAACTGGACACGTCGTCGGTCACGACATATCGACGTGGATACGTTGTATTTCAATATCTATTGATTTTACGAGCGATGTAAATAGACTTCTTGTACTGCGGGTCTGTTGTTCATTAGGAACTGGAGAATTCTAAAGGAAGGACTGTCCATGTTGCTATAGATAGATTAGAAGGTAGGTAGGTACAGGGAGAAAGGAATTGGCTCGGAATGATGAACTTTTGAATAGGTTGGGGAGATGTACCTCATTCTCGTTCACAAAATGTCAGTTTAGGTTTCATTTTGATAAGGGATGTTGTAGTTGTAGTATGTTTTGATAGTTCTATAACTGGGCTGTCACTATTCAGGTACAGACGCCAGCACATCAAGCTACTACAATCTGTCAAATTTCTGTGATAGGTTTTCAACTTTATCGCTAAAGTATAAGGTTCAAAGTTGATTGGGAAAATTTGACAGTTTTGGGTAGCTTTATGTGCTGGCGTCTGTACAACAATAATAAAATTGGCTAAGTTTAATTAAGAACCAAGTCGGAAACTTATCTTTTAATTAGTTCAGGTGGAATAAAATATTATTATATTATTAGTCAGTCAGTCAGAACCAAGGTTTAAAATTACATATTGTGTTAGGTACATAGTACATATTATGTTTTAAATCACACACAGTCAAATTACTGACGACTGAAAAAGGGAAATCGGTGTATTCATCTGATATAATACATTTACTAGTAAGGGGGTATATATGTATAATTATATAAAATAAAGTCGCTTTTCGTGTGACCGCTTCTAAATTATAGAACAAATTTTGATGTGGTTTTCGCCACCATTTATGGAATTTAATCCGAAAGGTTTATGTGTTACCTTTAATACATTTGGTTTTTTTATTTTTTACTGTGTTTAGTTTAGTTTGTGATCTTCCTGTACGAGTCGCAATAAATACTTTTTCTCTCTTTCTTCTTCTTTATTTATATTAAACTTACATAATAAAGAAAACTCGATGTTTCCTCAAGTCGTAAAAACCGTGCGAAGCGAGGACGGGTCGCTAGTACCTATATTTATTCATAGCTGACCCGACTGACGTTGTTCTGTCCGAAATTCAATAATTCATACAAAAAGGACCTTCCGTTTTTCCCAAATTTGAAGATTATCCGGAATTTTTTTCAAATTTTTTTTCCACAAACCTGACTAGGACTAAATTACAAACATACATAAATAAAAATTGTCAAATCGGTCCAGCCGTTCTCAAGGGATGTGCTTACCAACCAACAGCATTTACCCCGCGCTTTCACCTGCATATGTCTTGATCCCGAAGGAATATTAGGACAAAAAGTATCCTATGTCTAATCCAGGCCATGGTCTACCCATGTGACAAATTTCATCTAAATCCGTTCAGCCATTTTAGCGTGAAAGCGTAACAAGCAAACATACACGCATACAAAAAATCTAACATTTCTATTTATAATATTAAGTTTAGAAACACGGTGTAAAAAACCCCGAACCTTAAAACACTGAAGGTTAAAACAGTTATCTATCTAAACTACACACCTTTATAAGAACATAATAATTAAATTCCGCTCGTGTCCCATCTCTATTACGCATTCACCGAGCTACCCTATTAATTATTTTAATGTAATATCTAATTACTCGTAACTCTGAACTGTGAAATAGGCAGAGCTATGCAAAGTCACGTTTACCTCAGTGTCATTTTAACAGTGACTAAAGTAATTGTTAGAAACTACAGTGTTATAATTATGAGGTAACAGCCAACAGCTCTTTAATTTTAATGAACACTATGGGGGATTTAAATATTATGCTTCTTTACTATAGAGTTTATTTTTGCATTCCTTTCCTCCTCTTATTTAGTAAAACTATGGATGGATATGTGGTGGCCAAGTAGAGCAGTGGTGGCCAAGTGGTAACGGCCGCGACTTACGAGTTGTAGGTCGTAGGTTCGAACCCAGACAGGCGCTTTACTTTGTGTAAATTATTTCATCACCACTGCTCTCAAAACGGTGAAGGAAAACATCGTGAGGAAACCGGCATGTCCTAGAACCAAAAATTCGAAGACATGTGACATCTGCCAATCCGCACTGGGCCTGCGTGGTGGATTACGGCCCACTCCCTCCACCGAGAGGAGGCCTGTGTCCCAGCAGTGGGAACATTATAGGCTGATTATGGTTATGGATGGATGGATATAATTATGTTCTATGTTAAGGGGTTTGGTTTCCACACTTAGTTCTTCAGGTGGAACATCGTGGGCCATGGCGGTCGGTGGTACGGTGGATGGTGGTAGTGTACAAGATGATGGATAGAGAGGGGGTGAATACTGAGATGTTGACTGATAGAAATATACGGATGAGGAAGACTAAGCCATTAAGCGGTAAACGTAAGGTGGTACGCCCTCAGGCTAGGTGGAGCGACGATCTCCGCAAGATGGCTGGTAGCAGCTGGATGAGAGTTACCGAAAATCGAGTTGAATGACATGCAATAGGAGAGGCCTATGTCCAGCAGTGGACTGCTATAGGCTGATGATGATGATGAACCCATTAATGTCCCACTTCTGGGCAAATGCCTCCTTACTTTCTTTGCACCTCTCTCTGTCAAGAACTACCAAGGACCAACCAATCTTTACTAAAGGAGTCCAGTTCATTCCGTTATCGCATCCCGACTTTCGGGCTTTGGACTACCCGTAAGGACTGTCAAAGATCCATACAAATGACAGCCGGGACCGATGGCTTAACGTGCTTTTCGAGGCACGGAGGGGTCTCGGAATGTAAAGATGGTCACCCATCCACAGACCTATCGCGGCTAGCGTAATTTAACCTGATCAATCGACTTGTGCGGCTGTTATTATTTAGCCACGGGCCCCTCTGATTCAAGATAACCCTGTGTAAAAGGTTTTATGAAAACATTCGTCAGTTTTAACAAAATATTTTCCAGCATTTCTTGTTACTTTTTTATGTTTAAACTCACGTTATGAAGTCGGTCAGTCAGCCAGAGCGTCGTTTAGATCGCAGTGATAACATCTGCTACGTTTTCAGCTTTTCATACTGGCTGAATGAGCATGAATCAAGACTCTCTTGTCTTGACGTACCTTGGTTTTAAAAGTAGAGAGATGACGTCTGAAATGTTTTATATCAAAGACTAGCTGTTGCCCGTGACTCGTCTGCGTATAGTATTTCATCATTAACCTAACCTATTACTAAGGCTCCGCTGTCCGTCCGTCCGTCTGTCACAAGGCTGTATCTTTTGAACAGTAATAGGTAGATACTTTAAAATTTTCAAAGAGTATTTCCACAAACTATACTCTTTTTAATTACTTAAAAAAATGTTGACTGTGATTCTCTTACTGCACGAAATAGATGTTCTAGGAATGAAAGATTTGTAACAATAAATGTTATGAAAAGTGTACCACCAGTGTGATCAGATAGGCAGTCGCTCCATGTAAAATACTGGTATTCAGCTGTACCCGGTTAGACTGGAAGCCGACCCCAACATAGTTGGGAAAAGGCTAGGCAGATGATGATGATTTTTACAGAATAGTTCGAATGGCCAAAAACGCACGCCACATTTTCCCAAAAAAATCGAACCTTATGCTGAAAGGTTTTTTATTCTCTCGCTACAGTTTTACTGTAGGTTTTTAGAGGGAAAATGTATTAACTGCATCAGTACCCCGGCCACACAAACGCCGGCGGCATGTTAACATCATTAGTACAATATTCTGGTCGTTTACTCTGCGCGTACTTAATTTCCGAAATTGATAGGATAGTTCAAAATGTCGATGTTAGTTTAATGCATGATGCATTAATTTAGTTATTCGAGTGTAAAGTCAAACAAAGACTATAGGTAATTATTGTATCTACAGCAGGGTGTAAAAAGACTCGTCACGAAATCCGTCATCAAACTAAGTAACTTAGTGCTAAAATTATTCCTGGTATAGAGGTATGAGGATCCGGGTGTAAGGTTCACTCGTACGTTATATAATAACGTTATAAAATAACGAAATAAATAAAAATAAGTGATATAAGGCTGATTTTTCCAACGCCAAATAATTTTAAATTTTTGACAGTTGTTCCTTACATAAACTGTCAGACGTCAATTTAATTCCACGAATAAAAAATATCTGTCGTTTGAAAAATCAGCCTTTAGTGACACAGAAAATGTTTTACTTGATATTCAAAACCTACAACCACAAATACCCAGATATTTGCATCGCCATCGACAAAAACACAAAACGAGCCTCAACCTATAGAAAAACTAAGCCAGGGAAAACAAAAAAGTTGTCTATCAGCGTAGAATCTGGGTTCCGTACTTGATATACCGGGAACAAACCTGACGACTCCAATGGAAGGCTTTGAGAGCCGTCACAATGCCGGTAACGTTCCAACCAGGCTTTGACTGATGCTTCCTAGGACATTGCAAAAACACATCCAAATCTGCCAAGGGAATTTCAACCTTGTGGCTAGGAGCTAAGGTTCTGTGAAACAGTCCTTTTCAGTATTCATCTCGCGCTGAACAATTAGACGGGCGATAGTGGAAGATAGGAAAATAGGTGTCATTGTACTTATATTAGGTACCTACCTATTGATGTAGGATCGTTTTGACTGAGTGTAAGTACTTATTTTGGTACGTGAGTGAGGTTTGTGATGTTATCAATAGATTTAGGGTAGAATGGATGATAACAATAGATATTTGGTACTTGAAATAGATCACAATATTCGAGAACTCGCGTGGAAGGATGAATCTTGTGATTTTGCACTCGGATAACTTTAGCTTTCCTTTTTTTTAATGTCCATCATCTGCCTAGCCTTTTCCCAACTATGTTCGGGTCGGCTTCCAGTCTAACCGGATGCAACTGAATACCAGTATTTTACATGGAGCGATTGCCTATCTGACCTCCACAACCCAGTTACTGGGTAATACTGTCTTGGTAAGACTGGTTGTCAGACTTTCAGGCTTCTGACTACCCGTAACGACTGTCAAAGGGACCATCGGCATAACGTGCTTTTCGAGGCACAGACTAGGGTCTCGGTATGTAAAGATGGTCACCCATCCACAGACCAACCGCGGCAAGCGTAGCTTAACTTGATCGATTGACCTGTGCGGCTGTTATTATTTAGCCACGGGCCCCTCCCTTTTCTTTAATGTACCTCTTAATTACAATTTTTTTGTAAATCCTGTGAGTGCCCCAAATAAAATATTTGTCGTTCTTTCCTGTACTAACAAAAATAATAATTATTAAAACTAAAAACAACTTAACAAACAGCACAATTGAAACCTTCTAATAATAATATCAACAACAACCAAGTCGCCAGTTAGGAAAGCTCCTAACAAAGCCTATCTCAAATCCCTGTCCTCCGTCCCTTATTACAGCGTTAATTGTCAAAATAAAAACCCAGGAACACAAAGGAAGCCCTGATAATAAAGGAAACAGAACTAAAACGCGTTTCGCGACAGGATTTCAATACGACCGACCCCTTGTCTCATTCGTTAGAGTGTCCTAAAGAATTATGCTTTTTTTTTCAGTTCCGCCTAAGGACAATCGGAGCTTCGAGGCTTCGTGGCCAAGATGAGTGGCAGCGGGATGAGGGGTGGCCGCAGGATCCCCACCCCGATGCCGGGCCCCAAGGAAACTATACATCAGCCCAGGTAACATGTTGCTCGACGTGAATTCTGGGAGGGTGTGCAAGAAAATTACAATAGTGTTATGTGTTTTGCGAAATAATTATGCGGAAGGTTGAAAACGATTTCTGTGTTGTATATAAATTCTTTGGCACCATTTAACAGGTAGACACCTTGATTTGCGTTTAGTACATACCTACCTAAGTTACTAGCAGCTGATATCAAGGCCTAAAGCGTTTTTGGGACATTAGACACAGAGAGCTCTTGGGATTCTGGAAACAAATAGGTACATACTTAGCTAGATTTTTTCTTTAACCGTGAATGCCGTAGTTACAGAAACAATTAAAACGCCATTGTGTCTCGCGTGGATCCACGTTCGACGAATACGAAGGGTTAAACATCGAAAACAACGAGGTGTAAAGATCATTAAGAAAAAACCGGTCAAGTGCGAGTCGGACTCGCGCATCGAGGGTTCCGTACTTTGTAGGTATGTAAATAGTTTATCACGGTTTTTTTTTAATGTAAGTACCTACAAATTTACGGTTTTCGGATTTTTTCCTTATTTGTACTACGTGACCTTGCTTCTTGCCAAAATTTCATGATTCTAGGTCAACGGGAAGTACCCTATAAATTTTGATTCCCTTGAGATTGTCGTTTTTTGCGGCTTAAACGGCCGTATCTTTTTTTTACGTTAACTTAGGTGTTTGACTTTTTCACAGCTTCAAGGGACTGTAGAGCTGAGTATATGGTTTCAATTTAAACTCGATACCTCCACGCGTTCCCGAGATAAAGGGTCTTGACAGACAGACGGACGGACAGTAAAGTGATCCTATAAGGGTTCCGTTTTCCTTTTGAGCGGAGTACGGAACCCTAAAAAACGGCCAAGTGCGAATCGGGCACGGCACACGAAAGGTTTCGTACCACTGTACAATACTTAACACTACATATTTTATTATATGTTGCTATGGCGGTTATAGTATACATTTTGTACACTCTGTGAAAATTTCAAGTGTCTACGTATGACGATTCAAAAGATACTGCTCTGTAACACACGGACGGACGGACTGACAGCGCGAGCGCGTAGCGGAGCCTTAGCCTTAGTAGCACATTAGCGTCGCTGGCACTCTTTGGGTACAAAACCCTAAAAATAGTCATAATCAGTTAGGTATCAGCCTCTCATACCTAATAAACTGCTTAAAAAAATTAGATACGTTAATTGTTATGACACGCTGCTGATAACGGTCAACTTAATGTTTATTTATTTATCTTGCTACATCCTCACTTTGTATCAGTATTCAGCAAACTCGACAGTCACGAGCACTAATGTCAACACTTGACCACTATCAATTAAGATTTTTTCGTGAAATGACGAATGCAACGTTGAAATACGACACTTTACATAAACTTATGGGTTCGAAAATACTATGTTCGTAATAATATAAAATTTTATTCAAAAATAAAAGAGAAAATTGCTTTTGAATAAAGCTAAGTGTATACATACTTTTGTTCGTGACTATACATAAAGATAATATTCCAACTTTTGCTTACCCCTCAATTTGGTTTCATAAAGTGTGTTACCGCATCAGTAAAACAATGGTTTTATACGGTTATGTTCGTTTACACGACGCATAATAAAATAAAATAGGATTTACAAGGAAATTATTTATGAAAATTATGTACATTGGCACCGGTTCCCGGAAATTGCTTTTTAAGAATTTGTCAGGGTTAAATTGGTTTTCCGAATTTCCACGAAATTAACTTTGATTTTGCCTTGGACAATAATGTTCCTTTAATTAAACATTCTACGAAAAACGCGATGAACAAACACGAACAAGAAAAGGTGGACTGCAGAAAAGATATCCAACCTAGAATATTGCTATTATGTATTATATTATGTAGTATTGCCTAACATTAAAATAACAACTGACTAATGCGTTTATGCTATAGCAATAATCTTCAAGATAGATAAGGTATACAGAATATGGTAGAGCTTTTAAGTATAACCTATATTTTTATTAATCGTTGAGCTCCTTAAGTCTTGAGTTGAGTTGCACGATTTCTGACAAATAGTGCACTGACTGGACAGGTCCTCTCAATCTGTGTGGTTCTTTCCTCAAAAGACCATCTCAGACATCGATCTACATGGTCTTCATATAACCTGACCAAGATTATGTCTGGACTTTAAAAGAGACTGTGGTGAGCTCTGAGTTTGTTTCGGATTTTCTTCTCAGAGTAGTCAGATAGGAAACGCCGACCTCATCTAGTTTTAAAAAAACATGATTGACGTGTAAAAGTGTTTGTACAAACCTACTTACAAAAATAAAATCATTTACATTTATCATTTTTCAAAAAAGCTGAACTACGTCAGAAATAATAAAATAATGACCCATCCTTATGAAGCAGCCATGCATAGAATCTTTTATAGCCGAATTCTATTGCTCCAAAAATACCCACACCATTTTATACTTAATTCAAATTGAAAACAACAGTTTAAAACAAAGGCACCTTTTGAAAGGACTCCTTCAACCATCTTTCCTCGTTCAAATACAGTAATGACACTTAACAAGGACCGGCCGGAGATTGGAAGGGACCTTATAAGCTGAACTTTGGCCCTTGTTCCATGTAAATTGAGACCTTATTACAATTCTCGCATTTTGAGGATCTAATCTACATTAATATAATGAAAAGGAAATTCGTTTGTCTGATTTTGTTGTTCGATAATTGTGTTTGTTACTGAATTAGTTTTGTTGTTTATGTGGGTGTCTTTTGTTGGTGTGAAATCGTCCTTTTCCATTGGAAAATATTTCTGTGTTTCTAAAGCTGATGGTGATAAAAAATAACATTTAATTCAGACTGTTTTTTGGCTATGGCGGCCAATCTACGCGACTAGCCTTCGGCGTGGGAGATGTTATAGTGCACAGCTGTGCGCGCAGACAAAGGTGCACTCTCTTCATTCACTCTTAAAATCCGATAGGACGGCGCGATATCTGACTCCAGCGGAGAGAAATATAACCCATTATTTCATCCCGTGTTCAAAAGCTTTAACGATGTTAGCAAGCATTCATCATTTTGGAACAATACATTTAAGACGTGGGAAAGAGTGACAAGAATAAGTTTCTGCAACCAACTCACACTTAACTGTGGCAGCAGTATTATTTGATAGTCTACAATGAGCATTTTATTGAGATGGACGTTTATGCCAAAACTCTTGTCCGTTAGCAGAAAATTCAAACCAAACTGTACTGCGCAACCCTGAACTTGATGTACAGAACAATTTGGAAGCCCCAGCTATTAGACAAAATGGGAGTTGCCACTAACAAACATAGACAGCAGCTGTTAACAGCACTGATCCTTAATCACCGGAATCTGCATAACCGCATAGACGGACTCCTTGCCACAAAATCATAGCAATTACTACCACAGAGGGGAGGTGTTGAGAACCATTTATAATAGTTAGGTTGACAACACGATGACGTACTGTAACCGATACGCTTGTGTCGCTTCGAGACAACAGTATCATGTGACTATGTGAACCCACTTCTTGCTTAGCGCGTAGGTTGAATAGACATACAATGTCACATCTGTGTGACCTTTTTATTTGATCTATGAACTGTCTACTGTCTTCTTTAGTACTATCACTTTACATTCATGTCAAGGAAAATGCTGTGTGATGGATAGTATCTGCTTCTTCGCTTCTTCTTTGGAATATTCTTTCTCATGTTTGTCTTTTGTAGAAAAGTGTTTATTTCTTTCGTGAAACTGTGCTGGTGCTGATGTAAAAGGAGTAATAGAATGTGGAACCCAATTTTTTATTTTCATGGCAGCTATTAGCCACTGCATGATCAGTTTTGTATCTACAATCAATCAACTCAGCCTATCGCAGTCCACTGCTGGACATACGCCTCTCCCAGAATGCGCCTCAACGCCCTGTCCTCCGACCTTCCACATCCAGTCTGTCCCAGCTACCTTCTTAAGGTCGTCGGTCCATCTAGCGGAGGGGCGTCCCACAACACGCTTGTCGATACGCGGTCCAATCTAGGACTCGTTTGCTCCACCGGCCATCGGTCCTTCGACAAACGTGAATCTACATACTTACACAATAAAGCTCTTCCATGGTTTATTAGGCACGATGGTTTTTTTAGGTACCTACATTCGATAGGAGTTAGTATCTAATACATAGCTACGTGTAACTTTATCAGTAGGTATCTAATCTACGGTGACAACGAATTTCCTTCTCCTAAAAATACCTATTTCTTAGATCTGCATTGCGATAGACCGAGTAGATTTAAAGGCACTTATTTATAACATCAATACCGATACTTCATAATATTTTGATAAGTTGTCAGAAAGCTTCGAAACTGACCTTTCCCTACCCTTTATTATATACACGCGATGTTTTTCGATTGAAAATCTTGGAAAAGAACAGAATTGAAAACAATAATATAATAGTTCCTGTTAAAATGGACACAGGTGTGAAATAGGCTTTTTCATATTGTAGAAATACCAAATACAGATGTGAAATAAGTAAGTATACAGAAGGTACGGTATGTTAATATTTCTGATATGTAAGATCAGATCCTGGTAGTGAGTTGGCAGGGAAAAGAGGAAATTCACAACCTTTTTGGATCCCGAAAACCAACAAAATGTTAACTTGTGTTACCTGAATGTGAATAGATCGTCCCTTGTAACATTTGTTGGCACTCATTACCATAGTATCTAGTTCACGGAAGATTTGTATACCAACTTTATCTTTCAGACGATACGTAACGTTGGGCATACTGAAAGTTTCTGGATCTGGCCACTTATAATAAAAGAATGAAAAAACAAATAAGGAATTCGAAAATTGAACTCTTTGGGAACATGTTACTTTTTAATTTGCGAAACTGTCTTTTGTTTTTTCATTATGACGTCCTTTAGAAAATTGTGTGGCGCTATGAAAATGAATTTAACTCGTTAACATTTTCGTTCAATGATTTTTTATGATTTTCGTTCGTTGTGCCTTAACTCAACAAGAGAGTTGCCAGATACTTCAATTGGCATTTGGTGATGAAGCACCATGTCGCAGCTCTGTGTATTCGTGGTTTGGAGAATGTAGAAGTGGACGTGATAATCTCCAAGACGAGGTACGTATTAATAATATATCATATATATTCAAATATTAAATTAAAATAAGCCATGGCAGCAAAGAGATGACCAGTCTCAACCGACGACGGCGCCCGTTCACGAACATGACGCGTGGATCAGCACCATCGAGGGCCTCAAGTCTGCTATTACAATAGTGTCAGAATGGTCTATCATTGATTTCATAATTGTTGATTTTGACATGTTTGGTAATCTACTAATATAATGGCGTCATTATGACTTTCCAATGGTCAACCACTGACACTCCATTGAAAGAAATGGCATAATAGCAAGAATGGTAATCTCGTACATAATGACAAATGAATTACTGACTAAGGCGGTAATCTGCTAAAATTTGGACAGTTCCTTTGATCAGTGACCTACCATTAGAACGTCATTGTGCAGTCATTGCTTTATGAGTATCGCATATGTTCTGTGCCATTGACCGACGAATGATCGACCATTATGAATTTAGCAGATTACGAACTTTTAGCAAAATGACAATGGGATCGTGTTGGAATGACGAATTTATAAAAATAGCAGACTTGGGCCCCAGCTCAACCATCGGACATGGAAAGCCCACACAGTTAAAGCATATTCCATCCATAGAATAACGTTGCATACCCCCCTCAGACGCGTGACGGAACAGGCAAGTTACGTGTAACAATATCCTACAAAGTTATTAACTGCACTCTTATAAGTGCTTACCTACTTAGTTTGGATTTCAAAGAATTCGGTGAAGCAGACGATACGTTTCTTGTAAACTAAGTGAAATAAAGGGTACTTGGATTACGGTGGATGGAATACATAATCGTAGATGTTTCATATAGGCAGAAACGACCAAATAAGTAAGTTTAGTTGAATTTAATTTTTTTTTTAGACTTTCTTTAAAGCCATTGTATTAATGAATGACTAGATTGACCGTAGGAAATTAGGAATATCTCTCATCATCATCATCTGCCGAGCCTTTTCCCAACTATGTTGGGGTCGGCTTCCTGTCTAACCGGATGCAGCTGAATACCAGTATTTTACATGGAGCGACTGCCTATCGGACCTCCACAACCCAGTTACTGGGTAATACGATACCCCTTTTGGTAAGACTGGTTGTTAGACTTTCGGGCTTCTAACTACCAGTAACGATTGTCAAAGATCCACGAATGACAACCGGGACCAACGGCTTAACTTGCTTTCCGAGGCACGGAGGGGTCTCGGTATGTAAAGATGGTCACCCATCCACAGACCAACCGCGGCAAACGTAGCTTAACCTGATCGATCGACCTGTGCGGCTGTTATTATTTAACCGCGGGCTCCTCCCCGTGGTTTAGGAATCTCTCTCATAACGAGTTTATTATTTGTTGCAGTGTTTTCTCCAGGATCCCCTTCTCATTAACAAGCTGTTATATTCATAACGTTAATTATAATGTGATGAGAGGGGCCAATGGGGACCATCTTTGCATACCGAGACCCCTCCGTGCCTCGGAAAGCACGTAAGCCGTTGGTCCCGTCTGTCATTCGCGGATCTTTGACAGTCGTTGCGCCCAATCAGAAGCCCGAAAGTCTGACAACCAGTCTTACCAAGGGGTATCGTATGATCGTATCACCTAGTAACTGGGTTGTGGAGGTCAGGTATAATAGGCAGTCGCTTCATGTAAAATACTGGTATTCGTTTGCATCCGGTTAGACTGGAAGCCGACCTCAACATAGTTGGGATAAGGCGTGGCAGATGATGATATTTTAAACGTTAAAGAGTGCTTTAGTATTATCAACTGCCAAATAAACACACTAAAAGATAAAATCTCTATAGCTATTAATTCAAAACCCGATCTTAATTAAAGGTAAACAATCCATTATCCAAACAAAAGCTTCACAGATGCTATTAAACAAATCAATAGAAAAAAAAAACTGTTCCTATTAAAATAGTTAAAAACTGTCGACTCACCCCTTTATCATTAGGTACTATTTTTATTCTGTGACGGAGTGTCCAATTTATATTGAAATACGGGGAAATAACGAACTCAGTTTATAGTAGTTTATTTTCGCATTCCCTTTACAGCAGCACCCTATATAAAAGGCCATAGTATACTGGCCACCCTGTATACCAGATGTTTATAGGGCAACCCTTTTAGGTGGCTCTTTAAAAATAAATATTTTAACTCTGACCGAGGTAATGTATGTATGTAAAAAATTAATGGCCACGTGAGCCGTGAAGTCAGTAGGTATAGTCTGTGCATTTTCGATGACAGCTACACACAAACATATGCACGTGTGTTGGAAGCTTGTTTTGGTGCAAGCGAAGAGAGAACAACGAGAATTTATTATTGAATGGTCCACAAGAATGGAGCGAGAATAAGGACAAACTGACCCTAAAAGGCCAAGTTTTTATGTCAAGACGCCAGCACATTTAAGCTACTACAATCTGTGAAATTTATTTAATAGATTTTCAACTTTATCGCTAAAACATAAGGTTCAACGTTGATTGGGATTTGACAGTTTGATGTGCTTGGCGTCTGTACCAAAACATGTATTTATTGATTAGTCCTCCAGACCGAATTTCGGCCATAACGACCAATCTCAGCGGAGACTTTGAACCTTGTGCTTTGCAGAGATAAAACTGAAAATCTATTAAAGAAATGTGACAGATTGTAGTAGCTTGATGTGCTGGCGTCTGTACTTGAAATACTTAAATACATTTTTCAGCAACTCTCATTATGAGCTTTTGAATAGTCAACTCTACTCAATTTCAGTCAACCAAATGTAAAATGTTCTGTTCTCTAAAAAACATCACTAAACCCACGTTCGTAAAAATATCGAGGTGGGATGTTATCGCGCATTGGATTTTCAAATCACCATGTTGAGCCGAGGGTTGAGAATCGAACAGAGCGCATCCCAGCTCGTCAAAAAATCACACTGTTGGATTTTCAACTCTCGGCGCTGAGCAGTACGTTGAAAATCCAGTGCGCAAAAAAAAATGCCCGCGAGACAAACGCGCCCCTGCGCACCTGGGCTAACGAGTAGCATTTCAAAACCGTATAATTACACGTTTCATCTACAATTTACAGTCATAAACGCACCACTAAAACCCTCTCAAACCAGTAACACCTATCACTATTCAAAAGCGAATAAAACCATAACGTATCTACATATTCATTTCATTTCACGCTTGCTCTCGTAAGTTGCGCGGACGCAAACTGCTACCAGTCAGTCTATTAACGTTTACTGTCCCACGTCAAGCGTAAATAAATCTCGTAAACAAGGTATTCATATTTCGACGCGTTTCATCGTGTCACGCAACAAAATAGGCGCACTTGTTCAACTCCAGCGCAGTTTTTGCCCTTTGAACTTTGAAAACGTAATGGAATGCGCGTTTGAATAGAAAAAAGTGTAAAGTCATGTTCAAATGTTGGCAGATAGCAACGATAAGTGCGCCAGTTGGTTTGATGGTTAATTAAAAAGCTAAGTTAGCAAAAGATACAAAACCCGTGGAAAGTAGAAGCCATACCTTTGCATCAACTGCCTGCCTTTCCCCAACTATGTTGAGGTCAGCTTCCAGTCTAACCGGATGCAGCTGAAACACAAAACGCCACGACTTATAATAGGTCGTAGCATCGAACTATAACTCGTAGAAACAAGATTAACACCGAGGGGTGTTCTTGCTATCCAAAAAATAACTTAGATTCTATTTTTAAGGAATTTGTCAATAGTGATTGTAAGCGCCATTTTTTCATGTAGGTACCTTATAAATATTAATCTGTAAGTTTTCCGAGAACAAATAAGTAAAAGCTTGTATTTAATCGAACCTCAAATAATTGACATTTTGCATTCCTAAAAATATTATTGAACACTGTAATATATTGAATGCGCCTCTTGTGCAACTCAAATATTCCTATTTTGGGAAACTAGAAATATTAAAAATAGCCAAGTCTGCAACTGACTATGATGATATTTCCAACACAATTTGTATTTTGTTAAGAAATAAATGACATCGAGAGCTAAAAATGGTTAAATTATTAAAAAAAAAACTGTAGAAGCCCAAAATGTTTTTAAAGGTTCATTAAGTAATTCAGAAGGCCAATACGTTCTTAGAGAATAGGTTTAATATTTCCCATAAATAAATAATCAAAATTAAAAAGAAAAAAAAACCCACAGCAAACCAGAAACAAATGACATTCAACACAATCATACCAAAATAGAGTAAACCAAACCATCGGCCAGTCCCCGATACCCTCATTAACTTCCCTCCTCAAATTCCCAATGCCTGTGCAAAGATCCAAACTCTTCAGCCATAGTACAAGAGGCTAAGGATGCTCAAGTAGCCATACCGTGGCATTGTTAGTTGGTTTCTCATAAAAAATGCACGCCCGCTTCAGGCCAGCATTCAAGTGCCATCAGCAGACTCACGCGGTCTCGTGCCGGGACTGAGATGTATTTCTGGCTGGATATAGCTGTTTTGTAGATGTAAGCAAGTACAAAAAATATGGTCACGTGATCAACTTTGAACGTATCTCGGAAACGTGACACTTTATGGGATTTTTTCTTGTTATGTTTTTTTTTTATTGATGTCAGCTATCGCGGTAAGTCTGCCATGCTCTATATAAAAATCTTCAATTATTTCCTTTGGTATTTAATAAAAACTATTAAAATGGTCTCTGTTGACTCAATTAGTTAACTTCGGTGCTATTCTATAAAAATCTCACCGTGAAAACTTAGGTGAAGTGAGCGTGGAGTGGGCTGTCAATAGTGTCAATTCCTAGCAAAAACAAACTCACTTCACCTAAGTTTTCACGGTGAGATTTTTACAGAATCGACCGGCTCCTCTTACTTTTTCAAAATTTAAATCATTTTCTCTGATTTCGTTTGTTTTACGTTTTCTAGTAAGTATATTCCTGATATGTACCTTAAGCCTGATATACTGCTCCTTTTACAGAAATTCAGTTAAAGTGGTTTTAAATGACACTATTTATTCAAAAGCATATACTCTAGGTACACCTCAGATCAAATAAAAAGTTGAGACATAGCGCTGCGAACGATACAGTGAAGCATGCAAAATTTGCACCTCCGCTCTGTGAATACTACGCCCACACGCACACATTTACAATCAAACTACACCTCACTATGTGCACACATGTTTGCGAAACTGGCTTCACTTTACTGTTGACAGCCCTCTGTTGCCTCTGTCTTGGTTTTTATTTGGTCTGAGGGTACGACCATCTATTTCTACCCACATTTGGCAAATACATAGCCACATCTAGTTAGCTCTATGCCTCCCACCTTGCATTAACCATTGAAGCGGTCATTACACGACATTCTTTGGACAATGCGGCCCATTATGTCTCGACCACTCTGAATTTTGAATATCTTCAATATTGAATATCTTATAGGCTATTATTCTGACCATTTGGATTTTTTTTTAATAGAGGTTTTTACATAATGTTTTCTATGTTTTTCGGCTTTTCTAAACAGTTCTCTAACGATTATTTTAAATCTGGAGAAAAAGTAAAATTGTCAAGAAAAAAAATGTAGATCTGTCTTGCTTAGACAGATCTAGTTTTTTTTTGTTACCTTTTTAATTTTTTTCTATGATAAAAAATCAATAATATAATAAAAACATTGTAGACTATCTATTTATCTACTGTAGCCTATTGCTACTATTTTGAATACAAAAATTTATGAAAGAGTCACAACTGGTGGTGACTGGACTACAAAAAAAAAACACTAAAACTTTCTGTAAGAATTTCCTAACAATAAAAAACAAATATAAAAAAAAATATCGAAATGTTAACAAACATGAAATACTGTTAAATGCATTCAACATAAAATTAATATGCAAACCGTATGTACACTATTCAAATTACTACTGCTGTACTGTACCAGACACGAAAACAATGGACACACTTTTGAAGCTTTTATAAATTTTTGTTCGAAAAATTTGTATAAAAAGTAATTTAAAAAAATTAAACCGACTTCAAAAAGAAATTAACTCAAAATTATTAAATAACTTTAATTTCGGAAGTCGGTGTCTTGGGATCTGTATTTTAGTTTTATGCCACCGACTTCCGAAATTAAAGTTATATAATAATTTTGAGTTAATTTCTTTTTGAAGTCGGTTTAATTTTTTTAAATTACTTTTTATTTCGTAATTTTTAGTTTTTGCACTAGTATTTGACCAAGGTTTTGAGATGTTTTCCCTTTGACACTACACCCGTAGCTCTTATCAATAAGCCAGGCCGTCACACTTACACGTATTAGTCCATATCTTGAAAATTACTTAATCGATCTTGATGAAACTTGCACTGTTCCCTAAGTTGAAGAAAATGTAAGCCAATAAAAAAAATGGTCACGATCCGATTAATAGTTCCGGAGATATGCGTGGACAAACATACATACATACATACATACGTCTATGAAATTTTGTATAATTATTTGTTTGGAAGCCCTAATAGATCATCATAATTATGTGAATATAATGCAAATCCAATAATATTACATACATACGTATCGAATTGATAACCTCCTTTTTTTGAAGTCGGTAAAAAGTTTTTGTATGAAGATAATAAACCCATAACTCCAATAAAACGTTAATAAAAAAATATAATAAGTATAAATAACTCATAAATTAACTGCTCTATTATCGTAATATCATGCGATAAATTTGTATTCATACTGCACAAATGCACCATTGACACACGAATAAAAAGAAACCCGTTCATGACAGATAACGAAATACAAAGAACAAACTGCTCTTTATCAATAAGATATGTCAGAATAATGCACTATTTTGTTTAAAAGCACTTGAATAACTTACAAAATAATAATAGTGACTATCTTTAAACATATAAAATAACAAAAAGAATTTGTCAGAAGTGGGATTCGAACCCACGCCCACAGAAGTGGACTGCGACCTGAACGCAGCGCCTTAGACCGCTCGGCCATCCTGACGTTGTGAAACAGGTTGAAATAGTAGTATTTGTTCTACTAGTAGTTTGTAATAATTTAGGTTGTTTTTAAGGTTCCGTACCAAAATGGTAAAAACGGAACCCTCATGGTGAGACTAAGTCTGTCTGTCTGTCACAGCTGGATATCTCAAGAACTACTAATGCTATCAACTTGAAATTTGGAATACTTAGTTTTAGATGACGTTTGCCCAACTATTCTGCAAATAAGAAAGAAATAAAAATATATGTATATTTTCATGCATATATTTTTATTTCTTTCTTACTGAAAGGGAGTCTGAAAAATTCGAAGTAGGGCTACTAGGGCATGTGGGATATCATATGAAAGAGCGCAGTTTGCACATTCTCAAACGTTTTTTTCTTTTTTTAGGCCTCACAGTTTTCGACTTTTGATGAAAAATGTAAAAAAATACCGTTCCCCCCTCCTTAATGATCTCCGAAGTTTGCAAAGAAGTCTCTAAATAGCACAATTTTTCAGAAGTTACATTTATTCCACTATCGGTTAAGAGGTGGCGCTCACATAAAACTGCAATATTCTACACCGCAATGCATATTGTTAAAATACTCTGACGAATATAGGCCTCGCTGATCGCGGCAAGCGTCGATCGGCCTGTGCGGCTGTTATTATCCACGGGCCCCTTTTACGTAACGCCAACAAATCCCTCATCTTTATGTTAATAAGTTTATTAATTACAGTACCTATCCCAAAGTAAACTAAGTACCTACCAGCTACATACTTTCAGTCACGTTACTTGAAGAAGCCACGAGACTCGCAGGAACCCTAAATATACAAAACAACAAGAAAATGTTGCTTAATATTTGCGGAAAGATGCGGGAAAATTCAAGAGTCAATATTTACTTATTTAAGTAATAATTACATACCTACGTAGATACCAGTATGTTATGAATGTGTATTAGCTGATATTACCTATGATAAATTATCAACTCTATATGTAACCCGATATAATTTTTATCATTTTCAATGTGTAGCTAGTAACACTATAATTGCCGGCTCAGCGGGATTGTCCGAAAGGGTTTACCGCTGGCCCGGAACATAAAGGGCTAAGGAAGGAACACGGGTGGGTTTTAGTCAGTAAGAGTCTGACACTCCCTCTCGCTCCACCCAGAGCAGGTGGGGGTCATTTGAAAAAAAAAAACAAGTAACACTATACATAATATTTATATGCTATATATTAAAAAGAAAATGCTCAAAAGACCACCTCAGACATCGATCTACATGGTCTTCATATAACCTGACCAAGATTATGTCTGGACTTTAAAAGAGACTGTGACCTCTGAGTTTGTTTCGGCCTTTCTTCTCAGAGTAGTCAGATAGGAAACGCCGACTACATCTAGTTAAAAAAAAAACATTATTGACGTGTAAAAGTGTTTGTACAAGCCTACTTACAAAAAATAAAATCATTTCATCATCATTTCAAATCATTTCATTTCATTTCATAAACTCAGGAACCAAGGGGCCTCAAAATCCCCGTGTGGGATCCCTTTGTCAGACGACCAAAGCATGCTCAAAGTTGAACAGAGAGAAGTGGAAAGAGAGTAGGGATTCCTGAGATTAGCGCGTTCAAACAAACAAACTCTTCAGCTTTATAATATTATTATAGTATAGATTAGCCAAAACCCATAGGTAGGTACAATAAAACTCCACAACATGTTAGCATGTTAGTGCAAAATAAAATACTGGTGAATGTGAACTACCGATGCACATTACGAGGACAATATGGCGTCGCGTCCGGTGTTCCGTTTGATCTCACCATGTGGTTCCGGTAACGGCGCAGATCGGCGCGTGCGCAGGACACGTGCGATTGTGCTCTTGTTATAATACAATTAGTCTGCGTCGGGTTTGCATGTTTTTGTCTTCTGTTTTTGCGATTATCATGGTTTGGTTTGCATTTATTTTCTGGTCCTATGGGGCTTAAAATAATAAAATAAAAAAGTAAGTACGGTCTACACGATATTGATCCATTTTATGTGAATAGGTAAATGCCACAGTCATTTACTTTGAAAGAAGTCATTAACAATCATGCAAATAAAATTTAAAATTTTTAGGGAGGCAGGGGAAATTCGGATGTTACATAAAATGTTCAGCGGGGTAATTGCGTAATACACCAGTAGCAATGGCTTTCATTTTGACAGTTCAACAATATTCATTGCGTTATTTACGTTAGTGTGCAGACAAATTTTTCGAACATATGAAGCAATGGATTAGCAAAATATCCTTCAAAATTATTCAGATTGTGGTTGATAATGTGTTACGCAATTAGACTGCAGTAGTGTTTGCGACCATAAGACCAACAATGATCTATGATTTCATTTCTCTTAATGACCATTGTAATTTCGTAATACTCAAATTGCTGCCCATAAGTTCACATTCTTGTAAAATAGGAACTCAAACAAACCCGAAAAGATAAGATAGACTCAGTAAATACAACTTAACGACTCAATCATTAACTACTCATTAACTACTTAGACGAGATAAGATAAAACAAGATGGCTTGCTTAATCTAGTTTAACTACGAGAGTTGCATAACTATTTATTAAAACGTCTCGCGATTCGAGAGAATCTGGGCTACTGACTCAGTTTCTTTATTCAAAATCCTGCAATGGACGCTTCGCATCGTTTACATTTAACCTAATTAACAAAAAGCACTCATTAAAGCAATTCCAGTGACGTTGGCAGCTTAACGTTTAAAGAAAGACGTTTTATTTCTCCGTCTCCCATTTATACGGATTCATTCAGACTTTCAGAGCTATATATAGTTCTGTATGAGACTCTTTCAGGGTTTTATGATGATTTAGAGCTATTAGTTTTTCATCGGACCGCTATCTTAATGTTATTTTTATCTTTTATAAGCTGTTTTATAAGATGATGTAGAGGTGTTTGCTGAAGATATTTCTGAATATTAAGTAGTGGTGAGTAATCCCATGTAACTGCGATTTTGAACTTCCGTTTCAGGTGTAAACTTCGCATCATCTCGTAGAGTATCTGCTGTATTAAATCCAGCTGAAAATATTTATCATAATACCGGGTGAATGGAGACTCATGAAACGAATTCTTGTTTTTCAAATAGAACATTACAACTTAACATTACTTCCGTTAAAGGTTAGGCAGAGGTGTACACCTAGATCGATAATGCATTTCTTTAATAAAGTCTACTATTGAGGCCACAGAAATGGTAAACATCCCTTTCCCGCCAATCATAAAAATCGAAAAAAATACAGCATCACTTCCAAAAAGTGCCCTAAACTTCCTCTTTTTATTACAATCGCCGAATCCTGCTAAAATCAAAGCGGGGCCTAATAAAAGCGATCATAACTTTCGGCACCTGTTTCCTCTCGATATCGTGCAGGATTCGAGTGAGGGAGATCAAAGTGTATGCCGGACGCAAACTGCGAACAATTGTTACTGTGAATCATGGTTCATTGATTCAATGGATGTATGTTTGTTCCATTTTGTGGATGGAGTAGCCGAGTAGTGTGGGTTTATGATGATATGGTGTGAATAATATGCGATAGTTGAAGTTTGTTGTTTTGATTTTGTTAAAGATAATACTTACATAGTTTTGGTACTGCCAGCAAGTCTAAATTGTAGAGAGTTATCTTCTCAAACTCATAGAGAAAGTGTGACTCAATGTTAGAACTAAGACCAACGGGGTAGTTGCGTAACACAATATCAATGGCCATGGCTTTCATTTTGACAGTTTAACAATATTCATTGCGTCATTTACGTTGTTGAGCAGACAAATCTTTCGAACATATGAAGCAATGGTTTAGCAATATCCTTCAAAATGATTCAGATTGAGATTGATAGTGTGTTACGCAATTAGAGCGCTGATAAAATGTAAAGCAATTGGATATTAAAATTGTCAACAACAAATTCCAAAAACTAATTAATGTTCAAAGAATTGCAGTAGGTTCCAGCTCAGTTGATACACGAAAAGATATAATTACACAAGTCAGAACAACAAAAAATACATTTGCAACACTAGAACACCACAACAAAGGCTACAAAACAATGGGAACGAAAATACTCTTGAATCTAGAGCAAGCCCAACTTCACAGAAAAAGTAAAAAAGTATTTAGTAACACTGCACCGCGGTCACAGCGATCATTGAGTACAATGAGACGCAAATAGAGAATGGGAGGCGACACCGAGGGTGCGAATGTATTCCTAATTGCCTGCGGACGTGTCTCAACTCGGTTTTACGCAAGTGCATCTACATAGGGTTGTGGCGAAGAGATGGAAAGGGACAAGTTATTTAGTCCCACTGGCAGCATGCATAAGCGGCCTGTAATTATAGCTCTGTTTGTTCTATATGGTGTCACGCATAGTTTTGATTTTGGAAGTCAATGTCGTGGTTAGAAGCGGTACACCTACTGTATTTCAAATCATCGGTATATCACAGTCCATTGTTGGATCTGGATTGCTGTATCAAGAATAATATATTTAATATATTTAACTAATTAATTTATTTAACCTATTATAAAATTTAATATATTTAACCTTTTGACCACCACACGTCAAAAAAACAAAAACGTGCCCTCGGCGTCAAAGTCTGTCATGAAGTCGAACCGTGGCGTGGCGTGCACCTTTTGGTTTGTCATCTATACATGACTGTGGCGGTCAAAAGGCTACATTAAAATAACCTCCGCTAGCGAGAAATGTTACGTACTGACGGCGCCAACACGCACATCCAGGCGACAATTTTACTATTGGATTTTCTGATGGGTTAATCTTTTGACCAAACGGTAGGAATTTTGTTTGACATGTCGTGTCCACACGAGAGATAAATAAGACGATACAAAAATCACTTTCTCTCCTCCACCAACCCTACCTACCTGTGGTGTCATAAAGGCTATTATGCAACGCATCGTGGGGTGCAAGCTCAAACACACACTTTCAAACATCTCTTACATCGCATGCGTGCACATAGTAAACCGAGCCGATTACTGTGGCTATAAAAACCCGAAGATAAGTACTGGCGCGTTGGGGTGAAGATATAAGACAACGTATAAATTGCAGCGTTTATGCGTTTGAAGTCAGGAAGCAGAGTTTGAACTTTGCGACAGGAATTGCATTTTTCTGTCGATGGGAATTGTTGAAACTGATAGGTATAATACAACTAGAATAATATTTATACATTACAATAGTGTAACGTAACACGACTATATTTCATATTTTTAATAATCAACAATAAAATGAAGAAATATAGTCTCATTACCAAACTTATTGAACAAAAAACTTTATCGAGGGACATTTAGGCCCACTCTCCCCACGAAACAAGCCGTTAAAAAATATTGTTTGGTTACTTGTACACCGAGTACTTTGAAAATAGATATTTTATTCTCAATAAAAATGTTGGTAAGTAGGTAAGTACTTACATTTCTTAGGTACATAATCAGTTGTTAAGTTAGTATTTTTCCGGTTAGAAGAACTTAAAATGACTGCTCGATCTTAGTTTTATTAGAGTACCTATTCTAACTGTTCAAGTTATCCCATTCTACTCTACCTATTCGTTGGAACAGACAAAATGTGAAAACTAGGAAGGCTGTACCGCCATCTAGCGATTAAAACCGTAACAAACAATAGTTAATAGTACAGATAGGCTCTAATAGATGGCGTTTTAACCAAACGGGGTTACTTTACTCCGTCCCGCCACCTAGCGGCAAATTTGGGAACTTTTTTCCAAGCTTTAGGTAGATGGTCTAAGTATTACTCCGTAGATAGCAGCACTCAGGGATGTGAAATAATGTAACACGGTTCATTAGGATCCGGGACTTTGGCTCCAAAATAATTAAGTTATTAGAATAAAAATATAAGTAATAAATGTAAAAAATAATAGCATTAATTTCAACCTAGTTAAAATGGATCGTGGATTTAGAAAAGAAAAAGTGCGAAGTACCTACTTAATAGAAACTTTATTGTGTAGATATAGTTTAACTCTGTATACAAACAGTAGGTGGGCCGAACAAACGCTGCTTTATAAAAGTGTGATAAAAGGTAATATTTTTCTTCTGAAAATTACACATGTTGTTATAACATGGGATTCAATGGAAATAGTAAATGGGACCCATCGTTAATACCTAAAAAATGGGAACCAAAAGAGGGATCTAACGAAAATATACCCATAAAATAACAAAGAAAATAATAATAACGCACAATGATTGTCGATGTTACCATTCCACATGACGGGAACCTCGTGAAAGCTGAGAAAGAGAAGCAAATTAAATATCTCGACTTAGCACACGAGGTTGTTGACATGTGGAATGTTAGCTCGGCTATCATTGTGCCGATTGTCGTATCGGCCAATGGACTGATGGCCGAAAGCCTCGATCAACATCTATCGAGGCTCTCGTTAGGCGGTTGGGTCAAGGGCCTGATTCAGAAGGCAGTACTCTTCGATACGGCTCGCATTGTGAGGAGGTTCCTGTCTCTGGAGCCCTAACCACCGGTAGCTTGGACCCTGCTCCCGACACTGGCGGATCGCTATTTTTTTATATTTTTAAATGTTTTTTATACTTATTTTATATTTTAAGAAATATTTAAAAATGTAATTAGATGTGTAAATAGACAAATAAACGAAAAAAAATAATAATTGTAATTGCTGACGTTAACCATAACTTAATTTATGAAGCGAAGCCAATATTATCTGTATAGTCCGACTCGTAATTGCATGACCACTTTTGACAACAGTTCCCAGTACAATGAAACACTGAAGTTGAAAAGATCTAACCATCACATAGAATCTTGTAGTTTTATGACGTGAAAGTGACATTCACCTTAGGGTGTTAAACAATTTCGAGGTCGACTAGACTTTATTATTATATTCTGCTTGCTTTGCTTTCTGCCAACATTTTTATCTTCACCCTTCTCACATGGTTGTCATTATTACTTCTTTGTAAGGTACACCTCAGTACCTCAGGAGCAGTGGTGGCCAAGGGAGCAGTGGTGGCCAAGTGGTAACGACCGCGACCTAAGAGTTGTAGGTCGTACGTTCGAACCCAGACAGGCGCTTTACTTTGTGTAAATTATTTCATCACCACTGCTCTCAAAACGGTGAAGGAAAACATCGTGAGGAAACCGGCATGTCCTAGAACAAAAAATTCGATGACATGTGACATCTGCCAACCCGCACTGGGCCCGCGTGGTGGATTACGGCCCACTCCCTCTCACCAAGAGGAGGCCTGTGTCCCAGCAGTGGGAACATTATAGGCTGATTATGTAAGGTACACCTCTGCTTAACTCTCCAGGGAATTACAGGCGTAATATTATGTTATGTACGGTCCTTTATTAGGGAAAGACAGTAGAATTTTTAATACAAAATAAAAATACTGTCACAACCGTACCAACAATAACACGGGAAATTAAATCGTTTACCTAGGGCGGTAGACGGCTATAACCGTATCCGTATAGAGCGTTGTGGATAAAATCTGTTTATGTGTGGGTATGGCACACATTGAGAGCTCATACACCACTGGTTTTTTACAGTAAATCAACGTGATCTCAGCCTTATTGCTTTAAGCATAAAGTCTATACAGTATGCAAATAATTTTTTCACTGCGGTAGCCGTGTTTGACGTAAAGAAAGTACCAAATGATACGGCTATCGCCGTAATGTCATTCTATGAACTTTTAGAATACGGTTACAGCCGTTACTGCGCTGGTAGGTGTTAAGCATCATTGTGAACCACTAATTAAAAGCTTCGCACAGTTAGCACCATTCTATATATACCTCTACTACAAGTTGGTGACATTGCATTCCACAATGTGGAATTAAATACTAATCACACAATAGAAAAATATACATTTCTATTTCTCTAACCTTAGTTTAAACCATGATATAAACTAGCTGCCAAGTACAGTCACAAACTCATCCGTTACGGGATGCTTAGCTGCAGTGAATAATGCACTTTATGTGGTGCAAAATATGTATAGTAGGTACTTTATTTGTTTACTGCAAACCAAATGCTTATGGAAACTATTTCTCTTGCTTACAAGGGAATTGATAAAGTACCTAATGTTTATTTGCTCATCTTTTATAATTAGCTTAGATTAGAGAGCAATGCTGGCCCAGCAGTGGTAACGGCTCTGACTTACGAGTCGTCTTGGAGGTCGTGGGTTTGAACCCAGGCAGACGCTTTACTTTGTGTATCATCATCATTGCTCTCAAACCGGTGAAGGAAAAAATCGTGAGGAAACCGGCATGTCCTAGAACCAAAACATTCGAAAACAGGTGACATCTACCAACCCGGACTGGGCCCGCGTGATTGATTATAGTCCACTCCCGTTTCAAAGAGAAAAAGCCTGAGTCCCAGCAGTGGGAACACTATAGGTTGATTATGCTAAGCTTATCTGGGGGCACGGCAGAGCCCCCGCCAGGTCGAGCAAAAAGCGGCACGGCCGTACCATCCTTTTCTCGAAACAGTTCAGGCCATTTTCAACCCCCTATAACTTCGTTGTGGATAAAACTAGAGGCCTGAAAAATCTTTTAAGTTTTAAATAAATAGATTGATTTGGCCATCGCATGAAAACACAATGTATCACACAAGTAATACATATTATATTAAATTAGATTGTTTAGTGCGAATGAAAATGCAGAAAATAAGCACGTTAAGTTCCACAAGATTATACGTTAATAAGCAACGACAACAATAAACGGTAGTTTTATATTGTTTTATTATAATCACTAAAACGGATAACAGTTTTCTGCATTTTCATTCTAAAATAAAAGAAATAACAAATAACCAAACAAACGATGAGGGCGCCACTGTGCGGTCGGCGTTTGGTCGGCGCCCTCTTAAAGAAATTTGACAGATTGTAGTAGCTTGATGTGCTGTCGTCTGTACCTAGACTTTCTCCATCATACCTAAGCACTTATTGCTAACTACCCTCCATTAGTCAGTCGCGATAAGAGCTCATTGTGGTCGGAGCGTGTCGCGATGACGTCTTCCATCACACGCGCTCTATCTGCTGATCGGGGATAGCATCGGAGCTGTGTAGGTTTACATTGTACTGGTTTGACGTTGGATAAAAGGGCAAGAAAATAATAAAAAATACGAAAAGTAACGTGAAATGTAACACAGATAAGCCATACAAATATAAACAATGCAATATAAAAACTGAATTTGTTTCAACGTGTGTCAATATGTTACGTTTCAACAGCCTGTATCCGGCATTAGATGTTATAGAAGGTTTAATTCAATTCGCATTGAATAGTTAGCTGGTAACAATAGGCTATTTGACAATGTAAAAAATAAGGTCATAATTATTGACACTCGTATAGATTATCGCTTTTAAAATCGATTTGCATTAATTTTAAGTACTACAAAAGAATGTATTATTTATAAAAAAAATCCCGAAAAAACTTCATCTTTTTAAATCTGGCGCCACGTAATCGAAAACGGTCTGGATTGGCTGAACGTAAGATGACGTCATGATTTAGTAAATTTCTGTCTATCGTTGACAGAACAGATGACTTTTGTCTAGTATCTCGACCGTTTCAACGTTTGTTTACGTGAATCGTGACGTCACGACGGCATATTGTTAAAGATAGCGTTTTGGCGGCTTATTTAAACAGTACATTTTTATTTACTATTTTTTAAAAGAAATACAATAAGCAATTTGAAGTAATAGGTTTTTGTGGGCTCGTTAGACACCATTAAATAATCTGAGATGTTTATCAGAAACCAGTCAAATAGCATAGTGAAGAGCGTTGCTGTAGGAACCACTTTAGCAACCATAACCATAATCAGCCTATAATGTTCCCACTGCTGGGGCACAGGCCTCCTCTCAGTAAGAGGGAGAGACATTAGCAACACTTTGCTAATATAAAAAAAAAAGGATGAAGAGTGCATAGTGAGTAGCAGGAACTGTCATGCACTTATCTCGACAGTTACCTATTACAGCAGCAACCTTATTATTTTTACACACATTTATTATGCGCACAGCCAAAGTGTGGAACCCTCTGCCAGCGTCTGTGTTCCCTTCCACATTTAACCCGTCTGCCTTCAAAGCAAGAGTGAACAGGCATCTTCTGGGCACGCCCGGCTCATCATAGATCTCACTCCTCGCTTTCCACCAGGCGTGATCAGCGTCAAGAGCAAGCCCATTAAGCAATACGTATTTGAAGTAAAATACTTCTTTAGGACAAAAAACCATTGAACTCGCGCCACTGTTACCGTAAGCGACACCGCGCGTGTTTTGTTTATAAGGCGATTAAAAAAATACCCGCTTCGGATGTGTTCGGCTGTCCTCGGGATGTATTCGGTTTTAAATGTATATCCGATATGTCAGTGAGTGATGGCAAAGTATTTTGTTTTCACTTCTGTCAGCACTCCCGGAGTGCCACTGTTTTTTTTTTTTAATTTAACGATAATAAATGTTACTGTGATTTTGACAGTGATGCAAAATCAGAAGTAAAGTAACTGCAGTCAACTTTTAATTTGAGAGATTATTATAGATTCGTCAAACAGTAACCTATGAAGTCTTGCATAATGGATTACATAGTAGATTGAAGCAAATAATTATGGTTAACAAATTGACAAGCCCATTTTAATCAACCTAACAGTTTACCCAATATCGATTATGAATTCAATTAGAAACAGCACAGAATTTGGTAGCATGTATAATTGATCAGATTCAAACAAATCACTGAACGGAACAGTACCTACTCTAAAATGTTGGTCTAGACAAAGTCACAATTCATACCAAGGTACTAGCCATTAAAATTGCCAATAACCATTAAGTCAATGGAAACACGCCAAGTACTACCGAATGCAATACAATAGCCAGTATTAAATCTAACCAATAAATTATTCAAAGACGTTCCTACCGCAGAACTGCTGGAGTGATCCCAAATTATAACTACACCAGCTTTAAATGCACTTGGACCTTCACATGTAATCAATAAAGACTGGAATTGTAGAGAGTTTAGTTTGGTGATGGTAAAGACACGTTGGTATTTTGTAGTGTAAAGGAGTACCTATAATTCAACGCCCAACGGTGACCGAGTGTACGTCAAGATGTGTGAATGTCTATATTAGATGCTATTTTATGGCCGCGTATGTGGAGAATGGATTATTAATCATACTGTGAAGGGACTTGACGCTATTGTAGAATATTGTATGTTGAACTTCGAGCAGTCCCATTAAGTACCTCAGTTCCAGAGCCAATGTCCAATGCTGTAGAATAAATTAGGTATTTAACCCCTCGTTAAGCTCGTTGCGCGACTTGCGGTGCCTTTGTCGCGCGCGATTTTTTAGGAGCCTTTATTCACTGTAACCGAATAGGGTGATGTCAGTTTCAATCTGTCAAAAATACCTCTTTATCGTTTATTCTACTTTTATGTCAAATTTTTGACATTGATTGTCGCTGAGACTGAGATGAGATTACGACTGGATTTTGAACGTTTTTATTTACGGGAATTGGGCTTCTGATTAATGAATTTAATTTTACCATTATTTTCATAATATATAATATTTTTTCGTGATTAATCGATGTCCTTTTTCTTATCACTTAAAGAAGCAAATATCAATATAAAGACAAAAGACTGTTGAGCACTCATCCGCACCTAAGCCTAAAGAAGCAAAATAACAAAATTCAACCAAATGACCCAGAAATAAAGAAAAACGACCAAAAGACTATTAGAATTCAACACTTTCCCTGAACAATAACTTGAGAATAAGCGACGACAATTTGTAATAAAACCGTACATCATAATAAAAATAAAATAAGAATACACACTTCCGGGGAAAAAAACCGGTCAAGAGCGAGTCGGACACGCGCACCGAGGGTTCCGTACCATGGTTTTAATTTTTCATCGGCGAGGCCTATATTCGTCAGGAAAATTTAACACTGTGCACTGCGGTGTAGAATATTGCAGTTTTATGTCAGCGCCATCTCTTGACCGATAGTGGAACTAATGTAACTTTTGTTGATGATTTTTTTTAAAGTTTGCTATTTAGAGACTTCGTTTTATTTTTCCTGTAATCTTTACGTAAACTTCTATCACATACAATAATTTAAGATTTTTCTCTTTGCAAACTTCGGATATAAGGGGGGACGGTGTTTTTTTTTTTAAATTTTTCATCAAAAGTCGAAAACTGTGTGGCCTAAAAAAAATAAAATATGTTTGAGAATGTGCAAACTGCGTTCTTTCATATGATACCGCACATGCCCTAGTTGCCCCACTTCGAATTTTTCAGACCCCCTTTCAGTCCCTGTTGCAAAAAATATACATATTCTTATTTCTTACTTATTTGCAAAATAGGTGGAAAACCGTCATGTAAAACTGATCCAAATTTCAAGTTGATAGCATTAATATAGTTCTTGAGATATCCAGCTGTGACAGACAGACAGACAGACAAACTGAGTCTAACCATAAGGGTTACGTTTTACCATTTTGGTACGGAACCCTAAAAACGATTACTTTAGCCACGATAAAGGAGTATATTAAGACGATAAACCCGTCTGTATAAGACGTCGAGGGACATAATATGTGCAATAACATATAAAATATATCTGGGAAACGGTCTCCAGCCGTATTGCTTGGGTCATGGGTTCGCCATATTCTTGAAACTGTCGCGGAAATCACTTTCTCTACCATTTTTCTGCTGATTTAGTCGTGTTATGTATGGGGGTCTTGAACTTAAAGGGTAAAACCTTCATAACAAATTTTTATAAGAATTCTTGGAGGCTCCATTAGGTTGGATTGATGACAGTGTTAAACCTAAAGATGGTTGAATGATCTCGGAAATATTATAATCTTCTTACCGTCCATTTAAAGTATCTGTATCTATCTATTTAGATGCTGAATCAGGTTGTTGATAGCGCTGTCCTGCCGATTTATGAAATGTGTACAAGTGTTTGGTCCAAAATATTTTTTTTTAATTTATTAAGATGTAACCGAAATTTATAATTAAGTACAGAGAATAAGGTCTGCGGGATTGTCCGAAAGGGTTACCGCTGGCTCGGAACATAAAGGGCTAAGGAAGGAACATGGGTGGGTTTTAGTCAGTAAGAGTCTGACACTCCCTTCCGCTCCACCCAGAGCGGAGAGCAGAGAGCATTTGATGATTTCCCATAAGGAAAAAAAAAAAGTACTGAGAATAAAGGTAGCAAAAGTTGGCTCAATGCAGGAAAAAGAGTACTGAATAAGCTACAAGTTACGTATCATAGGAAAGCAGATTGATAATAACAAAGGAAGCATTCATTATTTTCAATAGCGCGATAACATCGTTAACAGAAACCACCCAAATCTTCGATGATAACCGGGATTGACTCACAATTAATGACCCTCTAAAATTTTACCATAAGACATGAAGACTTTTGCCATCCATCCGAACCCTTAAAAACGATTTGTTAACGCATCCAATAACATATTTAACCCTCAAAACTGCCATGGGACGGTTTGAGGGGCTAAAGAACCTTTAGAAACTGATCCGTGCCACAATGGGGTTGCTATAAAAATAAACTGGAACCCTTACAACTCTTACAAGGTCGATGCTAATGTGAAACCGATACATTTATGATGTTTTCCGGCTATGGATACTGTTAATATTTGATAATGTAAGACTTCTGTGGACATATGGAGTTCGAGAGGTCAGGCTTAATGGCTGTTTATAAAATTTTCGGGTACCCAAACCAGCCAGTTACACGATCAGGGGGATCGTGCATATGACTGGCTGGATTAAAATTAAAATTTCTTATGTCTACACATGTTCCATTGTAATTAATACTACATATTAAGATCATCATAAATTTTGCATAATCATTTGCCCATCTGTTTACCTATATGACTATCATCACAATTTATAACGTTTGTCTCATGAATCTGAGCACTGTAATTTGGAAATATTGTAAAAGACAATTATTTTTAAAACAGTAACCGTGAAGTTTCCTACCTGCTCTTCTCCATAGGAGACAACCTGATGGAACCGTGCACCTAGCTACAGAACTTTCATAAGTGCCCATGTCTCTGAATCCGTTAAGCCTGGTGAATTTTACTTTTTCGTTTATCACTGCAATTTGGACACCATACAATGTCTTATTGTCATATAAACAAATAATGCCTCTATTTTTTCATATTTTTATGAAACAATAATCTGTACAATTTATTTGTCATCTGTACCCTTTTCGTCTTGTTCTTTATGAGTTTTAATTTGACGCTTTGTTGGTCAAACAATGTTCTTGTTTTTGGGTCCTCAACTGATGTTGGCCGGACAATTTTATGAAGGCTGTTTGATAAGAGTAATGACGAAGTACTGGCTTTTTATTAACGAGTGCCCGTAATTGCTTTTACAAAGAATAGCTTGAAGCTTCTAACAATTATGGTTGACGGAAGATTGAACAAATTACTGGATTTATGTTAATAATTTTTTTATACGAGCTAGGAGCAAGGTAAAAGCTGTAACACTTTTTTATTATAATGTAATTTGTTATTTTAGCATATTCTTGACTCGATTTAAATTGAATAAAACAGCATTCTCGTCTAACGCCTTAAAAGAAGGGTCTAAGGTTCCGATAGTTTTAATGTATGAAGGCTTTCGATGAACAACTTAAAAGCTAATTAAAACTAGTTTTTATTCAACCAATGAATGGCCGTTTTTTTTTTTTCATCATCTCGTAATTCTTTCTCATCGAAGTAGGTACTTCATACAAAATCAATCATCCTCTGCCTAGCTTTTTCCCAACTATGTTGGAGTCGGCTTCCAGTCTAACCGGATGCGGCGGAATATCAGTATTTTACATGGAGCGACTGCTTATCTGACCTCCACAACTCAGTTACTGGGTAATACGATACCCCTTGGTAAGACTGGTTGTCAGACTTTCGGGCTTCTGACTACCCGTAACGACTGTCAAAGATCCACGAATAACAGCCGGGACCAACAGCTTAGCGCGCTTTCCGAGACACGGAGTGGTCACGGTATGTAAAGATGGTCAGCCATTCACAGACCAACCGCGGCAAGCGTAGCTTAATCTGATCGATCGACCTGTGCGGCTGTTATTATTTAGCCACTGGCCCCTCCCTCCTTCTCATAGAAAATCAATGTCCTTCTATATTTAGCTGGTTAAGTTTTCAATCTAAAAGATGACACTCCTTATTCCAGTTACTTTCAAAAGAAACTGTCTGGGAATACAACGCGCAAAAAACGTCACAGCTGCTTCATCCACATTTGCTTCAATATTCTGCAGTAATTCATTACAGCCGACTTTAGCTACAAACAGGGCCACTGTTTTGACAGATGTTCATCTGAAATTGTTATTTTTGTCGCCGGGGGTGTTAATTTGCGTCGTTTGTTTAAACGCCAGACCGCACGTCAATTAAGGGATTACTAAACGTAATTTGCATGTAATAACTTGAAAGGTGGCGTTGAGGTGGAGTTTGTCATCTGGTTTTTGGGTAGTATGAATTTCTAGTCTTTGATGGATGTATTTTATTGTTTGGCACATTCTAGCTAGCTTAACCGCGTAACTTAATGCTGGAATGGTCAATGAAACTGGCCGAATGCGAGTCGAACTCGCACACGAAGGGTTCCGTACATTGACATATATATTACTAGCGTAAGGACCGGGCTAACGGCGCGACTAAATGGCACCAACGCGCTGGCCCTAAATGACGGTTTTAGGGCCAACGCGACTCAGTTGACAGTGGTGCGCGCGAACTTCAAACTTCGAACGAAGAACTTCTATGTAAAATGTTCAGACGGGCGTATCCTTACTTTTGAAATCATTGGTTCCGTACCACAAGGCAAAAACTCCGAATAAAAAACACGTTTGTTGTATGGGAGCCCCCTTAAATATATATTTTATTCTGTTTTTAGTATTTTTTGTTATAGCAGCAACAGAAATATATCAACTATGACCTAGACTAGAGTCAAAAGCAAACCCATTTCAAATAAAAAAAAAAAAAAAAAAATCATCTGTGAAAATTTCAACTGTCTAGCTGGTGGCAGACAGACGGACAGTGGAGTCTTAGTAATAGGGTCCCGTTTTTATCCTTTGGGTACGGAACCCTAAAATCCGTAGTTTTGAGAAACACAAGAGAATTTCAATGAGATTGGCTGGCCTGTTGGTCTAGTGGTCAGTGACTATGACTGCTATGCCGGAGGTCGTGGGTTCGATTCCCACCCAGGACAAATGTTTGTGTGATGAGCATGGTCATTTGTTCTGTGTCTGGGTGTAATTTATCTATATATGTATGTATTTAGAAATATATAAGTATGTTTATCAGTTGTCTAGTACTCATAACACAAGCTCTGCTTAGCTTGAGACTAGACGGCGTTGTGTGATAGTTGTGGAATATTATTATTATTATTATTATTTACATCTCCATCCAGTTTTTAAATACTGACACTATGAGTATTGGAACTTTTAAACAGTTGGGAATCATAAATTATTTTAATATTAGGCAGGAAAAGTAAAAATAGATCATAATTATTGTCATCTGCCTCTAGCTTTTTCCCAACCTATGTTGGCCTGTTGGGGTCGGCTTCCAGTCTAACCGGATGCTGCTGAGTACCAGTATGTTACTTGGAGCGACTGCCTATCTGACCACAACCCAGTTACTGGGTAATACTTTTTTTTTTTTATTTATTTATTTCAACAAAAGTTACATATATGTATTTCACAAATCTTCTGCCAAACTGCAGGACAGTTTGTCGGTACCCCTTGGTGAGACTGGTTGTTAGACTTTCGGGCTTCTGACGATCCTTAACTACTAAAGATTGATCACAACGATCTGAAATTAAAATTGTTCGGTATATCATTATTTATTACCATTTCCATTAGGCTATTTACTTCTGTTTATCATCATCTTATACAGGGTTATTGGTAAAACATTAAGAACCTCTTAAGAGGTCATTGTACTCATCATTATGAACTACTTTTACTATAGGGCCAAACTTGAAATCGCGAAAAAAAACAGCTGTTCTGTACATTTTGACGAGTTATACGAACATAAATGTAGGGTCCCATAGTAAAAGTTGTTCATAATGATGAGTACAATGACCTTTTAAGAGGTTGTTAATGTTTTACCAATAACCCTGTATATCAGTCTCTTGCTTGAGTTTTGAATAAAAAACATTTTAATATCTCGTCCCACTCAACTTTTAATTAGAAACTTTGTAGGATGTACCGTGTAGTTTCCATCGTTCATCTGTCTGTGTATTTCCAAGGCATAAACAAATATTACAATACACGCGAGGGTGTCGCAAGCGATTATTAGTCGGATGTTAGTCGTGACGGTTCGTCGAGACAGAACAAATACTGCGATTGTTACTGCGACAACATCGTGCTTAGCTGTTGAGACTTTCTTTAAATTGCTTTTAATTTTCTATTACATTGTTTCCGGGTAATTGTACCTAATAGAAATTGCCTGAGAATCGGAAGAGATCATCATCATCATCTGCCTAGCCTTTTCCCAACTATACTGGGGTCGGCTTCCAGTCTAATCGGATGCAACTGAATACCAGCATTTTACATGGAGCGACTGCCTATCTGACCTCCATAACCCAGTTACTGGGTAATACGATACCCCTTGGTAAGACTGGTTGACAGATTTTCATGCTTCTGACAACCCATAACGACTGTCAAAGATCTACGAATTACAGCGGGGACCAACGGCTTAACTTGAATTTAAATTTAAACATGTCAAAGTCAAAACATGTATTTCTAGTAGGCCAGTACAATGCACTTTTGAAAGTCAACATTTACATGAAAATGGAATTTATACATAAATATTTTTTTTTCTGCGTTCAACTTCTAAAGGGTAGTTTTAGTTCTTGTTAGGAATTAAGTGTTACCAGATAACTATTTAATAAACATGGCATCGACTTTGATTACAACGAGGATTCGTTAATCAGAAGTTGTAACAGACAACCCCTGATTGACGAATCCTTGAAAATTCTAAAGTCAATGTTAGCAAATGGTTTAATATAAATAAATCATTTATGTTTGAGTTTGAATTAATATTTCTTTGGGTTTTAAATTTCGTAGAATTAGAATAATCTCTCTAACATCTTCGGTCTCTCTCTCTCCTAAGTCCCTTTAACGTGCAAAGTAGGCTGTACAGACGCCAGCACATCAAGCTACTACAATCTGTAAATTTTTTTTAATACATTTTCAACTTTATCGCTAAAGCATAAGGTTCAAAGTTGATTGGGAAAATTTGACACTTTCGGGTAGCTTGATGTGCGCGTCTGTAGATTGAAAAGTAGCTCGGCATCTTGATGAATGATGTGCTAACACTATTGACTATGTTGTAAGTTGAAACATGATACATCATTCCAAGTGTATGTTTATCTAAGCAAAATGATGCATTACGATTTTGTTTACCTCGACTAAGAAAGGGTTGTTTTTGTCTATTATGTAAACTACCTAAAATATGAAAAAAAAACATCTTACCAGGACAACATGGTCATCCTAAACAACACGTGTGCTCATTTACTTTTGAAAATATTTCGCTGCACTAATTTTCGTGTCTTCCAAACATTTCCCACTACATTTTGAACCTTACCTTCTCGAAAGTAGGGTTCTTTATCCACATCTTTTGTCGTCACATTGGGTTATGGATCAGTGTTGTAACCGCGATCACGGTTTGCCTGTTCATTGTTTTCGTTGACGACAGCGCGTTGTGTCGCAATGTTCAAATGTCGAACGATGAATACAGTCTGACCCTAGTACCACAAAGGTCATTGTATAAGGAGGTAAAAGTACAAGTAAGAAAGGGCCCATAACAATGATTTCAAAAGTAAGGATACGCCCGTCTGAACATTTTACATAGAAGTTCTTCGTTCGAAATTCGAAGTTCGCGCGCACCACTGTCAACTTAGTCGCGTTGGCCCTAAAACCGTCATTTTAGGGCCAGCGCGTTGGTGCCATTTAGTCGCGCCGTTAGCCCGGTCCTTACGCTAGTAATATATATGTCAATGGCCCATAATGTTTACAACGTTAGAAATTGTTTGAATTTATAATGTGGGTACATTTATCGGCTGATTTCTAGACACCGGGTGACTCATTGCCGAAATATTTGCTTTTGGGAATCTGCCCCGTGGGTCTCGTGATGGCAACCGCGCCTGCTGAGCGTGGGGTCCTGGGTGCCATTCCCGGGTCGGGGAAAATTATATTGGGTAAAAAAGTAGGGTTATGATTTTGACCGGTATGTATTTATCTGTTCCCTCATAACTTCAAAAGTACTTATAATAATTGGACAAAAGAGATATCATTAGAAGCGTCTTGACGGTCCGCTGGTTATAGGTTATGTGACGTCACACTAAATTCAATATGGCGCCCTCTAGAGGACATATAAAGTAATGAATTTAAACCGTTGGCCCTGCGCCTGATCTCTCTGCGGTTGTATCGGATTGCCGTCCCAACGGACTATAACAGTGAGAGACCAGAGAGTGCATGCGTGTCTGCGCACACACTTGTGCATGACTATAATATCTCCTGCGCCGATGGCTGGTCTCTGCTGAGATTGGTCGCCATGACGGCGGAGGATTTAATACTTTTTTGGGAATAAAATAAAATTATAGTGAAAGTTACTAATAGATCACATAATAATGTAAGGTATTTGATATCATTCGTCAATCTAATTAAGTCATTAGTTTTTGTGATCACAAAGAAAACAGTCTGTCTTCGTTTCATAACATGTTCATCGATATTTTTTAAGACGCTACAGAAATTCGTGGAAATCTTATCAAATTGTGTATTAAATCAATATAGATCGGCTCTGATCTGATCGTTAATCCTTTCGGATTTGGGTAACAAAATGATTACAACATAATTTTCCATCAAACTCCTGTGAGCATGAGTGACTAACTGGCGAAGATTATTTCATCTCGGCGTACAACGTCAGAATGTTAATACGCGTAGACAGCCCGCGGGCCAGTAGACATCTTCAATGTTATGCTAGCCTGGTACTCGTACTATTTGTTCACTCGCTTGGGCTGATGAAATGTATGTAGAAAGTGTTTTTGGAACATTGGAATTTGTAGAGTACTATGAAGAAAGTGTTTTTGGAACCTCCTCTCTATTGAGCACTCCTGGTACTAGTGGTAATTCAAGGTGGGATCATCATAGAAATTAGCAGCCTGCTTCCACCAATTGCTGAGCACCATCTTTTTGTACCATGCTTCCCTGATCTTGCGAGTACCAAACACGTGATGGCGTGGCATGGCGTGTTTGAATAACGAATTTTATATAATAAACATTCGTCAATATTGGCCTCAAGAGAAGCATGTCTAGTGCAAACCAGAAACAAAAACTTTTTAACAAAAAAGAAAAACCGACTTCCAAAAAAAACACTACAAAGTGAAAAATAACTTTAATTTCGGAAGTCGGTGTCTTTGGATCTGTATTTTAGTTTTTTGCCACCGACTTCCGAAATTAAAGTTATTTTTCACTTTGTAGTGTTTTTTTTGGAAGTCGGTTTTTCTTTTTTGTTAAATAGTTTTTATTTCCCGCTTTTTAGTGGGTCTGTTTATAATTTATCTAAGTTACAATAGCCTAATGTCAACTTGCTCATCGCCTTTACCAAAATATTGCTTTTCCTGATGCAGGGAAATTCATTGTTGAGAGTTCTCCTGGTATTTCACCATCAGCTCCATTTCACCATTCGCATTGTGATGAGCATAACTTGCTTAGCAACCATAATAAAGTAATCGAATCGCAACCCATGAAATACTTATTATTGAGTAGTTCCGGTGGCCATCTGTGGTCTTCATCATCAGTTCCACTTCACCAAATAGTGCTTTTCGAGAGCAAATGCACGAGTTACTATAAAAAATACCCAAATCGCTATAGGTGTGCCTATAATAATTGAAGAGTTCCTTCGATTTCTCCAGGATCCCATCATCAGATCCTGACCTGATGACAATGGGACCACCTGGAAAGTATACCCTTTCAAACAAAAAAATATTTTTTGAAATCGGTCCAGCCATCTTCGAGTAATCGGGGAACATACATAAAAAAAAAAATAAAAAAAAAAAAAAAGGTTCCGACGAATTGAGAACCTCCTCCTTTTTGAAGTCGGTTAAAAACAGTACTTTACAATCTTCTACATAATAAAAATCATAAATTCATTCACTCACTGACACACAACGCATAGCCATAGAAACCTCTGGGTCTAGGAAGCTTGATTTTTGCACAAGGATTCTTTAAATAACGACGGTCAGCACTAAGAAAGGATATTTGAAAATGCATCCCTCTAAAGAGATTAAATAAAGAATGAAAGTTTGCATAGTAGTTCGTCATTTCTACTGATGGGAATCACATTGGGCATACGCCTTGTACAGACGCCTGCACATCGATGTACTACAATCTGTCAAATTTCTTTAATAGATTTTCAACTTTATCGCTAAATCATAAGGTTGAAAGTTGATTGGGAAAATTTGACAGTTTCGTGTAGCTTGATATGCTGGCGTCCGCGTCTGTACCTATATGAATTAAAATGACTTCTCATATAATAACAGCACCAACAATAGGTTTCTAATGTGTAACTATTCAGTATATCATGTTGTACAGTTTCAGTGAGTTTACGACCCAAGGTAGCGCGTGTGACGCAAAACTATCAGAATTCAACTAGCGGCTCTTTCGTCGCGCCTAATGCAGTTAGTCGCCTACCTGCAGGCACTTTTCACTTTTGGCTAGATCTAGACAGAGACGTTAGATAGAATACGGATTTAAAGTTCCAGACAATTGTATCAGAACTTCTAGTCTGATAGTGTATGTAACTACTATCAGTATTTTTATTGATAAGTACTAGGGTATTTTAAGAAGACATGAAAACTTGACTGCTTTTCTATTTTGACGACTGTTTTAGTCTTCATGTTGGTCTTCATTGATCTAGCTTTCCCGATCTCATATTTTTTTACCGTCATGCAAATAATCTTATATGATCTTTCTTTGTTTGTTGGAAAATAATATGTAGATACTACGGTTTAAGTAAAGTTTTTATTAAGAACATTATTTTCAAGTTTAGATCCCGTACAGTTGGGAGGAACATTTTCTAAATTTGATTTCATACTTTGGTGCATTAAACGAAGGTCTTAAAGTATGAATATCAATTTCATATGCCATCCATTCCATCTTATTTGTTTCTAAAAGACTTTCTTCCTCTTAAAATAAAGCGAAATAAAACTCTTTTGTTCATCATAATTATGCAGGGTAGGCAGTGAGTTATTTCTTTCTTTATATTTTTTTCTATTGTACTTATTGTTGTGAACTTATGTAAAAGCGTTCAAATGGCTATTCGTGGTTAAGCTACAATGAATATTAAGGTAAATAGGTACTGTTGATTATTTATGTTTAATCCTACCTGAAGATACTTAAGCCTGCCCGAAAAAAAATCCCAATAAAATTTAGTCTAGGCAAACTTACTCGATAGTGAAATTCACTACCAAGTGGCATTTACCTACGAAAAGTTACAAAGGCGCCTGTTGCCACTGTTAAATTAATTTACGCACCAAAATTATGCGCGCCAATAACTCACGTCGGCAATCTTCGGCAATTTCCGACAAATCCCTTCGACATAAAAGCAAATCGCCTGGCGATCAGTCAGCGAGGTTGGAACGGCAAAAAAGTTGAATTTCTTACGGCATAAGCGTCATAAATAAAAGGAGGCGGCAAACTTTCTGCCGTTACCGGTGTGAGGTTGCTGAGGACGTATTCTATAACTCGATAGAGTTGCATTTACGAATGGTTAAGATCTCGTATAATCTATCGACCGATTTATCGATAGATTAAACGAGATTATCCGAAGAAATCAATTACGTTTTACTACTCAAGGTTCATAATTTTGGGTCTTCCATATCAGAAAATCTATTCAATTTAATTCTGTTTCCAATAATGAGCCTGCAGTTATCATTGGTTGAACAAAATATACGATAATATAAATGTACAGACACCAGTACATCAAGCTACCCGAAACTGTCAAATTTTCCCAATCAACTTTGAACCTTATACTGTAGCGATAAAGTTGAAAATCTATTAAATAAATTTGACTAGTTGTAGTAGCTTGATGTGCTGGCGGCTGTACGTAGGTGTGTTATAAGTTTACGTTCTATGTGGATACAGCGCAACAAGGATCTTTTGGCGACCGAATGACATTAACATTAGGGGTGATGTTGTTAGTTTTTTTTTTAATTGTCCCAGAAACTGAAAAAACAAGATGGCGGCGTTAGTTCCAATTTTGGCCACGCGCCCAAAGATCCTTTTACCGTTGTATCAACTTATTGATGCAGATTTCACATAAGATTTGATTTTGTGGGGGTAAATCATGCGATAGTTTGTGCTTAACTTAAAAAAAAGGAATTCTTTCAGGACAGTGTGAGTATAACTTCCAAACCTGTCCTGAAAGAATTCCTGTTTTTCCCGACCAAGAATCGAAACGGTTAGTTAACTTTGACTACAAACAAATAGAATACATTCAGAATAGGGTTATGTGGGCACAATTTGTCGGCACGGACGTTCGGGCGCGCTCTCCGCAGGAAATGAGGCGTATTTGTCTTACCTGAGCAAGGCTTGGGGTCTTTTGTGGCGATAAGCGGGATACGTGTACGACAGGATACTGCATTAAACAGTATGAGCTACAAGCTGCACCTGCCTCATGCGTGACAGGTGATAGTTATTAATATTTTCACGATGTTGCATTTACTAAGACCATCATCATCAGCATAATTAGCCTATGATGTGCCCACTGCTGGAACACAGGCCTCCGAGAGGAGGCCCGCGTAGTGGATTATGGCCCACATGACTATAACTCGTCAGTCAGGACCAATACCCTTGGGCCATCACTGCTCCCATTATCAGCATCAGCATAATATATGAAACTGATGATCATCTACCACACATTCATTACCAACCAACCAACCCTTGAAGATCGTTGGTCCATCTATTGGGTCTCCCCAGAGGAGGGTCCAATGACGGAAATCCGCGGCGGGTTCACGGAGAGTCCCATATAACTGCACTATCTCGCTGCAGTAGTGTAGAATGCATGAGCATTTCTCCAAGCCAAAAAAAAAGGTGCGTTGGGCATTTTTTTAGATGGCAAAAAACCCAACTCGCGACACTGTTACCGTAACCGACACCTCTGTTTTAAGTTTTGGCCATTATAAAGGCATCAACGCGTGGTATATTTTCTTTGGGAAGAATGACCTTCAAACATATTTATAAAATTACTATGCTTTTTCAAGTCTTCACTTCTGTCGGCACTCCTGGAGTGCCACTGTTTTTTTATGTAGGTGATGTCGCATTTTGTGTGCAAGACTAGCATAATGTCGTTAAATTTAACGTTTGACGTATTTATACGTTTTGTCATATCGTTTTGTCTTTATAAGTAGCTAAAACTGTTTGCATGCCTTTTTTTTTAAATAGCTAAGTTAGTTAGTACAGGATCATTTTATTAAACCTAACATCTGTAACTCGTACCTACTTTCTGTGCAAATAAAGAACTATTCTATTCATAAATGCCAAAATACGAGTACGTCCAACGTATAACCTTTTGTCTTATTACATGGTGTAATTATATATTGAGTGTGGTACAACGCAAATGACGTTAAAATGACTTTTAATAAGGAAAAACGAAAAAAACATTTCTCCCGCTACCACTAACGCCCTACTCACTCCAAAGCAAGAGCTACACATTCATAAATTCACTTACCAACATTTATGAATGTTAATAATTAAAGGCACTATAACTCCGTGCGATTTATTTGGTGCTCCAACTGTTTATGCACCGTTTGCCACCGAATCTTGAAAGTCAGGAAACTGACGTCATTTTGTGGCGAGCGGAAGCAGTTCATGCAGTAGAAATGTATTGTTTTCTTAGCTTACTTAAAAGGAGAGATGCTTGAAGGTGGAGTTCAATTTTGGATTTCTTAATGTTGTCTGTTTATGAAAAGGTATTGTACAAAAGGCAAGTAAACTGCAGTATGCAGGCTAAACTGAGCATGAAGCTAAGATCGCTTAGCTTCGCTCATGTAGCTACCGCGTCTTTTCATTCTTTGGGTTATAGTTCGTGGTCTAATGAACTTAGCTTCATTCGTTCGCGCTAAATATGGAATTTTTTTGATGAACTAGAACTATGAAATATTACTGTGCTCTAACAGACAGTCGAACCAGCTACTACTGCACTCGCAGTCTCCCTAGTGCAGTACCTACCTAGTGAGACCATTGTTTTGCTGCGAAGCGGACATAACTGTTATTCACCCCGTGAATCATAATAATACAGCTGTGACCACAGACTTATATTTAAGTTTGTGGCTGCGACTCATCGGCCTTGGAGCCTAGACTCATTAATTTAATTTGTGAGCTTAGAATAGGACAAAACTAAAAACGCTATATAAAACGTGGGTAATCTCCCAAGTAGCAAAATGTGGCCCTATAATTATCCTAGGAGCACGTATTTTTTAATCCTATAGATATCCTGTAAACGTTTATAGAGCCGTATTTGGGCGCAGTTTATAGGACTATTACGCCCTATAGTCGCTTTGTTATAATCCGGTAAAGTGCTATTTGATTTTATAATTACCTTATTAAGTGCTTTAACAAAATATAGTTGTCCTATAAAAATCCGGTAAATGCATCTAAAAAGCGATTCGGTCCTCTTATGATCTGGCGCGTGCCGCTACTAGAGTAATTGATCCTACAGTGATCAGCGTAATACCATTAGTAGATTCATTCAGTCGATCATTCCTTCTTTTTTCGTTAATTTATTGTACTGTGCTGGTGCGTGACATTGAATACTTTTTTATTTTCAAAAGTTAAGTAAAGTCACATTCTAATAATGCCTGTCATTATAAAAAGTAACATAATTTGCCGTGTAACTGTTTTGTAAGGAGTGCCTACTCAACTTGCGAAAATAATTTTATTGATGAAGTGTTAGATGATAATAAACATATCTTCATGCGCCTTCATTTAACATTTTCATTATTTGTTAATTAATAAATACCTATCCGACTTATGGTCGAAAATGGCACGTCCATTACGTTGCATTTATCAGAACCTTTAAATGACTTTTTAATCAAAGTTAAGACGCTTACATGACATACCTACGCCACCATATTTAAGTTTTAGGGTTCTGTGGGTAATGTGAGTTAAACCATACGGTAATGAGCAAATCTTGTAAGTTGTTGCAAATTCGATAACCGCCACTACGCTTAAATCGTCTCCATTTATTTAAATCCATATTTATATTGTTCCAGCTTTCTCTAACGAATCACAAGATGGCCAATTACTCTAATAATAGCAAATGTAGAACACATTTAAGTAGTATCTTACTTATAAAAATCACAGGCTATGCTAACTTGGTGCTAAAAATCCGTTAAGGGTCACGACTAAGATAAATTTGTTCTATAATATCTTTACCTCTAGCAGCTATATCTGTGGCATTTATAGGAAGTGCATGTCTTATAGAAGTATGAAACAAGACGTTAACAAGATAAAACGATCTTACTAAATGCGATTATCGGATCAAAAGTCACACTTTGCTAATTACTTCTATAACTTGCACTTATAAGACTGAACCTGACTGACCGCTCTAGTAAGAGTCGTGTAAAATAATCCTATTAACATTTATAAAACTAAATGATAGGCTCGAAAGTACTTGTAGTGCAAATTATCTTCGAAGATGCTTTAGCAGGATCAGTGGCCTGAGTTAATGCGTCTACTAGATTTCTATAAGACGTGTAATCTTATAAGTCAATTGCTATAGGAGAATTTTGCTACTTGGGCTATACCCTCCCCCCATTCACCCTCTTAGGGGTGGAATTTTGAAAAACCCTTTCTTAGTGTATACTTACTCTTCACAAAGAACACACCCTCCAAATTTCATGTCTCTAGGACCAGCGGTTTAGGCTGTGCGTTGATATATCAGTCAGTCAGGACTTTGAATTTTATTAAAATTTATAGATAGTCGCTTTTCGGGTAGGTAAGTCTGTGTGACCGTTCAGTTGTTCTAAACTACACATGTGTGCAGTTTTTTACCGACTGTACTTTGGCTGACGAATTGAATAAAACTGACGAATCGACGAAAACTGGCAAACACTGGAAACTGTCGTGTTAACGCAACTGTCTAATCGGTAAAACTGACGAATCAGTGAAACTGACTAATCAACGAAACTGGCGAATTAAATAAACTGACGACTGAGGGAAACTGACCAGTGATACGCGGACTCAATGTATTTTGATGCAGTTTTCTTTATTATTTAGATACTTTATTCTGGAAGGCTTATGTATTTAACTAACACATTAAAAATAAAGATATCTCGATGTTCTGCGAAGCATAAGCGGGTCGCTAGTATGAAAATAAAAAAAATAAACAAAACACTCCTGTTTGAGAAATATCAGAAAGAGGATTCGAATCGCCAGGGCAGAATAATTGTTTCGCATGACGAGAGATATAAGTAGGTTCGTGGAGATGACGGCCAATCTCGTTTAAACAGATGCTGAGGTACAGATGAAGATAATGTTTGACCTGGTTTAGAGGCTATGGGGGGACATTTTTTATGAGAACATTTTGTGCCGAAAATAGATTTTGATGGTGAAAATGGTAGAAATTAATGGCACGCTTCATCTTTTACAAATGATGATTATTTTAAGGGTGTTATTTTATTACTTAGTACCTTTAAGTACAGTACGAACGTCGTTCCTGACACCGTCCTGTTAGTGCGATAATTCGGCCCACGAGCAACTTTTGTCTCCGCAACTAATTTTTCTCTCACATCAAGTCTACGGGTTTCTATGAACATGCACGCATGTAGCGACGCGACAGCTGGGAGACTTTTTTGTCCGCGAATTTGGACGCAACTGTCGCTTAATCATTAAAGTCATCAACACAACTCTTTATGACCAAGTAATCCCACTGAATGACGATTTCATGAAATCTTAACATTTTACAATATACTAACGTAACAAGTTGTAATCGTAACTTAATAAATTGTCCTTATTATTATAATTCTGTTAATACATATTTGTTACGGTCGCGAATCATATTTTAATCAACGTACAACTTAATACTGACCAGTAAATTGCAAAAAACGTAAGAAAATTTGAATTTCTCGGGCTACCTTAGCGCTTCCCCCGTAAGTTTAATATAGCATAATCAGCCTTAAATGTTCTCACTGCTGGGACACCCGCCTCCTATCTTCGAGAGCTTCTGGTTGTAATCTACCACGCAGTCCAGTGCGGGTTGGTAGATGTCACATGTCTTAGAATTTTTGGTTCTAGGAATTGCCGGTTTTCTCACGATGTTTTCCTTCACCGTTTTGAGAGCAGTGGTGATGAAATGATTTAAGAACACAAACTAAAGTGCCTGCCTAGATTCGAACCCACGGCCTACATCTCGTAAGTCTGTTACCACTGGGCTCCTCAAGTATGTGTAATTATTGTAAACTTTTCTTTTCTACTTTTCAGATCAACCCCACGATTGGTTGGCTCAGATGCATCATACAAACTGAGCCCGTATGAAAAGGAAGCCCTGAATGCGGTAAGTTTTGTAATTTTATTATTATTACATAATATAACCGAAACGTGTTGTGATAGGTACCTACCTTATTGTTTTAATAACTGAACTATTACCTACTAGACAGGGTAGGGTGTCAGGAACATTTAGGCACAGCCTATTACAAAGGATTCAGCACATGATTCTGAAACATCTGCGTTAAAATTTTTAGTCGATTATAAAAAAAAAATGCTGTTCCGCGTCGATGTGGACGTTCGCCATGCGGCTGGTCGCTTACCAAATCGCAAAAATCGCAAGTGACTATAGTTCGTTTTAATCCCAGAGACTAATCTGACAGGTGTAATGTCAAACTTCTATACTAAAAAAACGCAAACACGAAGGACTTAAAGGTCAGATTAGTCTCTGGGATAAAAAAACGAACTATAGTTCATTTTACATCAAAATGTTGACCTTCATGCGGCGGCGGGCGATCGCCTGCAAGTGAGCATTTTGACGGTCGATTTTAGTCACCCGCCGCATGCTCGACAAAAGTCGAAACCTACTCTATACTCTACTTTGGAACTTGCAATTTTAGTCACCGGCAGCCTAGCCGAATTGCCATTTAGACAGTCGGCTATAGTCACCTATGTAAATCCCGCATAACGATTGGTTTGCGTTTTTTACGTACAAATAAAAGATCCAGGGTTCCAATACCCATCGCCCTAATTTAAGCCGAAGATATCAGTGGATTAAATCGTATGCAAAGTAAACACAGCTATCTCCAAGTTATTGCGTATAACTAGACAAATAATAACATAATTATACGAGATTAATTGGGAGCAAGGTGGAAGATTTTGCGGAACGTGATAAATGATTTTATTTCTGTAAGTAGGTTTAGGTTTAGGTTTAAAGAGTTCCTGGAAGGACTTGGGGGAGGCCTTTGCCCAGCAGTGGGACAGTATAGGCTGAATAAAAAAAAAAAAGGAGGTTTCTACAAAAACTTTTGTGTTTTGTGTCATGCAATTAGGGTAGAGACCCATCAAGTCAACTTCTAGACATAGTTGGCAATTAAGGGTTCCACCGTCTGAAGGCACTTTTGATTGCTTGTTTTGCTGTATTCTTTGGTATCCGTATTGAATTCGACAGATTGATTCACAAATAATCAGACCGGGGTAATAGGCTATTTGACTGGTTTCTGATAAACATCTCAGATTATTTAATGGTGTCTAACGAGCACACAAAAACCTATTACTTCAAATTGCATAATGTATTTCTTTTAAAAAATAGTAAATGAAAATGTACTGTTTAAATAAGCCGCCAAAACGCTATCTTTAACAATATGGCGTCGTGACGTCACGATTCACGTAAACAAACGTTGAAACGGTCGAGATACTAGACAAAAGTCATCTGTTCTGTCAACGATAGACAGAAATTTACTAAATCATGACGTCATCTTAAGTTCAGCCAATCCAGACCGTTTTCGATTACGTGGCGCCAGATATATAAAGATGAAGTTTTTTCGGGATTTTTTTTATAAATAATACATTGTTTTGTAGTAAAATTAATGCAAATCGATTTTAAAAGCGATAATCTATAAGTACGAGTGTCAATAATTATGACCTTATTTTTTAAATAGCCTATTGCGTAACACATAAAATGACAATTAATCGCAATGGGTTTTATATTTTGACATTTCACCCCAGCGTGGCAATTGCGTAACATACTATCAGTAGCAATGACAGTTCAACAGCATTCATTGCGTTAATTACGTTGCTGAGCAGATACATTTCTCGAACATGTGAAGCAATGGATTAGCAATATCTTTCAAAATTGTGTGTGTTACGCAATTAGAGTGCGGACGTATTTTTCAGACCTATAAAGCAATCTAATAGGAATACGCTTCAAAACCCACGGATGTGTAAAAAAGTGTGTTACACAATTGTTGTTGCCTAGGAAGGTGGGTAGGCCTCTGTTGTGGGACGCAACGTGTGTCGATACCCCTTTTTTTTTTTTTTTTTTGCGTATGGGAAATCATCAAATGACCCCTCCCGCTCTGGGTGGAGCGGAAGGGAGTGTCAGACTCTTACTGACTAAAACCCACCCGTGTTCCTTCCTTAGCCCTTTATGTTCCGGGCCAGCGGTAACCCTTTCGGACAATCCCGCTGACCCGGCAGGCTTCGGCCCTATGGGGCCCCTCCTCGATGCTGACATCTCTTTGAGGCGCGCGTGGAACACGTACGCGCCGTCCGGCACGGGCCTGGTCCTGATCGGACGGTGAGCTACCCATTACTCTCCGCCCGCAGGCCCGCGCCTACGGTGGCCGGGAGTCGACGCACGGCTCCCGACGCCCGGAGCGTCTCCCGCGGCGGCTGGGACGGGAGGCTCTCTCCCTGAGCCGTCCCGCCACCTCCTTCGCTAGCATGACTGCTTCGCAGAAGGAGGTGACTGCCTCCCACTCCCTCTCGCCCCGGACCATGGCTTGCACCAGGGCCGGGCGCGAGAGGTCGCCGCCGCTGCCGATCGCCTCTACGAGGACACGGCGGTGCTCCGCCCAAGCGGGGCAGACCTCCACCGTGTGCTCCACCGTGTCCTCTGGGCGATCCTGGCACCGGGCTGACACCCGGGCGTTTCCTCCCGCCTGATGATGTGCAGGAACCTCCCGAAACTTCCGTGTCCGGTGAGGACCTGCGTCAGGCGGTAGGTGAGGGCGCCGTGGCGCCTCTCTAGTCACTCTTCAAAGAGGGGTCTTATCGCCGCTATCGCGGCGTGCCCTGTGTCGATAACCTTGCACTTGCACAGCCCGCCGTGCTAGGAACATGAGATGGCTCTCATGTTCCTAGCACGGCGGGCTGTGCTGGCACCGCTGCTGCGGCTACTGAAACCCTCAAGCGGTGCAAATACTGTAACCTTGTGGGCAACTACAGTTTTGACCCGTTTGGGGTCGAAACGCTCGGGTCAGGGGGCCCGAGTGCGTGTCTCCTTTTTAAGGAAATTTCTCGCCGGCTGGTTGACATGTCACGTGACCAGAGGGCTGAGTCGTTCTTTGGCCAAAGAATTAGCATTGCTATTCAACGTGGCAATGCTGCCAGTCTTCTGGGCACGTTTCCGGATGACAGCGATACGAACGAGTACTTCGACGCCTAAGTGTCCTTTGTTTTTGTATTTATTTGTTGGTATAGTAAGTTAGTTAGTCATTTAATTTAGTATAGTATATATTATTTAGTACAAAACATTACTATAAACTAAGTAAATACATTATTAGGGTGCTGGTTTTCAAAACCACACACTTTTTAGATCCGTTCTCGCTTATGCCTCAGACGTCGATTCCGTGCGTTTATAGAATTTATTGACCAATTACGTAAACTATTTATAGCAACCGAATGACTATTCGTCTATTGCATATTGCAGATAACATCAGCATAATGTTAGAAACTAACTGACTTGTTGCAAATAACTTCTCGGTGTAATGGCCAGTTAATTTATCGATTTTCCTTTATCAAGATTGCAAATCTAGTTTTTCTTAATTAAATCATTTCTCTCTAACGAGAATAGCTATTTCAGTTTCCTATCTTGTTAGCTGAACTTTATTGATTTTATTTGCAATAAAGTAGATTTTGTGCAGTTATTATTAGTTTTTGTGCCTTTACGATTAATGTCCTACAATTTACCTATTACATCACGACTGTATTCTCCAAACGGTTAGGCAGAGTAACCACACTAATATTATAACGGCGAAAGTTTGTAGGGGTGTGTTTATATATGTTTGTTACTTCTTCACGCTCAAACAGCTGGACTCATTTTGATAAAATTTTGTACGGAGGTAGCTGACACCCTGTATTAACATATAGGATTTTTTATCCCGATATTCCCACGGGATCGACATTTGCGCGGGTAAAACTGATGATTGTTGTAAAGAAATATACGCAATAGAATTAAAAGTAGTTTTATTTCTTACGGAGCAACCTAGTTGTCCATCTTGACAAGTACAGAGTATAGACCACAAGTGAGAGAGATAGCAAACTGCTACGTCACAATCTTTCTGTCTCTTTTTATTACATTGCATGTACTACGTTCCGTTCAACACCCCCCCTCAATGTAATAAATAGGACTCACACAATATCATTGCCATTGTTACCTTAGGCATTTACTTTAAATAACAAACTTTCTAAAAGAAATAATAACAACTCAAATACTTTTTAAACACAAATCTTCTACTGAAACTAGTTAACTAATCATCTAGGTATTATACACAATGTAAATAGACATTTCATAAACCAATACCAAATCATATCAAAACTACCATACCACACATCTTAACAAACTTTAGTAAAAGATCTTTCTTTAAAGATTTCGTGAACATATCAGCTACTTGTTCTGTAGAACTTACATACTTTACATTTATCTTTTCATTTAATATTAATTCTCTTACAAAATGAAATTTAATATCTATATGCTTTAATCTTTTAACACTATTAGTATTAGCAATCATTATGGCTGATTGATTATCACAAAGCATTGTAACTGGACATACATTAGAGATATTAAAATCTAATAGTATATTTATAAGCCAACATGCTTCGCTAGCTGCTATACTCATAGCTACATATTCTGCCTCAGTAGATGAAATACTCACAGTACTTTGCTTCTTAGAGCACCAAGAAATCAAACAATTAGAGAAAATAAAACAGTAACCAGTTGTGGACTTCCTATCTTTGAGGTCACCTCCCCAATCAGCATCACAATAGCCCACTAACTTTTCATCATCACACTTATACAACAGCTTATAATTTATTGTATGTTTAATGTATCGCAGTACTCTTTTCAAGGCTACTAATAACATTTCACTTGCACAGTCTTGATACCTGCTTAATATTGACACCACAATACAAAGATCTGGGGGCCTAAAAAGGCCACTTTGGCAGAATCATAAACGTATTTTGCTTTTTTTCGTTGCAAGAGATTGGGATTGGATTTGGATTGGTATTTAAGCACAGACAAAAAAAAATAACTGAAAAATCCTTCACCAATGGGATTTGATACGATTAACTTAACAGTTAACTGTCTATTATGATTTATAATGATTTGATGAATTCCTTTTATGATTCTGCAAAAGTGGCCTTTTTAGGCCCCCTGGTCTTGTGCCCGATACAGCATACATCAAACATCCAACAATTTGTCTACATAACCTTTCTGTTTTTCTATTTACTTCACATTTATTTTCTAGTATCCTAGTATCAAAATGTTGGTCCATAGGAGTACAAATAGGCTTACAGTTATACATGTTAAATCTTTTTAAAACATTTTCTAGGTAAGTTTTCTGACACAACTCTGTCACCCCACTTTTTAAGTTTTGCTTTACATTTATCCCCAGAAAATCAGAAATCAGACCTAAATCTTTCATTTCAAACTCCTTATTTAAAACTGACTTAAGCTCACATATTTGGCTTTCATTTGTCCCAAAAAGCAACAAATCATCAACATACACTATCAAATACATTTGTTGTTTACCATTACATTTTGAATAAAGACATGAGTCACACTGAGATCTTTTAAAACCTTCTTTAATCATTACAGAGTTAAACTTATCATTCCAATATTTTGGCGACTTCTTAAGTCCATACAAAGCCTTATTTAATTTAACAATATTTTTACCATCATTATAAGCTCCTTCAGGTAAGCTTATGTAAACATCTTCCCCAATTTCACCATACAAAAAGGCCCCAGTAACGTCCATCTGGTACACAGGTAGTTTTAGTTTTGTTGCTACTGCTAAAAACAATCTAAATGTTGCTAACTTCGCTACAGGCGCATAGATTTCACTTAGACTTAATACATCATTCTGCTCGAATCCCCTAGCTACTAATCTAGCCTTATATTGTATAACACCATTATTTTTCTTTACTTTACATACCCATTTGCTACTCACCACCTTTGTATTATCTGGCAATTCACACACATTCCACGTGTTATTATCTTTAAGAGTCTGTAGTTCCTTCTTTATTGCCTCTTTCCATTTACATGAATCTGGACTCTTCATAGCCTCTTCATACGTCTTAGGCTCATTATCCTCTAATGAAACATTGTTACATTCATAAAATAGGGTCTGCTTCCTCACACGAGTACCTCGCCTTGAATGTTCTCCATTATTACTTAATCCATTGGATTCATCACCATCACTTGGCACATACAAGCTATCATCGGAATCAGTCTGTAATATACTACTGTCTTCTTGAAGCTTCTTGAGAGTTAGGGCTACTTTCTCTGCTTTGCTCCTGTTCTTCGATACCCTCACTAGTAGATAGCTCCACAGGGAGTATATTACCAGATCCACATACAGTCTTCGTGGTCTCACACTGATTTTCTTGCAGGAATACAATATCTCTTCTTAACTCAACATTATTTTTGTGTTCAAAATATATTCTATATCCCTTTGTTGTTTCTCCATACCCTACCATTATCCCTTTTTCTCCTTTTGGATCCCACTTCCTTCTCTTTTCCTTAGGTATGTGAGTGAAAACAACAGTACCAAATACCTTCAATTGATGAATATCAAAGTTCCTGTTTGTCCATACTTCAAAGGGAGATTTTCCATCTACTTTACTCTTTCCAGTCCTATTGAGCACAAAAGCCGCCGTATTTATGGCCTCTGCCCATAGTTTTCTCGGTAAATTCTTTGCATGTAACATCGTCCTAGCAGCTTCAACTAGCGTTCTAATTTCTCTTTCCGCTTTACCGTTCTGCTCTGGAGTATATGGCACGGTGGTTTGATGAGTTATCCCGCGCCTTGAGAACATATCCTTCACCTCTCTGTTTACAAACTCTGTCCCATTGTCACTTCTGAAAATCTTAACCCTATTTCCAGTAACATTCTCAGCCTTGTTCAAGAAATCATCTATGCAGCTCTTGATTTCGTATTTATTTTTGACAAAATAAATATTCCTAAAGTTTGAGTAGTCATCTTTCAACAACACAAAATATTTCGACCCACCTAAGGACACTTCTTCCATCGGGCCACACGCATCAGCGTGTATTAATTCACATGCCTTTGTGCTAGTGTAATCACTTTTTGCGAATGGTAACCGATGTATTTTTCCTAGTAAACAACTTTCACACTTTGGAATTGAAGTTTGTTTGGCGTCGATGTTGTCTTTCTGCAACACTTTCCTGACATAATCAAAGTTTTGATGAGCTAATTTTTCATGCCACACATTTAAGTCATTCAGCTCTGTTTGAGCAACATTTGCAGCTTTCCTTTTAAATCGCAAATCCATATAATAACCATTTCCGACTCGATTTGCAATCGCACAAATGTCATCATCTTTGTAAAATTTACAAAAGTTGTCATCTGTCATCATAACATAACCTTTTTCAATGGCACGATTGACCGAGAACAAATTCATTTTCAAATCAGGAACGAACAATACATTATTTATGGTAGTCTCAACCCATTCTTTTCCGTTTCGAACCTGTACCGCCATCTGTCCGCAGCCTAACACATTAATTGCCGCACCATTACCGACTATGACTGATTTTTTGCGAAATTTCTGTAAAATGTGTAAACAATGCGCGATCACAACACATGTGCTCATCTGCACCAGAGTCCACCAGCCACTTAGATTCTTGATACAAATCATATGCTGTATTTGATATCACAAACGCATTACTTTTCTTACGGTTACTATTTTCCTTATTCTTCCTGAACCAACAGTGTGATTTATTATGTCCCGACTTCCCACAGTAAAAACATTTATTATTTACGTTTTCTTCACTGTTCTTTTTATCATTTCTACACTCGCTCTGGAAATGTCCTATTTTACCGCATTTGAAACACTTTCCAATCTTTCTATTTTTCATCACAAAAGCAGACGATGAAGTTTGCTGTGATTCTTCATTCTTCTCCTTTAACCTTTCTTCTTCCATTAGCAACCTGGCCACTAAATTATCCAAGGTTTGCTTGTCGTCAGGCGCTGATTCCCATGCAGAAATAAAATGTTTGAATTCTTCTGGCAGCGACATAAGTACTTTAGTTATAACAAACTTGTCAGAGATTTCTTCGCCCATTTGTTTCAGATTGTTCTGCAATTCTTGAATCTTTGACAGGAATACAGACATTGCAATACCTTTTTCATATTTATACTGGAAGAATCTTTGTTGAACAATGTGTATGCTGGTCTCAGTCTTTTGTTCATACACACTCTGTAACTTTCTCCACATTTCGGCTGAAGTCGAACAGGATATAATGTGTAACATGACATCTTCAGTCATTCTCGTGACTATTAAAGTCTGAGCTTTGGCGTCGTGGTTCTCCCAAGCAATTTTCTCCCCAGCTACTTCTGGTTTTATTCGCCGGCCTTCTTCTATATCCAGCCAACCTTGTCCACGCAACAGTACTTTGGTTTGGAATTTCCAAATATTCCAGTTCCTTGAACCTTCCAGCTTCAAAACATTTTGACTGCTGTCCATCTTGATCAAATTGATCAATAAACCTCCTAAGATGCTCTTCCTTTACGTTTTCTTTACTTTGCCTTCCTGCACAACGTAGCGTAATGGCGTCGTTGCGGTTTTACCTCAGCTCAATTTGCCGGTTAATCAGAGTGCAGTTTTATATAATCATTCGAGGTATGTGTGTCTGGGCCCATAACCTGATGATTGTTGTAAAGAAATATACGCAATAGAAAAGTAGTTTTATTTCTTACGGAGCAACCTAGTTGTCCATCTTGACAAGTACAGAGTATAGACCACAAGTGAGAGAGATAGCAAACTGCTACGTCACAATCTTTCTGTCTCTTTTTATTACATTGCATGTACTACGTTCCGTTCAACAAAAACCGCGGGGCGCAGCTAGTGTAATATATGCAACCCAATTGCCATCAACTGAGTAATCCAAACTCCGGGTTCCGGAACATATCTATCTATTTAGACCGGAGTGTCCCACTGCTGGGCAAATGCCTCCCTTTCCCCTTTCCACAAGAGTCTGTCCGTGTCTTACATCATCATCATCTGCCTAGCCTTTTCCAAACTATGTTGGGGTCGGCTTCCAGTCTAACCGGATGCAGCTGAGTACCAGTATTTTACATGAAGCGACTGCCTACCAGTACCCTATTCTGAATCCAATCTGAATCATTTTGAAGGATATTGCTAATCCATTGCTTCATATGTTCGAAAACTGTGTCTGCTCGACAACATAAAAGACGCAATGGATGATGTTGAACTGTCAAAATGAAACCCATTGCTACTAATAGTGTGTTACGCAATTGCCCTGCTGACCTCCACATGTCCTACAATACTTTAAAAAACTTCACTTTTAGTTAAAAAGGACTGAGGAGTCAATATTTTTTTATTGATTGTTTGATGAACGAAGAGGGACCCGTGGCTAAATAATAACAGCCGCATAGGTCAATCGATCAGGTTAAGCTACGCTTGCCGAGGTTGGTCTGTGGATGGGCGACCATCTTTACATACCGAGACCCCTCCGTGCCTCGGAAAGCACATGGTCCCGGCTGTCATTCGTGGATCTTTGACAGTCGTTACGGGTAGTCAGAAGCCCGAAAGTCTGACAACCAGTCTTACAAAGGGGTATCGTATTACCCAGTAACTGGGTTGTGGAGGTCAGATAGGCAGTCGCTCTATGTAAAATACTGGTATTCAGCTGCATCCGGTTAGACTGGAAGCCGACCCCAACATAGTTGGGAAAAGGCTAGGCAGATGATGTCTGATGAACGATGATTCAGAAGTGAAGTTGAAGTGAATGTCAAAAGTTGAACTGAAAATTGTCATATTTCTCTTCCTTGTTTTACGTGCTATGATTTAAATGTCCATTCCTAATAACAGCGGCTTTCTATAAGGACACGTAATAAAACAGTAATAGTAGTAGTTCCTGTTCAGTAAGTATTCCGCCGCGTCCCATATGTTAAACAAGCGAATATTTGTTTTATGATATTAGTTTATTAGTTATACATAATTGTATGGAGGTATATAAATGAGAATGAAGTGGTTTTGCGGCCACTGTGTTCGTAATATATTCAAATTATTGCTCTTGCAGTAGAGAAAGTTATGAGTTCCATAATTCTGTACAGTTGGTACCTACATTAAAATTGCCTTCAGGAACGGTTATATTTGAATAACTAAAGTTTCCTTTTGTTATTGAAATATTCAATTCAATCTGTATTGCATCCATAGTGTACAAATATAGGTGGAAAGTATAAAACAATAGAATCAATTATGGAAACAATTTTTTTTTTTAAGTAGGAGAGAGAAAGAGCGCTTTTATGGTTTTCCTTATTATTAAATATTTTGTCTGTTTTTAACAATATTATTTGTTTTTTTATATAATTTATTTCTCATTTATTTATTCTCAGAATATAATTTGTGCAAGACAATCTATTTATTATTATGTTTTGTGTTATATTATAAATTAATATCGTATGTTTAATTAATCGCTTAAATATTTTGTATTGCACTTAGTGTATTTAATATAATTATATATTTAAATTATTGTTTAATATGTTTATATATTTTAACTCTTTTATTTTTATTATTTTACTTATCCGGTAAACAGTTGTTTCTATTTGTTATTGAATGTCTTAATCATTATTCAAAGTTTTCGCTTAACAGCAGACAGGAAGACTTTGCAGTCCTTAGCAGCATTTTACTTCATCTTTAATTTTTCTTCACGTTTCACCGCTTAATATGTCTCCTTGCCTATATTAAATCTAACATAAACGACTATGATCCTGTTGTTATAAATAGGAATCTCTTTTGTTAGTCCTTTAACAGAAAGTCTGCTAAGTTGGTAGTTGACCTGTTGTAAGGGTCAATTAACACGGATACGGCGGTTGGCGCCAACCTTACTTGTAGGCTTGTAGGGCCGTGTGGAACACAAAAATTTATAACAATACGAATAAAAAATAATTTACTCTACTTAACTCAACTTCGTTATGTCTTGTTTAATTAATTTATTTATAGACAATTTATAAACGATAAATGATTTTATTTTTGTAAGTAGGTTTACACAAACACTTTTACACGTCAATAATATTTTTTTTTAAACCATTTTATTTCCTACAACTATCGAATGTTTCATTCGCGTAGTTATTTAATAACTCTTCTGATTTTCGTGCCAACCCTAGCCCTCATCCAGTGAGTACTTGTAAACACTTTTTCACGCCATTCTAGTGCATAAAATTAGTTTCACACAAACCTGGGCTGCTCAAGACCTAACCGATTAGGGCAGGCTATTGTTACATTGTTGCAATTAAGGTATATTGCCCACAGTGGTACCAATTCAGTGAGGCGCCGATCCTTACTGGAATCGTCTTTTGTATTTCATTGCCAGAGAGCAGAACATTTAGAAGACTCAGTGTCAGAAAAACAAAATTGGAATTTGCACTTGATTACGTCGATGTAGTATAATATTTTGAAAATTGAGACAAGAACAAGAGTAGTCCCAACTAAAGATTAAGAAATCAAAGAACTGATAATACCATTTATAACGATACTACCATTTATAAACTTAAACGTTACCGTTTATCCACTATGATCAGAAGGCAGATCATTTACGATGACTTTAACTAAATAATCACAATCGCAGAAGACATTATCGATACAAGTAGCAGAAGTTGGAGTTACTCTAGTCGGTTCTGTAAAACATTAAATAAATTGAAAGATTTAAAAAGGCTTAATAATCTACTGCTATTTGAATTATTTTCCAAAATATGAATACCTATTAAAATCACCACAAATAATTGCGGCTTTGTTACTGGATGCAAGTATAGAAGTATGAGGAACAGGGTGTAAAGTTCACTCATACTCTGTAGAAAAGGGAGGATCCTCCGACCAAACGGGTGGTGTGTCTGGCGGGCAACTGCGCGATGATTCATGTCGGGCCGTTGTATCTATGCTAGTTGCGCGGTAAACCCTGCTTGCGAGATGCAGGATTTTGCGTGACGTCAGTATGACGCGTTGTTCTCAAGTGGCGTCGTAGATTCCGTTACACAAGTTTCGCTAGGACATCTTCCATTATTCACTCAAACAAAGAAAAGTTCTGATCTGTTCTGCTACGCATTGGATTATTCAATTATTACGGTCACGTATTCTCTATGTCTTGAATTCTAATTTTTTACGGGCCTTACCAAAAGATTTATAAATTCTCGTGAGTCCTACAATTTCATTCGGACTACGGAAACCATTCGGACTATGAAAATCTCAACCTTCAAAACAGAATAGAATAGAATAGGAACGGAACATAAACGCCCGTATCTTTTGATTGCGTTGACTTAGAAGTTTAATTTTTTCATTGCTTCAAGGGATTGCAGCCCTGAGTATTTGATATTAATTGAACTTGATAACTCAACGCGTTCCTGAGGAAAAGGGTCTTGACTGACGGACAGACGGACAACGAAGTGATCTTATAAGGTTTCCGTTTTTCCTTTTGAGTTACGGAAGAGGCACGAGGAGGAGGGAGTTGCGAGACAGATTACAGTGGTATAGAGGTGCCTAGTTTCGTTCATTGTTCAGAGTGAACTTACTGATTCATATTTTTACACAATGTTATTACCTCTGTAATTACAGTTAATTTTAAGTAACAAAGGATTCAGTTACAGTTGTCTTTTGTACTGTTCCTGACCATTTGGGAATGAAAAGGGTATCTGATTCGCTACGGTTGTTTATAAAGGTAAAAAATAGGGTTAGGCTTTCTAATTACGTTGTGGTTTCAATATTCTGAGAATCTTCTATATTAAGGCAATGTTTGTACAACTAAGCCTGATTTACATGATGCGATTTAATTGCCAAGCACAAGTTACCGTGGCCAACTTGGAAAACCTTAAGAGGAGGAATCTAGAAAAACATTTTTCAGGACATTTTTCAGGCCACTAGTACCCGGCGGTCCGCCTACCCTTGGCTACGGCAGCGGCCAAGGCCACGGTGAAGCAGAAGCACAGAACCGGTCGTAGTGGCGGTGCTTGGGAGAGCCCTATGTCCAGCAGTGGACGTCTTTCGGCTGAAGTGATGGTGAATGATGACACCATAAGTTGAAGTCATTTGTTACTTTAATTTTATTGCAGGTCACAGGCAAGAAAGTTGTTTCGGGTAATTGGCTTTTGTAAAAAGAGTTTCTAATTATAACATAACATCACGACTGTATCCCTGAAGGGTTAGGCAGAGATACATGTCGCCAGTTATGTTTAAGTCCTGTGTAACGCAGTTTCTAATTATTTTTTTATAAATTACATTTTCAGTGTGGTACAAATCCGACAAAGGCATAAGTCTATACCTTTTCTGTATACGTTAGTAGCAAAATGCTCTGTCCTTTAAAAAGACTAATAAAAGTTTGTATTTGCCTACCCACATACACTGTGCTCCAAACAAAGGAAAAACGCCCGGATACCATTTGAAATATTTACCCACAGCTGTAACACTGATTTCGTAATTTCATGAATATCAAGGCGACGCGAAATTCCTAAAAATTACGCTTTCAAATCATCATGATCAGCACTTTGAAAGTGAATGTCTGTATCTGATATGTAGGGTTTCGTTAATAAATTGCTATCAAAAATTATATTCAAAGTAAATCGACTATCATACGATAAACTCTAGTAATATAAGTTTGTTTTAGTAATAAACGAAGATGTGAATGAAAATGAAATTTGAAAAGAATGAAAATTGAAAAGAGTAGCCTAGGTATACTTAGATGGTTTGGTCTTGTGGAGATGAGTGAAAGGCGACTAACAAAAGGTATTTAAAAGGCAGATGTGAGTAGAAAGGCCAAGAGGGGATGTCCTAGGGCCCAGGTCTCCTAGGGTCCCAGATCTCCTAGGGTCCCAGATCTCCTAGGGTCCCAGGTCTCCTAGGTCCCAGGCCTCCTAGGGTCCTTAGTAGTGATGTTCTTCAGAAAGGTCAGGTGCGTACTAGTCGCAATTGTCGTGCGTGTATGAAAGTAAACGAAGCAAAATCAGTAAGGACCGCAGCAGGTGATGTTTTGTAGTTTGGGTTCGTGAGTAGAAGGTGTCAGTTTATGTATGTATGTAGGTATGCATGAAATAAGTAACCAGTCTATTAAAAACAAAATTCTATAGGTATATATCGTAGCACCTGTACGAAACATACCTATACAATGTTGTTTTTAATAGACTGATTACTTCTGACACTTTATATAGAATTAGCTTCCGCCCGCGGCTTGCCTGGCTCCTCATTAACGGCTTAACTATTTAAATGTCTATTAACTGCTCTCAAATTACGATGTTTATTTTTTATTTACTTTACTTTATTTACTTTTTTTACATACTTTTTTGACATAATCTATTACTTGACATTATATACAGACAATTCAAATTTTTCATCTCTTTATTAGTGGTTGTAATGGGAATCATATCACTAGGTTTTATTAGGTTTTTATTTTTCATTTATCCTTTTGATAGATTCTTATTTTGTAAATGTGAGGACTTTGTAGGCCTTGTAGACTTTAGATCTGTAGACCATTTTTTATTTTATCAAGTACCTGGTACTTGTTGACAGGCCTACGCTGTCCTCCCATACCTACTGTAATTTGAAAATATTGTAAAAGCCAATTATTTTTAAAAAGAGTAACCGTGGAGTTTCTTGCCGGTTCTTCTCCATAGGAAACGACCAACTGGAACCGTGCACCTAGCTTCTGACGTTTCATAAGTGCCCATGTAGGCTTATGTGAAATAAAATATTTTGATTTTGCTTTTCCCGCGAGGTATGTCGATAAAAACTATCCTATGTCCTTCCCCGGGATGCAATCTATCTCTCTGCCAAATTTTATCGAAATCCGTTCACTGGTTAAGGCGTGAAAACGTAACATACATACAGACAGACAGAGTTACTTTCAAATTTTTAATATTAATATGGATAGTACAGTCCTGCACAAAAGTCTGCCGACAATTTGAGCGGTCGCGAGGTTCCATTAGCTCATCAAGACGCTTTTGTACGCAGACGTGGCGGAAACAGAAGGGGTTTGATGTATAATCTGTGAGGACGCCCTATGCGCTCCTACCACGGGAACTCGAGGGAAACGTGACGTTTGTTCGATCACGATGCTGACGATTTGGTAACAACGATGCTGTAAACAATTTCGGGAATATACGACTTCACAATTTTCACTTACCGACAGGTTAAGATGCAGTAACTTTAAAGTTGAAAGTCAGAGTCAAATAATTTATTTCAAGAAGGCCATTAAAACAGGCACTTTTGAACGTCAAAATTTACAAGAAAATAGAATTGATTCTAGGCGCCCCTTCCAAAAGGTCGTATGGAGAAGAATGGGCAAGAAATTCCATAGTTACTTATTAAGGCTTATTCCACTATTCCCCCATGAAAACCTAAGTATTCTTCAACAAAGCATTCAAAATCTTACACAAGTATCCCGGGTCTACTAATGGATAAACTTCTAATACTAAATAAGCTCAGAAACTATTAAAATAAGAATATGTTAGTAGGATATTAGATATATTTAGTAACTATAATAATAATAAAATATTATATTTAGTAACTGTAATAATAAGATATTTATTATATTTAGTAACTACTTAACTAAAACTATTAATAAACTAATTTAAATCGTCGAAATATGCCTCCTCATCGCTGTCGACTGGTAATTTACCCATGAGACTTGTCGCCATTGCCACGTTGTATGGCAATACTTATCCTCTGGCTAAGGTAAAAGCCAGCCCTACGGTCACGGGAAGTGTCAACCATAGTCTAATAGTTCTAAAACCTCTTGAATTTAATATGGAATCCAGGTGATAAAAACAACCCGTTCCTTAGTAGGGGCAACACCGTCAAAAGATACGTTTGAATAACTTGCAGCAATAATCGTTGATTGTGTCGTAACCAAGTTCGCTGGTACATCACAACGACTCTTTTGTGGTCTAATTGTACGTAGTTCTGTTGATAATGTTCGGCTTTGAGCGGAAATATTCAGATCCGGGTGAGGGAGGAAGGCAAGAGCGATCTTTAAAACATTTTAGACAAGGTTACAATATACAATTATACAAGCTAACTCTAAGGTATACATATAATATAAACATACAAGTAAATAAAAAAAAAGGGAGAGCTCATTGGGCATCAAAAAATTCGTCCGCATTGCTGTCAATGGGAAAAGTGCCCAAAAGGCTAGAAGCATTGCCACGATGAATGGCAATGCTGATTCTTTGGGCTAAAATGTGGTCTAGCTCTCTGGTCACGTGATGAGTCGACCAACCGCTTGGTATTACAAGGTTTGTTTCGAACTAAGTACAATAGCTTACTTTTAGCGAAAATGTACCTGTATAGCTAGAATAGATAAGCTAGTTACAACAGAAATGCTTTGGAGTCCCTCAAGGCATTAAGGCCAACACGAATCACTGCGCTCCTAAAATAAATGATGTAAATCATGAACATATTAATTTGGAGTTACATCTGGATTACTTGTTGAATGGCAATTGAAGATAGAGATGGAACTGTAACATAACAGAACATAGAGAACATAGAATCCCCGAAGGATTCGGCAATTATGTACCTATAGTACACCCATATTTTGTCAGTTATGATTAAGTCCCATATAACAGGGGGCGGGCCTATTTCCAACAAGGCACAAATGCAGACTCCGAGATGAAACTGTAATTAATTGATCATCTTATAACAACACACGCCTAGCTACACATGAAACACAAATCAAACATACACATACCTACACTAAAACCAAATACAACCCTACAACGATACATTTCACTCAAACCAAATCATTGTTATTCCAACGACCACGAAACGATAATGGCGATTAGTATAATGAAATGAAAACATTAGAGCCAAATAAAGACAGTCACGGGGGTAGGCAGATAAATAAATTTACACTCTATTAAGCCGCAGTGATTCAGCTAGTAGGGACAGAGAGAAGGAGGGTCGTGGCGCCGCAGTTCGCACACATTATGAGGAAGGAATAGGGAATATAATAATCTTAGGAGATGATCTTCCATATAGAGATTAAGATAAAGGTTTGCCAACGTTTTTAGAAATAGCTTATGATGAGGAAAATGTAGTAGAAGGAATGGAGTCGCTAAATATTGAATTATGTAGGATTCAAACTGACGTGTCGTTTTTTGCATGATGATCAATATCAAACAATGGTGTAGTTAATATTATCCAATAGAGATACTCAGAGGGCCTAAAAAGGCCACTTTGGCAAAATCATAAAAGGATAACATTATGAATCATAATATGGCGAAAACAGTCCGTGTTTTTCTTTTTTCGCTGCACTACGTAGGTTTAATCAAAGAAATTGGGATTGGATTTGAATTGGATTGTTTGGTATTTTAACACAGATATAACTGAAAAATCCTTAACCAATGGGATTTGATACGATTAACTTAACAGTTAACAGGACTGCCCATTATGACTCATAATGTTATTCTTTTATGATTCTTTCAAAGTGGCCTTTTTAGGCCCCCATGTTAGAGCAGAATTCATAATTTTAATAATCAGAAGGTTACCTATTGAAATCTTCATTTTGAAGAATCTACATCACAAAATTTATTTAATTCGAATTCTATTCGGAAAATTAATGAACAAAAAAAAACATTAAAATGCTACATTGGCACTTAATAATTGTCAACATAATATTATGCTGTATTGATGATTTCTTCATAAAACTCGGTCACAGCTGACACAGCGGAATGCGGACTTGACAATAATGACTCAATGCCTTTGCTTCATTTCTTTTTTACGTCAATCGTAAAAAGACGATAAGATCTGAAATATCATCGGTTTATGCCTCATACTGAGTGTTAAATGTCAATACACTTCAATTTATTGTTGGAACAAGAGGTATTTAGTTTAATGTTACTCGTTTTTTGCATGTGTAGACTGTTTGTTCAATTATAGGTTGTACGACTTTACACGTGGTAACACTTTGACCTTGAGCTACGCTAGCATAGCTCAAGGAGTTTCAAAAGAATAAGAGGCTAGCTGAAGCTCCCTCTCAAAGAAAGGCGAGCTGTGTCCCAGCAGTGGGAACATTTCAGGCTGATTATGCTAAGAGGCCAGCTACACTGGTTTTGTTTGTCTGTTGTAAAGTCAAATGTGATATTTAAATTAAAATTGATATTATAATATAAATAAAAATGGAATTTGGCTGAACACATCTGCCGCATGTCAGACGATCAGTGGGCCAAACTTACGACCTAGTGGGTCCCTCGCGGTAGGCCCAGACGGAGATGGCGGGATGAGCTGAACTCCTTTGATAAAAATTGGTCCCTGGCAGCTCTGGACAGAGAGAGTTGGAAAGAGAGTAGGGAGGCCTTTGCCCAGCAGTGAGACATTCATCATCTTCATCATCATTTCAGCCGAAAGACGTCCACTGCTGAACATAGGCCTCCCCCAAGCACCTCCACTGCGACCGGTTTCTGATACGCTAACGCTAAACTGATGCAGATAGGTTCTAGAATTTTGATGACTGATGAATATTTTGTCATTCATCTGCTAGCCGGGAGTCCTGCTTGCAAGCGTGTTTAGCTTTCATGGAAGTCGTGTTTGAAGTTCAATGAAAACGAATGCTGTGCTATTTACATTTTGAGAATGTAGGTGTTGAAGACGCATAGATGCTTCGATATTTTTACCATTTTCTATTTTGTTAAGTACCTCGTACTTGTTGACAGGCAGACACTGTCCTCCCATACCTAATAACAGTGTAATATGAAAACATTGTAACAGCTAATTATTTTTAAAAGAGTAACCGTGGAGTTTCTTGCCGGCTCTCACCTAGCTTCCGTTTTATAAGTGCATATATGTAGATTTGGAGATGGGAAATAAAAGTTTACAATGTCAAGCATGCCGTGACGTGACGACAAATTTTTCTCTACTTTTGACACAGGGGTGGAAATATTTCTTCTCAACATGTGTTCAATAGTCTACATCATATTGGACCTAAACAAGAATCTACATTGATTTTAAAATATGATCCCCGTTGCTATGGAAAGAATAAATATGTCTTTGTCTTCATAAAAACGCGAGGCCCGTCCTCGGACAGAAGAGATGTCGAGTTAAATAGAAAGAATTTTGTCTATTCTTGGTAGATAAGAGATAGAATTGGTCATGCTATGTGAGCAGGAAACATTGAAAAAAAAACAAGAAAAATATATACCGTCATATTACGCCCAGGTCTATTAAGCTATAATAGTCATTTGACTCACATTTACCTTGACGTAAAAAATATATATCAAACGGGTAACGTTAATGCATCGCGCTGGCAATCTCAAAATCGAGGGGTGCATAATTTATCATACACAGCCACTGCCTTATATGTGAAGCTATTTTGGGGTTTCGCAGCTAGAAAAATGTCAGGTGGAAACGCTTAAAAAGGTCCTTTTGGCAGCGTTAATTTGGTATGATGCTTTATTAGACAGAGTGAAATAACTAGTGGTATTGTAATATGGATATACTTTCGTGGCCGGTGTCCATCTACGAGTATATTCTATATTTATAAGACTAGCTGCGCTCCGCGGTTTGACCCGCATAAGTTTCGATCCCGTGGGTATATCGGGATAAAAAGTACCCTATATGTTAATCCAGGGTGTCAGCTACCTCCATACAAAATTTTATCAAAATTGGTTTAGCTGATTGAGCGTGAAGAAGTAACAAATATATAAACACAAACACACACACTCACAAACTTTCGCCTTTATAATATTAGTGTGATAGTGTGATAATAAGTGTGATTCAAAGTCCTGACTGACTGATATATCAACGCACAGCCTAAACCACTGGTCCTAGTGACATAAAATTTGGAGGGTGTGTTCTTTTTGAAGAGTTGGTATCCACTAAGAAAGGGTTTTTCGAAATTCCACCCCTAAGAGGGTGAATGGGGGACGGTGAAATTTCACGCGGACGAAGTCGCGGGCAGAAGCTATTGTAAATATATGTTAGTTTATAAATAGGAATAATAATGCTGGCTTTTCAGGATTTTTTTTTATTGTTGTAAAATCGAGGTCGTTTACATCGCAGACACAAAATTCTGTTAACAAGTGAGAGTACATGATGATATTTTTTATTTCTTTTTTCAAACACAACTTCCCCAGTAACTCAAGAGAATGTTTAGCATAATCAACCAATAATGTTCCCATTGCTGGGACACAGGCCCAGGGTAAAACACCACGCGGGCCCAGTGCGGGCTGGTAGATGTCCACGATGTCACATGATTGTCTTCGAAAAAAAAAGTGTGTAATAGATTGAAATTAACGATATACGGAATGACGTATTGCAATCGCTACACGCTTGCCGCATTTTTTTATTACATCACACGTCTCTGTGAAGAATGAATTTCAAATGGTGTCGGAAGTTTGTGTTGGGGGAATAAATCCTAGCCCCTTACTATGAGAAACAATTAGATGATGTCTGGACGAGAAACTATGTTTAGGCGAGTTGGGTGTGAGAATCGATCATTAAGAATAAGGAGGAAGAATCGAGTAATTATTGTTTAAAAAAACAAAGATGAGGAAATGAGAGATAACAAAAAAAAAAGTAAAGGTTTAAAGCATTTATTTCAATATCAGGAACTTTTTAACCGTCATGGAGTCGGTCGGTTAGAAAAGTATTGTGTTAAATATAGTAAAATTTAAGATAGAAGAGGTAACAATTTTTTATGACTGAAATACTCGCTTATAGGCAAAACATTTCGATCCAGTGAACCATTAGTTTTATTAAAACTCATACTGCTTAATTTTCTTGGTCCTTCGTGTCAGTTATTAAGATTTAAATGTCAAAATTGTTCTCTAAAATTACGAAGTTTATGATTATTAACTAGTAAAACATTTAAGGTAGCACAAAGACATGGATTTTAATTAAATCCTTAAAACTTATGACAGCTATTAAAGCAGTGCTCATGATCTCAGATAATTTTCATTCCATCTCCACTTGCGATGGAATGTAAATTATAACTACAACAACACAACACAACTACAACAGATACTACACACAACAACCACTATACAACTAGAACAACAACTAAATTTCACTAAAGTACGTAAGTGACTTTAGTGAAATGTATTCTAAGTTGATTTTTGATTGACCATTTGTAACAAAAAGGCCCTAATAAGTTTTTTGTTTACAATGGAATTTGAATGTTGTTTATTATAACATTCAGTTTATTTTTCCTTATCTTGAAAATTATCTCAAATTCTTAATTCAAATATGGTCGAGATTCAAATATGGTCGAGATTGCGAGTGAAAGGAACTCGATGCAAAATTGTATGAGCGATATCTCTTCGACTTTAAACGAGCAACAAGTAACGATACAAGGTGTTTTAGGGTGTTAGAAACTTGAAAGAAATATAAGCCTTGAATCGGCCTGTAGTGTGATATATGATGTACCATTATGATATCAAAGACGACTCTTATATTGAATTACACTGTTGAGTCGAATGGTTGCATTCTATACTTTGAGAGCAAAACTTATGGTTAAATATTTTAAAATAGAATAGTATATCTATATTTTGCATAAAATATTATGTTACATATAAATCATAAAATAGTTACGTATAAATAGTTCCACGTATTTGCATATGTTAATTTACGATGCACAAAATAAGGTTGAACGACATTGGTCAAGTCTGATATTCGTCAAATCGGTAATTCGTCTTCAATTATTATTAGGTACCTACTGAAATCATGTGATTAAATATTCTTTAAAATGTATTTATCTAAATACATTAATAGTGCAATCATATTTGGAACTTTGCTTATAATTTAAGAATTCATTTATCGTGTAGACCACATTATTATAGAATATAGAACCATTTCTCAAATTTCTTTTTTTAATAATTGAATGGCAGCTCTCTGATTTGTTTAGATAATTGGTTATAGATTTTGACAAACATATTACATATAAAAATTGTTCTCAAACAGTGCTTCTACATCTTGTGGCATCTAGTCATGTACACAAACACACAAACAGTAGAACAGTTACGTCAGTATAAAAGCGCTGCCATTTTAAAATATTATATTGTTTCAAAGATTTTGACAGTTCGATATTTGATAGTTGATGAGGTGGACTTCAGAACATCATTGTCTTTTGTCCCTTGTGGTCCGATCTTCTTGTTTTCTTTGGATATTGTTCGGATTTTCGTTAACATTATTTTAGTCTTCAGTTTTGTAAAACCAGTAAATATGTAGCTGTTGACACTAAAGCAGTTGTCGCTAACAACTATATTTTGTACATAATCATACAGCACCTCAAATCAAAGTTGAACCTTGTCCGTCTTAAAATAGAGTCGCAATTTCGCTGACTGACAGCCCGCGAACAAAACGACAACCAGCGACATTTTTTTTATCAATCCCCACCGCTGTAGGAACATCTATCAATATCGTAAATTTGACTATAACAACGTATTTCTGGTTTGCCGGTGGCGTATGTCTGTGCGTGCCAGAGTACTAGGGGAGCAGAAATTAATAAGAGGAAACGCGATTTTAACGACTTCCAGACAAATTGATGCGGAACGATCATTTGTTATGTTCGAAGTTTGGGGCCGTATTCTGGTGGATTCGATGGAACTCAAAGGTCTATGGTGCGATAATGTCTATCATTAATGTGAAGATGTGTTTTTTACACACATTTATCCATTCTATGGTTTAAAAAACTGCGTTTAATGCTACTTCATGCTAACGAGTAAACTTTTTGAAATAAAAAAAAAACTTGATGTACAGACGCCAGCACATCAAGCTACTACAATCTGTCAAATTTCTTTAATAGATTTTCAACTTTATCGCTAAAACAAGGTTCAAAGTTGATTAGGAAAATTTGACAGTTTCGAGGTACCATTCCATTTGGTATTTCAAAACTGCAAGTAGATGCAGTAATAAGAATTAAACATAAATTGTACAAGCAGCTACTTACTACATAAGGTAAATCAATGATTTGCTAGTTATAACGCCATCTCTAATTTCTGTCAACACCTTCTAAGTTAGACCGTAACAGAATACGTCCGCATTTTGTCAGCCGGCCCTCCCCAACTATTGTAAACTTGATTTGACGTCCAAAACAATATGGCTTCCATCTGGCAGCTGACAAGAAAACATTTTAGCTGCTAACTATTAGCAACTCCCCAAGGAACAGTAAGTTATACCTCTCATGGAAACAAAAACAAAAATAAATTTTAGTTACAATATAATTACACGCTAATTTGAGAATGTAGAAAAAAAACATAGAGTGAAAGTATCAGCTGTTTGTCAACTCTTAAGTTGTATGGTATTTTGACTGAGGCAAAGAAATCTTTTCTTACAGTCGCCTTTTGCACGGCAATAGAATCTATGATTATGGGATCTTTTTGGAGAATCCCTTGTGGAGACAGTTTAAAGCTGTTGATGTGTTAAGTTGATCCGTTGCTGATCCTTTTTGGAACAGCGCATAGATTTAAGGTTCAGTCGTGTAAAACAAGAGACGTTTTCTTTACAATAAAAACATCCTTTTAAGTTACGAAATTCTAAACCTACATTACTTTAATTGTTTACCTGCTCAAACACGGACTAGATTTAAAGCTGGAATCATGAGCGCAAAACAGATGAAAATGATGCAAAAAAAATAGTAAATAAACAGATGCAAGTTATTTACATACAGTGAAATCTCATCGACGATGCGGGCAGCCTCGTAACACGAGGCGGATACTATAGGTTTGCGAACGAAATAGTAGAAGAGAGAAAAATAACTTTTGGAATATCTTTATGCATCGAAGCAAAAAAGGATGATCTGATAAGACAGCCAAGATGTCACTACACTTTAAAATAGAAAAATATCAAGGCAGAAGAAGATCCTGACTTTTATTTATAATTTTCTTAATAGTATGAGATTATTTGCATCATTGAAGAATATCAGATCACTTCAATTTAATTTTTGGTAAATGTTGATATTATATAACTTCTCATGTCAATTTGCGTCGCACAACTTACAAAGAACCTATCTAACAAACCCGAACTGGGCCAGCGTGATGGATTGCGGCCCACTTCCTCTCACATAAAACAGGCCTGTAATCCAGCAGTGGGAACATTATCGGCTGATTATGCTAACTTACAAAGAAGACGAAACTGGTGCTGAACTTCAAACTGCTTGAAATCCGAAGCCCGGGTGATAGCAAAAGAAATCCTTGGACTTCACTCTTCCATTTCAGTGCAACAGTAAAACAGAAAGATGAAAAAGTACTCACAGCACACCTTCTAAGCAACTCGAAAGCAACTCACCGAGTCCACGCAAACACTGGTATCTCCCTACTCAGCTCTGTCATAAATGATACAGAATCAACTCAGAATTTGCATGCGGACGAGACATGTTTGCAAATCATATGTTGCGATTTACCAAGACTAGGTACATATGTACTTAGTACGTTTGCTTTCCCCCGAACTGCTCGGCTATTCATGCTTAATATCGGGAATCTACACCTTGTTTGGTTATTGTGTTTGGGCGAAGTGTATTTGGAAGTTTTCAGCAGTTTTGAAGATACTAGCAGTTCGTTTGGATGAATAGTTAACAGTTTTCATGTGGGTTGTTTTATATTACATCAATTAATCAATGCCTCATTGATTGATCAGTTAGTGAATAAGTGGTATGAGAGGGAACGACCTACAGAAGATCCCGTGGAACACTTGGATGAGATTCGTACAGACCAGGGAAGTATGGCACAAAAGGAGGGAGGCCTACTCACCGATGGGTAGAAAAAGATCGCCGATGATGATGATGGTTTATGTAGTATTTGGAGTGCTGTAGCCGTATCTACAACGCCACATGCGAACAACACGTCATACTGACGTCAAGCAAAATCCTGCATCTCGCAAGCAGAGTTTACCGCGTCACTAGCATATACAACGGCCTGACACGAATCATCGGGCAGTTGCCCGCCAGACACAACACCCGTCTGGTTGGAGAATCCTGCCTTTCCTATTGAGGATTAGTGAACTTTACACCCTTTTCCTCATACCTCTATAGTGGCATCCAACAAAGTGCAATCATCTACCAAACGAAGGAATTATAGAAAAAGTTGAGCACTTTTTAAATCGGAGACATTCTTATTCTAAATCCCGCCGACCAAACTGCTACCTTTTAATTTATTATAATAGAAATAAGCGTAATGAGGACCTAGAGTATGTCTGTAGTGTTTCTTGAGTACCAGTGTGAGAGAAAATAGACCTTTGGTGCTTGATCCTTTTCGTTTGAAAGTAAACTTTTGCCTAGCCAGGGATTTTTGACGTGTCAGAAATGTATAATGAAAAGATTTGGAAACAGTATTTTGAACAAATTCCAGGTGTAGTTTCCGAGTGTTTAAATTGGAATTAAGACTCATGTGAACCTCACATAGAATACTCTTTATTATGTACACCATAAAAATTACAGACATAATTATAGAAACTGTACAAAGGGTGACACAATGGGCGGTCTTATTGCTAAAAGCGATCTTTTAAAGACAACCACACATGTCCACCTAAGTTGAGGAAACTGAAATTACTGACTAAAATTTTAGGGACCAGATATAATTCCGTATTTTATGGAAAATTAAATTTTTCGCCTCTCCATTTCTGGTTGAATATGAACGAAGACTGATAAATTTGATACATTGTATCCATTCTATACACATACATAGTATGAAATGATATACCGTCGTTCATTTTATAGAGTTAGGTACACTCACAGTTCCAAACATTTATGTTCCTGTACTTTCGAATTTACCAACCCTTTGCTGAGCCCGCGTGGTGTATTACGACTCACTCCCTCTCACAGAAAAATTACGAGAACTGCTAACTTGTTCTCCCCTCTAATAAATTGTAGGTATCTGAAATTCAGATACAAATTATTGTTAATGAAATAATTACTATGACTATCATGGTTTTGTTTTAGTTGACACTTCTTCGAAATCTACGAACCCCGTCAACAACGAAGCATTAACATAAACATGCAGTGTTAAATCATACCGCGCGTTACCCGGAAAACTCGAGCAGGCAGACGGACGTATAAACATTATCCGTCTGTAGATACATAAACGGACGGTTGCTGATGTTACCAGCGGCTATGACTAATGAAGCGTTTGTTATCATGCACTCCCACTGTATAATGTAAAGGTTGCTTCTGTGAAATGTCACGTAAGAGCTGATTTATTCTGGCGTAATTGGGTACGGATTCCCTTGTATTGATAATTATAAATGACTACCTTCTGTGCCCCACTCCGTCGCATCGCATCGCCTACCCGCGCTATCACTTCGTTTTCGCTTAGAATTATTTTTGACTTTTTTTCTTTTTGCTCGGCTTCTAAGGATCCTAGCGTAATGTTAAATAAATAGCCTAGAGCCTCCCTCTAGAATTGGGCTAACAAAAACAAAATAAAAAAAATCGAAACCAACCGGTAGTTCCAGAGATTAGCGTGTTCAAACAAACATACTTTACAGCTTTGTTATTATTGCACTTGTGATCCTTTCCTAATTCAATCGACCTTACAAATTAACATTAAAATCACCACAGGTGATTGATGGACTTGTTTGTATTACAGATTTTGTGCAACACTTCATCCATAACTTTTTCAAAACAATCATACAATCCTGAAGGAGGTCTGTACACACTTAATATAATGAACTGCTCTAATTCTATACAGGCTATTTCAATTGTCCGCTCAACAGAGAGGCTCATAATATCCTTTCGGTCCTTTTTATTAAAATTAATGAGCCACCATGTATATCATTTACTCTGCTGAATGAACTACCAACCTGGTGATTACTAAAATTGAACATGAACTGGTGGCTTTTAAGCCAATGTTCTGTCATACAAAGAATATCTATCATTGTAAACTACCTCCTTACAAGCTTTAGTAACTCGAACTTTGTTATAACTTATTAATTAGTTATCTCAAATAGTGTTTGCTCTGACCTTCATGAGAATTGAGACCAGCAGCAGTGGTAATTTGTCTTATTTCCTCTTATCTCTGATCTGTTTTTCTTACTAGTTATAGATGTAATACAGCTATGTCATGAACTCATGACGTATGTCTTATACCTACTAATCCTTTATAGACTTGTTTACTAATCTCTAAAAAGTTTAATCTGCACCAAATTGATTCGCCCCGATCAAAGGACCAAATAATACAACCAAAATTCCGGTGTCAAATAATTTGGATATAGGTACATCTGTGTATTCAGCAAGTTGCAGCACCCTCTTTGTGCAGTAATGATGACGTGGTGTCGCCCACCGCACTTATTAGTATAGATATAACGGGGATGGAGAGTTACTGGATGTGGTAATAGAAAAACTGGCCAAGTGCGAGTCATACTCGCACACGAAGGGTTCCGTACCACAAGGCAAAAACGCCGAAAAAAAACACGTGTATGGGAGCCTCCCTTAAATATTTATTTTATTTTGTTTTTAGTATTTGTGGTTATAGCGGCAACAGAAATACATAATTTGTGAAAATTTCAACTGTCTAGCTATCGCGGGTCTTGAGATACAGCCTGGCGACAGACAGACGGACGGACAGACAGCGAAGTCTTAGTAATAGGGTCCCGTTTTTACCCTTTGAGTACGGAACCCTAAAAATGGTGCTACTTTTACGGATTTGTAGCAATATCTACACCGCCACACGCGAACTACGCATCATACTGACGTCACGCACAATCCTGCATCGCGGAAGAAGAGTTTACCACGCGCCTAGCTTATATACAACAGCTCGACATGAATCATCGGGCAGTTGCTTACCAGACACGACACCCGTCTTGTCGGAGGATCCTCCCTTTTCTATGGAATGAAACTTATGATGAGTGAACTTTACACCCTGTTCCTCATACCTCTACAAATTTAATGATTAATCAAGGTTGTTGTATTTAATTAATTAGATCTCTCTCTGTAAAATTACAACTAAATTATAAAACTCAATCTAAAAGAAAGCGCGCTATGTGACATTAGTTGAAGAGCTTAGAAAGGTAAGTTGAGTTCTAAAAAAAGTGGAAATTAGACAATTGGACTTAACTTACCTAATGGCATAACAACATTCTCAAAGTCGATCGAAGGTTTATTTGAAGTTTGTGCTTCTAAGTGGTGTTGCAGCAATTTACTCTACCACGAAAGTAAACGAAAACCCTCCTACCTATTTTTGAGCTGTAATTGCAATACAATTCTAAAACTCCAGTAATGCAGCTGAGACCTTTGTTCAATAAAAGTCAGTGTTGCCACATCCAGTCACAACTAAATCTCGTTCAGAATCACCTAGACAAATTCACCCTCCGACATTGTCGCTTTGATCTGGTACTGATGTTTTGGTTTCCACTCAGCACCCATGCATCGAGGGGACACGCTACCTAGCTATCGATGTCGCCTACAATTTGAGACCTCCTCGTCGGTGATTAATTCCTGGTACCTTTGTTTAGGTGTCACACAGTATTTGTTATTTTTTTAATGAAATTTTTATTTTATTTATGTATTTATTCATTTATGTACTTTCTATTACCACTTTTGGTACTTTTTAATAACAGCCGCACAGGTCGATCGATCAGGTTAAGCTACGCTTACCGCCGTTGGTCTGTGGATGGGTGACCATCTTTACATACCGTGAACCCTCCGTGCCTCGGCAAGCACGATAAGCCCTTGGTCCCGGCTGACATTCGTGGATCTTTGACAGTCGTTACGGGTAGTCAGAAGCCCGAAAGTCTGACAACCAGTCCTACCAAGGGGTATCGTATTACCCAGTAACTGGGTTGTGGAGGTCAGATAGGCAGTCGCTCCATGTAAAATACTGGTATTCAGATGCATCCGGTTAGACTGGAAGCCGACCCCAACATAGTTGGGAAAAGGCTAGGCGAATGTTGAGGTACTTCCTATTAAAAATAACGTCATTTCTAATTAAAAGGGCACCTACTTTCTTTCAATGAATTGTCATTTGGTCCGGAATGGGTGTAATCCGTGTATTATTCAGTTTTATTCAACCGTCTTAAAAATAGAGTTCTTACACTTAACAGTGCAGCATGCAGGTCACACATTACGCCTAGGTCGTGTTGAAAGCCTCTTATAGACGTTAACGACTGAAATTCACTCAATGTTAGGAACTTCACACAGTTTCTGGGACGTTAAGTCCTAATAAACTGTAATAGAAAACTGGAAGATTTATATTGTTTTTAAAATACGAGTGAAATGATTTGGAGTCTTTTGAAAAAAGATTTCTATGGAAGATGTCGCGTCAAAAAATGTGGCATAATACATCTTTCATTGCTGATTCTACATTCATTGCCAGTGTCGCAACGCATTACACAATGAGTATTGTATTTGGATTGATGTATACTGACATGATCAAGCAATGGACAACGTTGTGGCTTTTGACTAATTTGTATTAGTGTGTGTATTTTGTCGACTTTTTCGTAATGTGCGTCTTGTTTGTACATAATAAACAATTTTAATTTATTTTTCTTTTTGTCTCCATATTGGTTACCAAGTGCCTTTTCAGACGTCCCGGCAACCGGGTAGCCGGTGCCGATTCGACTATAACATTGCCAGGCAAACTACGCCGTGTACGTACGTGTGACAACTAACGTACATGGCTATACACTTCACCGCCGGGTACCCAGCACCGGCTACCCGGTTGCCGGGACGCCGCACGTGTGAAAAGCGCCTAAGAGCTGATTTTACCAAAGTTAGTTATCTTTTATCCGTGGAATAAAATTAGCATCTGACAGCTGTTCTAATGTGGAAACCTGTCAAAATTTCAAAATTTATTCTCAGTTTATGACTTGTTCTATTTATATGCAAGCTGGTGTATTTGTCAAAGAGCACTCTACATTTTTTACAACATGCGAATTACATTCAAAATATACCCGTCGAGACCCAACACGGCTAAGAATTCCTTCACATCAAAGCACACTATGTCATAAGAATAGCTTTATCACAGCAATTAAAATTTTCAACAATATTCCAAAAGAAATAAGGGAACTCCCTCTAAAACGCTTTAAATCAAAACTACACAAATGGCTTACTGGTAATTGTTTTTATAGTGTAAAAGAATTTTTTGATAAAAAAGTAGCAGATAAATACAAGATATGATGCTGAGATTTAATTAGGTATATTACTTTATTTAAACTATTATTCTTAAGTGCTCAAATAGATACGAAACCCATTAGGATTTCGTATCAATGTCATTAAAAATGTTTTAATTTTAACAAATTAATGTGTTAAATTTGTTACATTTATCATTCTTAAATATTTGTATGCCAGTCCATGGCGAAACATGTAAGATCATAACTTTATTTATAAGACCTTAATGTACCATGTTTTAAAGCAAATAAATATATTCTATTCTATTCTATTCTATTCTAAGAGCTGATTTAGGCTGGCGTAATTGGGTACGGATTCACTTGTATTGATAAATATAAATGACTACCTTCTGTGCCCAAATTTCTTGTTGCCCCGACCCACCCCGTCGCATCGCATCGCCTCACCGCACTATCACTTCGTTTTTGCATAGAATTATTTTTGACTTTTTCTTTTTGCTCTGCTCCTAAGGATCCTAGTGTGATGTTAAATAGCCTAGAGCCTCCCTCTATAATTGGGCTAACAAATACAAAACAAAAAAAAATCGAAACCGACTTGTAGTTCCAGAGATTAGCGTGTTGAAACAAACATACTTTTCAGCTTTGTTATTATCGCACTTGTGATCCTTTCCTAATTCAATCGACCTTGTAGTACTTAACCCAGAATTTTCTAACAAATTAACATTAAAATCACCACAAGTGATGATGGACTTGTTTGTATTACAGATTTTGTGCAACACTTCATCCATAACTTTTTCAAAACAATCATACAATCCTGAAGAAGGTCTGTACACACTTAATATAATGAACTGCTCTAATTCTATACAGGCTATTTCAATTGTCCGCTCAACAGACAGGCTCACAATATCCTTTCGGTCCTTTTTATTAAAATTAATGAGCCACCATATATATCATTTACTCTGCTGAATGAACTACCAACCTGGTGATTACTAAAATTGAACATGAACTGGTGGCTTTTAAGCCAATGTTCTGTCATACAAAGAATATCTATCATTGTAAACTACCTCCTTAAAAACTTTAGTAACTCGAACTTTGTTATAACTTTTATTAATTAGTTATCTCAAATAGTATTTGCTCTGACCTTCATGAGAATTGAGACCAGCAGCAGTGGTAATTTTTCATATTTCCTCATGTCTCTGATATTACTGTTTTTCTTACTAAGTTATTGATGTAATACAGCTATGTCATGAACTCATGACGTATGTCTTATACCTACTAATCCTTTATAGACTTGTATACTAATCTCTAAAAAGTTTAATCTGCACCAAATTGATTCGCCCCGATCAAAGGACCAAATAATGCCAACCAAAATTCCGGTGTCAAATAATTTGGATATAGGTACATCTGTGTATTCAGCAAGTTGCAGCACCCTCTTTGTGCAGTAATGATGACGTGGTGTCGCCCACCGCACTTATTAGTATAGATATAACGGGGATGGAGAGTTACTGGATGTGGTAATAGAAAAACTGGCCAAGTGCGAGTCATACTCGCACACGAAGGGTTCCGTACCACAAGGCAAAAACGCCGAAAAAAACACGTGTATGGGAGCCTCCCTTAAATATTTATTTTATTTTGTTTTTAGTATTTGTGTTTATAGCGGCAACAGAAATACATAATTTGTGAAAATTTCAACTGTCTAGCTATCGCGGTTCTTGAGAAACAGCCTGGTGACAGACAGACGGACGGATAGACAGCGAAGTCTTAGTAATAGGGTCCCGTTTTTACCCTTTGAGTACGGAACCCTAAAAATGGTGCTACTTTTACGGATTTGTAGCAATATCTACACCGCCACACGCGAACTACGCATCATACTGACGTCACGCACAATCCTGCATCGCGGAAGAAGAGTTTACCACACGACTAGCATATTTATAACAGCTCGACATGAATCATCGGGCAGTTGCTTACCAGACACGACACCCGTCTGGTCGGAGGATCCTCCCTTTTCTACGGAATGAAACTTAGGATGAGTGAACTTTATACCCTTTTCCACATACCTCTACAAATTTAAAGATTAATCAAGGTTGTGTATTTAATTAATTAGATCTCTCTCTGTAAAATTACAACTAAATTATAAAACTCAATCTAAAAGAAAGCGCGCTATGTGACATTAGTTGAAGAGCTTAGAAAGGTAAGTTGAGTTCTAAAAAAAGTGGAAATTAGACAATTGGACTTAACTTACCTAATGGCATAACAACATTCTCAAAGTCGATCGAAGGTTTATTTGAAGTTTGTGCTTCTAAGTGGTGTTGCAGCAATTTACTCTACCACGAAAGTGAAACAAAACCCTCCTTTAGAGCTGTAATTGCTATTCGATTCTAATACTCCAGTAATGCAGCTGAGACCTTTGTTCAATAAAAGACAGTGTTGCCACATCCAGTCACAACTAAATCTCGTTCAGAATCACCTAGACAAATTCACCCTCCGACATTGTCGCTTTGATCTGGTACTGATGTTTTGGTTTCCACTCAGCACCCATGCATCGAGGGGACACGCTACCTAGCTATCGATGTCGCCTACAATTTGAGACCTCCTCGTCGGTGATTAATTCCTGGTACCTTTGTTTAGGTGTCACACAGTATTTGTTATTTTTTTAATGAAATTTCTATTTTATTTATGTATTTATACATTTAGGTACTTTCTATTACTACTTTTGGTACTTTTTAATAACAGCCGCACAGGTCGATCGATCAGGTTAAGCTACGCTTGCCGCCGTTGGTCTGTGGATGGGTAACCATCTTTACATACCGTGAACCCTCCGTGCCTCGGCAAGCACGATAAGCCCTTGGTCCCGGCTGACATTCGTGGATCTTTGACAGTCGTTACGGGTAGTCAGAAGCCCGAAAGTCTGACAACCAGTCCTACCAAGGGGTATCGTATTACCCAGTAACTGGGTTGTGGAGGTCAGATAGGCAGTCGCTCCATGTAAAATACTGGTATTCAGATGCATCCGGTTAGACTGGAAGCCGACCCCAACATAGTTGGGAAAAGGCTAGGCGAATGTTGAGGTACTTCCTATTAAAAATAACGTCGTTTCTAATTAAAAGGGCACCTACTTTCTTTCAATGAATTGTCATTTGGTCCGGAATGGGTGTAATCCGTGTATTATTCAGTTTTATTCAACCGTCTTAAAAATAGAGTTCTTACACTGAACAGTGCAGCATGCAGGTTACACATTACGCCTAGGTCGTGTTGAAAGCCTCTTATAGACGTTAACGACTGAAATTCACTCAATGTTAGGAACTTCACACAGTTTCTGGGACGTTAAGTCCTAATAAACTGTAATAGAAAACTGGAAGATTTATATTGTTTTTAAAATACGAGTGAAATGATTTGGAGTCTTTTGAAAAAAGATTTCTATGGAAGATGTCGCGTCAAAAAATGTGGCATAATACATCTTTCATTGCTGATTCTACATTCATTGCCAGTGTCGCAACGCATTACACAATGAGTATTGTATTTGGATTGATGTATACTGACATGATCAAGCAATGGACAACGTTGTGGCTTTTGACTAATTTGTATTAGTGTGTGTATTTTGTCGACTTTTTCGTAATGTGCGTCTTGTTTGTACATAATAAACAATTTTAATTTATTTTTCTTTTTGTCTCCATATTGGTTACCAAGTGCCTTTTCAGACGTCCCGGCAACCGGGTAGCCGGTGCCGATTCGACTATAACATTGCCAGGCAAACTACGCCGTGTACGTACGTGTGACAACTAACGTACCTACATGGCTATACACTTCACCGCCGGGTACCCAGCACCGGCTACCCGGTTGCCGGGACGCCGCACGTGTGAAAAGCGCCTAAGAGCTGATTTTACCAAAGTTAGTTATCTTTTATCCGTGGAATAAAATTAGCATCTGACGGTTCTAATATGGAAAAACTGTCAAAAATTCAAAATTTATTCTCAGTTTATGACTTGTTCTCTTTATAACATTTTGGTGGAATGCGCCCTGAGGAGTATTATGTTTACCATAGATATAAGAAAGAAGGTGTTTACTTATGATTTAAGGGTATTGAAATACGCGTGGGCTGGTGATACATTTAAGGGTGAACATTCCCCGAGAGTGTTTACTTAAAATTTACAAGATACCCTTTATTCTTAGAAATAAAATCCAGACACAGTTAAGAAATATAGATAGATTCCACAAAGCTAACGACACATTACCAACAGGTGCTGCCAAAAAGACGATATTCGCTTACATTCAAGTGTATAGAATATAACTAGCTGCGCCTCACGGTTTCACCCGCATAAGTTTCGATCCCGTGGGAATATCAGGATAAAAAGTAGCCTATATGTTAATCCAGGGTGTCAGCTACCTACATACAAAATTTTATCAAAATTGGTCCAGCCGTTTGATCGTGAAGAAGTAACAACCATATAAACACACACAAACTTGTGCCTTTGTAATGTTAGTGTGATGAAGTCGGACACAAATAATAATCTCACTATCTATACGATATGCATAGGGGATAGAAGCCCACAAAAACTAGATAGAGATCGCTTGTGAAGTGACGCGTAGCAGTCAGCTGAGCGCGAACCCACGAGGAAATGATCATGAGGGGCTGCATGGTACCAGGGCTGCACAGATGACGTGGATAATGTTTTGGATTATGAGTGATTGAGCGTGATTTGTCGGGTAACTATACAGTACACACTTCATTTATTAAATGCGCTAATGCAGAAACTTTATATCCATTGCATATTATTGTTAGGTTAAAGATGTATTTTTATTGAAAAGTTACGAAGTCAAGTCAACTTTGTAAGTATGTAGTAGGTACTTTGTAGAAATACGGGATAGGTAATAAAAATGACTCAATTGACGTTTGACGTTTAGTAGTCAGCTGAGCGTGAACCCACGAGGAAATGATCATGAGGGGGCTGCATGGTACCAGAGCTGCATAGATGACGTGGATAATGTTTTGGATTATGAGTGATTGAGCGTGATTTGTCGGGTAGGTAGGTACGGTACACAATTCACTTAGAAACTTTATATATCCATTGCATATTATTGTTAGGTTAGGGATGTATTTTTATTGAAAAGTTACGAAGTCAAGTCAACTTTGCAAGTATGTAGTAGGTACTTTGTAGAAAATAGGTAATAAAAATGACTCAATTGACGTTTGACGTTTAGTAGTCAGCTGAGCGTGAAGTCACGAGTAAATGATCATGAGGGGCTGCATGGTACCAGGGCTGCATAGATGACGTGGATAATGTTTTGGATTATGAGTGATGGAGCGTGATTTGTCGGGTATATTTTATTTATATAGTGCGCTAATGGAATATGAATAATTTATGGTGCAAGGCTATGATTTTGTTAACAAGAATTTATTTATCAACGAAGTTATTTCAGCTGTACTGGTACCTACTGTGAAAAGGAGGCCGTTTGTTAGTGATTTTTGAAAATTAACTTACCTATTCATGTAAAATTCATACAAATCTATATGAGCAAAATCGCATAGGTAGGTACTATGACTGAATTACCTACAAATCGTCGAATACTAATAGTCGGCTGAGTGGATTATGAGGAACCGTGATGCAGAGATGAGGTGCGTAATCGTAATCTTCAGCGGGATTGTCCAAAAGGGTTACCGCTGGCCCGGAACATGAAGGGCTAGGGAAGGAACACGGGTGGGTTTTAGTCAGTAAGAGTCTGACACCCCCTTCCGCTCCACCCAGAGCGGGAGGGGTCATTTGATGATTTCCCATCCGCAAAAAAAAAGGGTGCGTAATCTTGGATTATTATGACTATTTTTGTCCAAGTATTCAATAAACGCTTTGTGCAAAAATTAAATTCTGCAATTTACATTAGGTATTGAGTATATAGTATTACATAGGTATTGAGATAGTTACAACGGAATAAATCCATACTAATATTATAAATGCGAAAGTCTGTCTGTGTTACCTCTTCACGCTTAAACCGCTCTAAACCGATTTAAATTTTTGGTATAGAGTTAGTTTGAGTCGGGGAAAGGACATAGGATAGCTTTTCACCCGATATTCCCACGGGATCGACCCTTATGCAGGTGAAACCGCGGGGCGCTGCTAATCCAACAGCTATATAAGTATCACGAGGTAGGCAACATAAGAAACAATTGTTTATCTAGTAGCTATTGTATTCATAAAAGCTTTTGAATACATATTCCGATAGTCTATTTTTTAAGCCCCATTAAAATCGACTAGTCTCAAAAACAAGTCAAAACAGACAACACAGCGATTAAAGCAAACGGACAAAACCCTCAGAAAAAACACCTTGACATTTAAAAGCCCAACAAAACGAAAACGCTCACAAAAAATCCATTATCACTTTCAGTAACTATCTATTTCCTATTATCACAACCCAATTCGCCAACATAATGAATAGGGAAACATCCAAACATCCACTAGTCGCCGTTACCATGGAAATACATCATAACATCCACATTACTCCCTTCGAGGGTAGATCGTCGAATGTTTTTTATTTGATTTCGCATCCAATTTGCTCTCTCAGGCGCCAGAAGCGGTCTGGCCACGCGATGTGATGGGAATTACTTTACTGTAGCTATGTGCGGCGAAACTGTTTTTCATGATGTGTTAAATGATAAATAAATTTATTTTTGTAAGTAGGTTTGTACAAACACTTTTACACGTCAATCATGTTTTTTTTTTAAACTAGATGAGGTCGGCGTTTCCTATATCTGACTACTCTGAGAAGAAAGGCCGAAACAAACTCAGAGGTCACAGTCTCTTTTAAAGTCCAGACATAATCTTGGTCAGGTTATATGAAGACCATGTAGATCGATGTCCGAGATGGTCTTTTGAGCAAAGAACCACACAGATTGAGAGGACCTGTCTAGTCAGTGCACGCATTTGTCAGAAATCGTGCAGCTCAACTCAAGACTTAAGGAGCTCAACGATTCGACGAACAACACCAAAGAAAGGACATTTGGGTAGACCACATATTACTCAAACTGCCAGAACATGAAAAAAAAACTAACAGATATGGAACAGAGATAATAAAAAATAAAAAAAAATTATAATAAAATGACCCACATCGTCTTCACATTCACAATGAAAAAAATTTATAATACTTCACAAAGTAAGCAAATGTCATTGTTTTAAAAAAAAAATCATCAATGTCAATGTGTATCTAAAAAAAAATTATTCAAAATGCAGAAATTGGAAGTAGCTTTTTGTCCTTTAATATAATCTTTAACGGTATAAAAGGCTTTCTGGCACAACTAACGTTTAATGAAATTGGAAGTAGCTTTTTGTCCTTTAATATAATCTTTAACGGTATAAAAGGCTTTCTGGCACAATTAACGTTTAATGAAATTGGAAGTAGCTTTTTGTCCTTTAATATAATCTTTAACGGTATAAAAGGCTTTCTGGCACAACTAACGTTTAATGAGAGATTTGAATTCATTAAGGCTTAATATCTTGAACTAGGCTTGGTAGTTTATTATAAAAGCGTATACATTGGCATCTGAACGAGCCACCTATTTTCTTGAGCCTTGTTGTAGGTACAAAAAAATTGTTTTTGTTGTAAACTATTGTAGACTGGTTTAAAGTATAGGGATTGTCTGAACTTTTTTTAAAGTAAAATGTTTTATACGACTGACAACTAGAAAACTGCGTAAGGATCATTCTTGGTGGAAGATTTTGCCAACTGGGTGATAATTTTTTCTTTTTGGATTGTACAGTTCTCACCCAACATTGCCTGACCCACTAGAAGTGGGTTAGATAATGCTGGCTACCGACTGTACAAGCAATACTGGTAGATAGGTACCTTTATCTTTAACTTTAGAAATGGTTGTCGACTAAACTAGTTGACGAAATGACGAGTTCATGTGACCATAAATAGGACCGAGGAAAAAGAACCACACTGGATTAATGACCTCGTTGACCTTTAAGACAAGGACACACTAGCGAACCTCATATTATCTGAAAGGATATCTCATCCGCTTCACTGTTAGGGACCCCAAACTTATCCAATGATAAAATTATTCGAAGTGTTTCATAGGAAATCGGATAAAAAAATAATCTCGGAAAGCTATCATTTCGCCAACGAGTCACGGCTTAGCCGTAATAAATTTTGATATCCATCAAAATATTAGTAATGTTACTCAGGGCTTTTAATTCATCAATCCTATTGAATATAACGAGGTTTGAATAGTATTAATTGTCGAAATCATTATTTTTTATAATAGGCAAATAAAATACATTTCAGGGGTCTCCCATAAGAGTCATTTTTGGTCACCTAAGATGCTAGTGGCCTTTGCCCAGGAGTGGAACAGCGCAGGCAAAAAATATATTTAGGAATTAAATGGTGAACATTTTCAATTGGTGTTGGTGACCTGAAATACAGACCTCACGTCTAGTTTAGACACCAGTCTCCTACAATGTAATTATTGCTGTTACGTGTTTTGTATTGTTATCTCTATAGTGTACATGTATTGTGGTGAGAAAATAAATCATTATCTCCTTTATTAATTTACATGCCTTATTCTATTACATTTTTAAATATTTCTTAAAAAAATAAGGATAAAAAAAAACATTTAAAAATATAAAAAAATAGTTATCCGCCGGTAACGGGAGCAGGGTCCAAGCTACCGGTGGTTAGGGCTCCAGAGACAGGAACCTCCTCACAATGCGAGCCGTATCGAAGAGTACTGCCTTCTGAATCAGGCCCTTGATCCAACCGCCTAACGAGAGCCTCGATAGATGTTGATCGAGGCTTTCCGCCATCAGTCCATTGGCTGATACGACAATCGGCACAATGATAGCCGAGCTCACATTCCACATGTCAACAACCTCGTGTGCTAAGTCGAGATATTTAATTTGTTTCTCTTTCTCAGCTTTCACGAAGTTCCCGTCATGTGGAATGGTAACATCGACAATTATTGTGCGGCGCGCTAATCGGTCTATCACCACTATATCAGGCTTATTGGCAACAATAGTCCTGTCAGTAATGATAGACCGATCCCAGTACAATGTGACATGGTAATTTTCAAGAACTGGGTCGGGCACATACTTGTAGTACGGTACGTCAGAATCTGCAAGTTTATATTTCAAAGCAAGTTGCTGGTGAATAATCCTAGCTACTTGGTTATGCCTGTGCAAGTACTCGCCGTTAGCCAGACGAGAACAACCAGAGATAATATGTCTGATAGACTCACCCGGACGGTGGCATGCCCGACACACGTCAACCGTCCCGTCCTTCATAATATGTCTCCGGTAGTTATTCGTTAAGATAACTTCGTCCATAATTGCACAGACAAAACCTTCAGTTTCCCCGAAAAGGTCACCAAAACGTAGCCAGGATACGGACGCTAAGAAGTCTACACCAGGCTCATGAAGAGCCTCATGAAGAGAAATCATTATTATTATTATTAATTCTAATGGCCACAGTTTACCAATTCCTCAAAAGCTAACGCTCGATAAAGAAGCCTTTACAACCCATTCACAAAACAGCAAAACATTTCCACAAAGAGGTCTATAATGACGCCCATTCAATATGCGTCTCAGACGGGACAAATCCTCAAAGAATGCGCCACATATGCAGCGATACTTAATTGGGTCTCAGGTGCGTTCGCGGAAGCAATAACTGGCGCGAATTACATACCCGCTACATTTATACGCACGCGTGCAGACGCCCTTAGTTATGGCGCGGGGCATTCGTTATGCGACTAGTCTCGATTATAGAAATGGGATAGTTTTTCTTTGTATTGGAAATGAAGAATGTAGATAGAAGTTGCATACATACATATTATGTATACGGGGTGAACTTTTCAAGTGAGCGTGGATGGCCAAATTCGAAACTATGAGGAATAGCGAAAAATACTCAAAGGAGTCTCGTGCTCGATTTTGATGAAAACTAAAACTGCGTCATTGGATTTTTAAAAATTAATATTTCTAGCCAGGAATCGATGCAGTTGATTTTGAAAAAAAAAAACACACTGCATGGTTTGTGACTTTTTCTGGTGGTTTGAAGATGTGGATTGGAAAATGTTGATGCTTTTTATCGGTTGGACAAAATTTTGTAGCGACGATTACACAAATTAAAGTACTCGTAATTTTTACAAAAAATGCCTTATTTTTTGTAAAAATTACGAGTACTTTAATTCATCATAATTTATACTACCTATGCAAACTTAAGCGGAGTTTCCATGGGCAACTTTAAATGCATACGTCGCGTAGTCGCGTAGCCAGGGATTAAAATATTACGATTCAACACAGGATCATCATTATGGGGATTGTAATATTTTTAAAATATTTATTTTTACTATTAGACTCTTTGTAACCTTGGTCGATTTTTTATTTATAAACTATCCGTAGGTGCAATTTCAAAAACTTTTATTTTACGACATCAGTAAAGGCGAAAAAGTGTTTACAATCAGGGCTTAAAATAAAACTTTCAATGGGTAGTTAAAATAAACTGGAATATTAAAAACACCAAAATAACATGTAGGTACAGACGCCAGCACATCAAGTTACTACAATCTGTCAAATTTCTTTAATAGATTTTCGACTTTATTGCTAAAGCCTAAGGTTCAAGGTTGATTGGGAAAATCTGACAGTTTCGGGTAGGTTGACCTGCTGGCGTCTGTACAATACACCGACGTAACTTGGCGGGCTTGAGTATAGCCTTTGCGAACTTTCGCGCATCTTCTCTCACTCACATTCGCCTCATGCCACCATTTGGTTCCTAAAAACGTTCGTGCGCAGCCTTCTGCGCGAAGTTCAGGGGGTCTACTCCGAAGCGGTTAACCACTGTATCGGCCGAATGTTCGGTCATTTTCTATTACCATTAATTTCCTATATTGACTATTGGTCCCGACCAAACTGTGCCAATCCGAACCTTTTTAGAACCCTTAACCCTTTTTTTACCTTTTTTTCTTAAATTCATAGTAGGACAACAATATTCGAATCAGAAAATGACCGAACATTCGGCCGATGCAGTGGTTAACCGCTTCGGAGTAGACCCCCTGGCCCGCCAAGTTACGTCAGTCGTATTGTAAATAACGAATGAATTCATCAACTTGTTATCAATTTAAAAGATAATCTTTACCGCAACGAGACCTCATTACGCAAAATAAAGTTGATTCATTGTTAATATTGGTCAAAATTATAATTTGAGTGAAAGTGCGCAATGGGCTTGTAGTAACTTGATTGATTGGGAATGATAACGCCGCGCTGCCGCCCGCACCGGTTAGGGCTGGCGGCCATCTTGGAAAAAGTTATTAATATTCTGTAAATTAAAAAAATATTTATTATAATTAAGTATTGTATTAATTTTGAAATGGTAATGAATAAAGCAGATGGTGTTTAAATATAAGACTGAGTGACATAGATAAAAATCATGTGTTTTTGGAACGAAGTTCTTTAAGGGGGAAGAGCTGAGGTAGCCCGCGAAATACAAATTTTCTTACGTTTTTTGCAATTTCCTGGTCAGTACCTATAAAGTACGTTGATTAAAATATGATTCGCGACCGTAACAAATAATGTATTTTACAGAATTATATTTGACACACCACAATAGGGTTTAAAATACGATCAGTGACCCAAATGTTTGAACTGCTATAACGTTTTTATTGACTGATTCAACTTCCTTTGACTTATCATAAAAAATATTGAAGTAATCTCTTACGAGTACCTACCGGATTATTTTTTATCTTAAATCATAATATGGCATCCAAGTTGAAGTGGAAAAATGTCAACTTACTTTTGAAGGCTATACATACAGTATGGAAAAAAGTATATGGTACGCAATAAATTATACCACTTACTTGCTATCGCCTTTTCTGACGCTCAACTGTTGAAAAATCAAACAATAGAAATTCAATTGTCAAAAAATTGACGTTTGACAGTTTTTGTATAAAACAACTGTCAAAATTTCAAAACTATTCCTCGAATAAAGTTATCAGATGATTGAAAAATCAGCCCTTATGCGAACATAAATGTAGGGAACAGCAGATTTTTTTTAAAGAAAAAAAAAACAAACTTCTATACCTAATGAAAAACTGCTTTTACAACTCGGCAGCCCTATAAGTAATCGAACTCCGTCCAATAAATTACATGATATTATCGCGAAATAAAAAAGACATCATAAAAAAAATACGAGAGTGTGATAATTGGCTTCGAAACATAATTACAGTAGCGGGAATTATTGCCAACAGTCAACGTGTGGACAGACTACTCCCAGCGGCCTCATTTGGCTCCAATGGATGTATTTCATCATTAAAATCCTATATTATTTCTTAAATTTTCATTATAGCACTGTTAATGATTTTTTATGTCTCATTTGCTTCAAAAAGGAGAATACAAAAGATTGCTATAAACATTGTTGTAACCGTCTGTTTGTTTGTCATGACCGATTTCCAAGCAAAACGGATAATAGTGGCCACTATTTTCCGTTTTAGTGATTATAATAAAAATAAACAATCTAAAACTACCGTTTATAATAATATTAACGTATAATCTTGTGGGGCACAACTTAAAGTGCTTATTTTCTGCATTTTCATTCTAAAATAAAAGAAATAACCAAACAAACGAAGAGGGCGCCACTGCGCGGTCGGCGCCCTCTTAACTTTTTACCAAAATACTAAATTGTAATTCATTATGACTTTCTATTTCATATTGATACGCTGTTAACGGCAAAACATAAATATCTCTGTACCTCTATTTCAACACCTATTTTTACACCTACGAGTAGGTTTAACAAATAAAAAACTTTGACTTTGAAAAATATAAAAAAAATCTTCGATCAATAATAGAAAAAAATATATAAAAAAACATATAAATATATATAGGGGGGTGTGTGGATGACCGAAATAAACGTAACTTCTTGAAACTTCTTTAAACTTCTTTTATTTAACTTCTTACAGAAAAACATAACGTCTTCACCTTTAGTTAGCTCGCCATCTTCTCTTCTCCTATTCCTTTCCCTTTCCCACACATACTCTCTCATTCACTCATCGCTGCGTTCATACTCAATTTATTTTTCTTAAAATTATGATGCGTTCCGAATTTACATCCTACATATATGTTTTTTATAATTAATAGATAATGAACCATTGCAAAATTATTTTGTAAACAACTCATGAGTCACGACTTGTTGTAACCGTTGTAAAATATTGATGAAGTTACTGCACATCGTCTAGATCCTAAAGTCGTAGTCCTTACGATAGTCTTGGGAAAAGATGTTCGTGGTATAAAATAAATGTTACTCCCGCGTGGCAAATACGTGTATCTATATGTTATTGGATAGTGTATACAATCCCTAAAGAGTACACTACTACTAGTGTACCTAGTACCCGTACCTAGCGAGTACTAGGTACACTAATCACACTAATATTATAAAGGCGAAAGTTTGTGAGGGGGTGTGTGTGTGTGTTTATATGTTTGTTACTTCTTCACGCTCAAACGGCTGGACAAATTTTGATAAAATTTTGTGTAGAGGTAGCTGACACCCTGGATTAACATATAGGCTACTTTTTACCCCGATATTCCCACGGGATCGAAACTTATGCGGGTGAAACCGCGGGGCGCAGCTAGTTATACATATAAAGAATTCGTTCTGGTATTAGAAAACTAGCTACCCGTTCTTGTCTTGTTCTTCAGGAGGCTTACCTGTAGGTATCTCTCTTCTGACTGGTAATCCCACATGGTAGTAGGGCCAGCCTTCCGAGAGAAATTCACCTGCCATCTAATCTCTTCACCACCCTTGGTTGACTGGTAGAGAATACCTAAGGCATTAAGTCCGCCTTTGTACCTTTTTGTGCGAAAAGTTTGATTAAATAAATATAAATTCAGTTTCATCACCATCATTATCAGCCTGCAGAAGTTCACTGCTCGCCTCTTTCTTCTTCAACCCGTACCTACACAATTCTGAGTGTCTCCTCCATTGCACACCATTCTCCCGATCTTGGGCCTCCCGCATCCAGCTCTTGCCTGCTACTTTAGCCAGGTCGTCGTTCCACCTGGCTCATGCGCTTACGCTCTTATGGCTATTGCTGCCTTCGTTATTTAAATCTAAAAGCTACCTTTAAGTTTATCGTACTGATATTCTTTTTTTTTTGTTTAGTCTGTACTGTTCCAATGCTGGGAAAAGGCCTTCCCCAAGTCCTTCCAGGAACTCTTTACTGCGCTTTTGATGGTATTAATGTTCCTATTATAATATTTTCATTCGTCATGGTTGTTGACTTATAAGTTTACTTTCATAATCTCTATTTAAGTTGACTCATGTTCACGGTGGATAAACACCCCAACTTAATGCTCTATTACTGTATTTACATAATCAAGGGTTGTAAGTGATACGTATACTTTGTAAGATGCTTCTTAGGGGATGTCTACCGCTAATGTTTTAAAGCCTGAAGCATTTTTATCTTTGAATAGCTCTTCAATTAAATAAGTTTCTATTTGGTTTTAATTAGGTATAAGGGTGCTAATGTCAATGAAGATTCCTGTATACGTTACTAATTGGGGTTAGTAAGGATTATTTTTTTTAATAGAAAAATGATTGGGCTCTTGAATTTACGATGATGTTCTTTATTTTATGTTTAATTCTGTGTAACTTTAGATCTTATGAGTTTTATCTAAGCCATAGATTGGTAATTATTTATTTTGAAAACAATCTTGAACCTACTTCATAGTTAGTTTGTAGATAGCTAGTTTAAAGCCTGCTTAAAGGGTTCCTGACTTCTTAAAGGATGCTTCTTCCTTTTATAGTCTTCGAGACTAGAGCAAATAGGTCTGCTTTACGCAAATGCGCTTCATCTGGTATCATGTTCCCGTTTACCGTCAGACGATTGTCTAGTTTATTCTGGATGTACAAAATGCTAATGGCCCTATGGGATTAAAGGTTCAAGTTTTCTGCATTAATTAAATTATTTTCGTATTACTTGTTGTAATACTTTAAATTATACATTTACAAACGTCTATGACACTTTTATAATGTGGGTGTAGAACGAACGCATGGAGTAGGTAAACGTAGATAACGTAAATTCAAATGATTTTAAAATTGCACATATATTTGAATTAAGGCTCCCACAAATAGGCGTAACACGCCATTTTGTCGCGTGTCGCTACTGTTTGAAGGAGCCTTTAAGTATTTGGGAAAATTTTTCAAGTTATGGAACAACAAACTGAATGTCATACTTAACAAAGTTCAAGTTCTATTGCAACCAGAAACTTTTGGACGTTTTTGTTACAAATGGTCACTCAAAAGTCAACTTTAAATACATTTCATTAAAGAAGATATCTGATTAAGTGGTGATGGAATGTAAATTATCTGAGATTATGAACAATGCTATAGTTTTAAGAATTGTTTCATATCTACGGGTGATACCTACTTATTGCGGTTGTCGCAAAAATTTAACCAAAATGCTAAGGATAGTAAAAGATAGTTGAATTTTCGATTATAAATTAATTGGGTAATTGCGTAACACACTAACAGTAGCAATAGGTTTCATTTTGACAGTTCAACAACATTCATTGCGTTATTTACGTTGTTGAGCTGACACATTTTTCGAACCTAAGTAGCAATGGATTAGCAATATCCTTCAAAATCATTCAGATTCTGGTTAATAGTGTGTTACGCGATCAGGACTCTGGTTTGTGTAGCAATTACTAAGGAGGTCCTCGAAAAAAATGTTCTCATCAACATAATTACCATCAAAAATTCACCGGTACAAACGTCAGTAGGTAGGTACAGACGCCAGCACAACAAGCTACTACTATCTGTCAAATTTATTTAATAGATTTTCAACTTTATCACTAAAGCATAAGGTTCAAAGTTGATTGGGACAATTTGACAGTTTCGGGTAGCTTCATGTGCTGGCGTCTGTACACAGGTAAACCCAAATGATGCTCTCAAAAACCTCAAAGGCACTGCGGCTTACCAATGGTTATGCGTCAGTCCTGAAGGGTGCAAGGGGGGATTATGGCCAAATTGAAAACGTGTCTCAAGCGGTATTTTGGAACCGCCAATTAATGCGAAACGAGTCTTAGACAGATGTGATCGCGGATGGTGATGCATTTTTGATCGCATTTTGTTTTCTTTTTTGTTGATTCTTTTTGTACTCCCAATCGATTTTTCAAGTTTGTTTGATTTATTACGATTGTTAAAATTTATTGTGAGGATGAATGAAAGGCGACTAACAAAAGGTATTTTACAAGGCAGATGTGAGTTGAAACGCCGGGAGGAGACGCCCTAAGAAGACTAAAAGTGACCCTATTGGTAATATTAGTACCTACACGCAACCGGCGTGAGTGTATGACCAGAGGGGCAAATCTCCTAATTTTAAGAACATTTACAGTCTGGGGGCCTAAAAAGGCCACTTTGGAGAATCATAAAAGGATATATTATGAATTATAATAAGGCGAAGACAGTCCGTATTTTTCTTTTTTTCGCTGCACTAAGTAGGTATAATCAAAGAGATTGGGATTGGTTTTGAATCGGATTGATTTTAGTACTGACAAAAAAAATAACTGAAAAATGCTTCACCAATGCGATTTGATACGATTAACTTAACGGTTAACTGTCCATTATGTTATCCTTTTTACGATTCTGCCAAAGTGGCCCTTTTAGGCCCCCTGATCGCTGTCTCAATCTGTCAAAAATACCTCTAATTTCCCTACATTTTAGACAAGTTTTTGACATTTGTGTGTAGCCGAGATGAGACTGCGACTAGATTTTGAACGTTTTAAATTACGAGAATTGGCCTTCAGATGTATGAACGTAAACGAGGCAAAAGGAGTAGGTAAGGATCGGTGGCATTCTGTAGTTTCTGCCTACCCGGGAAGCAGGCGTCAGTTTATGTATGTATGTACAGTTCGCGTCAAATAACTTTGCCGCTCTGAAGCTAGGCTCTTTGCTAGCTGCGCCAATCCGCGCCATGCGCGCTGCTGTTTTATTCATAGGATTAACTACTGCGCAGTGATTTGTTGCCTACTTCAGAGCGGCAAAGTTTTTTGACGCGAACTGTATGTGAAAATTAAACAAATGCAGTAGGCCGCATGGCAGTGGTAACACTTTGACGTTGAGCTGGCTTAGCGTCGTGTGGAGTTTCAATAAAATAAGAGGTCAACTTGTCTACAAAAAACACCTTGTATAATAATAATACAAGGTGTTTTTTGAAGTGAAAACTTCTATAGGCACGTTGGGCATTCTTCGACATGGGAAAAAAACATTGAACTCACACCACTGTTACCGTAAGCCGTAACCGCCACCGCGCGTGTTTTGTTTATAATATGACGATTAAAAAAATACCCGCTTCGGATGTGTTCGGCTGTCCTCGGGATTTGCTCGGCTTTAATGTATATCCGATATGTCAGTGAGTGATGGCAAAGTATTCTGTTTGTGTTTTGTTTTCACTTCTGTCGGCACTCCCGGAGTGCCACTGTTTTTTTTTTGATATCCTATAACTATAGGGTATGAATGAGTCCATATCAAAGAATCAACTGGCATACCTAATGAATTATTTTTCACTGCTGGGACACCAGCCTCCGCGCTTTGAGAGTGAGTGGGCTGTAATCTACCACGTGGGCCCAGTGCTGTTGGTAGATGACACATGTCTTCAAAATTTTGTTTCTAGGTCATGCCGGTTTCCTCACGATGTTTTTCTTCACCGTTGTGAGAGCAGTGGTGATGAAATTATTTTGACATAGTGAAGAGCCTCTTTGGGTTCGAACCCACGATCTACGACTCGTGAGTCGGGGCCGTTACCACTGGGCTACCACTGTTCTATGAATGTCTTAGTTAAATACTTGCATCACCTGAATGCAAAGTTACAGGTAAACTTCAGTTATCTCGGCTAATCGCCTACTTATAATTTATTTCATCGAAATAAGTAACATCAATAACTTTAAAGGCTCCTTCAAACAGGCGCGCGCGATTATATCGCGTGTCGCGCCTGTTTGTAGGAGCCTTAAAACTATTTCAAATATACCGTTCTACTAATTTTATTTTATTTCACGCTTAATAAACAAGTAGAGTACTCAAACAAATTCACTTTGCATACAGCCAGGGGACAAAGTTACTAAATATAAACCGGCCAAGTACGTGCCACGCACATTGAAGAGTTCTGTAGTTAGGATGAATCGGTAAAATGAATACTGTGCATACAGTATTCATTTTACCGGCCGCAAAAATATTTTTGTATTTCATTGTAGTTTTAATTAATTCTATGAAAAACCAAATATACAACATTAGTTTTTGTTTATACTAAACCCAAAAAGGGGTCATTGAACTCATCATTTTGAACAACTTTTTCTATGGGACCAACCTTGAAATCGCGAAAAAAAAAATCACCTGTTCCATACATTTTGTCGATTTATGTGAACAAAAATGTATGGAACAGCTGTTTTTTTTTTCGCGATTTCAATGTTGGTCCCATAGAAAAAGTTGTTCAAAATGATGAGTACAATGACCCCTTTTCGGGTTTAGTATAAATAAAAACTAATGTTGTATACCGCGGTCGTAAAAAAAAATTCCAATATCTCAAAAAACTATTTACCTACTTAAATGGCAAAGTCACTTAGAAATCTTTTCAATTAAGTATGGGATCCAACGAGACCCCACACGTTTATATGCATTTAATTTATTTTTTATTTCTCTGTTATATGCTAAGTACCTACCACTAATAATTTTTCCTTAATTTTACTACACTATTGTTTAGCGGTATACAGAATACATCTTCTTTCCAATTTTGATCACTAATTATAAAGCTAATAATTTCCCAGTAAAATTTCTGTGTCACATCCGGACAGAAGGACAGACAGACAGCTGCACCGACGGACGGACGTACAGACAGACCGACATACGTGACGAAATTAAAAGGGTTCCCTTTTTGTTATTTCACCACGGAACCCAAAAAATGCACCATATTTATTATTATATCCACACGTCAGGCAGCGCAGCTGGACAGTGATGTAACGAGTGGAACTGGCTCCGTGACAGGTGCAAGCGATTATAGCAGGGCCAGGGGAAGCGTGTACCCTGTGAATATAGTGTTATGTTCTGTTCGGCCCGGGAAGTTATAATGTGTGAATATTGTATCAAATGAAGTTGTAGTAAAAATGGGCTGTACCTAATTGGTAATCTATGTTATTCGTAATAATATAGCTGAAGAGTTTGTTTTCCGGAACTGCCAGTCGGATTTGAAAAAATATTTTTGCATTTGATAGCCCAATTATGAAGGAAGGCAAAACCTGACCAAACCTGAAATCGCGAAAAAAAATCTGCTGTTCCCTACATTTATGTTCGTATAACTCGTCAAATGTAGGGAACAGCTGATTTTTTTTCGTGATTTCATTTTTGGTCCCATAGTAAAAGTTGTTCATAATAATGAGTACAATGACCTCTTAAGAGGTTGTTAATGTCTTACCAATAACCCTGTATAGTGCTATCTAATGTTGACTGCGGGAGTTTGTAATGTGTGAATATTGTGTCAACTGAAGTTGTAGATAGTAAAAAGGGAGCTGTAAATTGGTAACGTTGTGTAAAAGATTACAATCTAAGCTTTTACACCGAGATCAAATTGCTTTCAGCGTTACATGATTCTGAAATAGGGTCATTCCCTATAAATTTAACTAAGTCATTCATAGAGCCGTAGTGGCCCAGTGGTAACGGTCGCGACTTACAAGTTGTAGGTCGTGGGTTTGAACCCAAGCAGACACTTTACTTTGTGTAAATTATTTTATCACTACTGCTCTCGAAACTGTGTAGAAAAATATCGTGAGGAAACCAGCATGTCCTAGAATCAAAAATTCGAAGACGTGACATCTACCCACCTGCACTGGGCCCGGGTGGTAGATTACGGCCCAGTCCGGCATTGAGAGGAGGCATAGCTGCTTATGCTCATTCTTTACATAAGGCCGTTGTCGACTGCATAATATGTGACTCAGGCTTACAGAGAGTCATTTTCTAACTTAAATAATCTGTTCAAGGACTTCTGAAATCCACGCGACTGTAGAAGTACCTACTTAAAGCCCTCCAGACCGTATTTCGGCCACGGCGGTCAATCTCAACGGAGTTCTCTCATAGTCCGATGGGACGGCAATCCGACACGACCGGAGAGAGATCAGGCGCAGGACCAACGGCTTAACGTGCTTTCCGATGCACGGGGATAACACAGCCAACTTCCAAATTCCGGGCTGTTACTAAGAAATTTCTAATGGAAAAACTCTAAATAACACTTTGCCTGACCCGGGAATCGAACCATCGTAGTTGCAAGCACGACAGCTGAGCGGTCCTACGCTCAGCAGTCGTGCTTGCAACTACGAGACCAACGGGGCAGAAAGGATACGAAATCCTTGATAATAAACTATGCACCTGAAACATTCCGTTGTTACCTCTGAAAAAAAACCAATAACGTACAAAAAACAAGAAAATAATACATTATTTTCATAACAGTTCGTTCGACACGTCAGCTTTTCACGTCAATGGCGGCGTGAACGCGTGACGTCACTCAGGTGCGTCACGCCGCGTCACGTCGACACGGTCAATTACGAATGATATGAAATTATTTTTGTCTGCTCTTATTGTGAATCCAGATTTTAATGTATGAAAAAGAATATTTCTGGTAAAAATTGCGCCGCATTGAATTTAATGCAAAACTGAAATGGAAAATTCGGTTGGATTTTTAATCTTTCTACCGTATGGTAGGAGCAAAAAAAATGTAATAAAAAAATTACAAAAGATTTTAGCAATGCAGATGAATACCTAGTTCATACTATGCTGCGAGTCTTCATGACAGCGATCCGGTCGAGTACTTGCACGCCTTTTTATTTAGTACCTACTAAAGATTAACTCACTAATAGAAGAGAAAACTATAGTTACGATCTTCAATAAATTTAATTCGGATAAAATGTATTTTTAAACAAGAAAGTGTCATCTATAAATAAGTACCCTTTTTTTACGATTTGTTTACCTTTAGTTAACTACCTAAACCAACGAAGTATAGTGTAAATAATTATTACTTATATTAAATTAGTGCTATTTTTTTGGGGGTCGTGGGTACGAACCCAGGCAGGCGTTTTACTTAAAAAAATATATATTTCATCACCATTGCTCTCAAAACAGTGAAGAAAAACATCGCAAGGAAACCGGTATGTCCTAGAAATTCAAAGACATATAAATTATGACATATAGCAACCTGCAAGGTCCCGCGTGGTGGATAATAACCCACTCCGTCCCATCGATAGGAGGCCTGTGTCCCAGCAGTGGGAACATTATAGGTTGATTAATTGTTAGGAATATATTTTGTAATAAACATAATACCTATTATATTATGCTTTCATTGCTGAGTGATCACTATTGAGCGAAAAGTAAATTTCCTTTTTAGTTTACTTGTAACCGGTTCAATCGAATGTTGTACATACTAAAATAAATAACAGGAGTACAAAGTAAACGAAAAAATCCACTGCACTTGAAGTACAGCATGACGCACTGTTGACCTTTCATTACCTCCACAATGAAAATATTTTGACAGTTTTTTTACACGAAACTGAAGCGCCGCCGTGACAGCGTGACGCGTCGTCGACACGGTCAATTTAATTGATAAATTAATTGAAACCCAACGTCATTTGCGGAACCCTATTCCCTGTTTGGGGTGATTTTTTGTCTACTAACGCCAAATCACCGAACATTTATTAATGTCTGACGAAATTTTTGGGAATTTGTCACACTCAAATGTTTATGCGTGTTTTTAGGTCATGGTACATTAGCCAGGGGAATTGGCTTAATATAAACCCATTTTTCAGTGGTTTACGCGCTGCGCTGGTCAAACAAAGTAATACTCGGCGTTTTTACACACATACCTATCCGCAGGTAAATTGATTTGAGTACCAAGATGGGTATTACACAAATTACAATATTTTAATAAAATTTAAAACGGGCTTTTATAACTTCAGCAGCTGTGTTTGATGTAAAAACCTCTGTGACTGTAACAGACAAACAAAAAAGTGATCATAAAAAGGTTCCCTTTCTCCTTTTTAGGTGGGAACCTTAAAAAATGGGCTCTGATTAATTTTGGTAGGTCTTTATGTGTTTAGAGGTAGTGCCTATACTAGCTATATTATATACTAGCTGCGCCCCGCGGTTTCACCCGCATAAGTTTCGATCCTGTAGGAGTATCGGGATAAAAAGCAGCCTATATGTTAATCCAGGGTGTCAGCTACCTCCATACAAAATTTTATCAAAATTGCTCCAGCCGTTTGAGACGCAAATTTTCACTTTTATAATATTATTGTGATTTTTAGCCTATGTTGTCCCACTGCAGGGCAACAGCCTCCCTCCCTCTACTCCTTTTTCCTTTCTACTCCCTCTGTCTTGAGCTAATGTGGAACAATCCTGGCTGTAGACGTCAAGCTCGTCTCGCCACCTTCTCCTGGGTCTGCATCGATGTCGCCGGATGTTTTCGGGGACCCAAATGGTGGTATATTTTGCCCATGACTCGTAAAGATATAGCTATCGCCAAACAACAAGTTCTAATAAATTCTTTTGAACTTCATACACGACAGACCGTAAAACAAACCTAAACTCGTAATAGAATATCCAAAATACACATTTGCAGTTCAATTACATAATGTTATTGCGCTAAAAGCAATGAATAAACGATCGGGCGGCTGTCACCGGCTCCAATTATTCGCATAATCCACGGCCTCTTTAAAAGCAATTAATATTCCATTGATCCACCAGGGGATGGTCATCCGGGGTAATCTCCCCTGCCTGGTGATGATCGACACCTCAGGTGCTTCTCCGCATGCAGGTGATACAATTATCTTTATGTACTACATAACATAATCTATAATATACATGGTGAATTTTTCAAGTGGTCGTGGATGGCCAAATCCGAATAGCGAAAAGTACTCAAAGGAGTCGCGGGGTCGATTTTGATGAAAACTAAAACTGCATCATTGGATATTTGGAAAATCAATATCCAGCCAGGAATCGAAACCGTTGATTTTTATTAAAAAAACACACTGTATTATTACACCCATATCCGTGATTATACCACTCGAAAGTGTCCCTAATAAGGATCAAATTCTGCGAAGACTGACTGTTCGAAAGTTGTATATACTACAAGAACTATTGTATAACAGAAAAGTAATGAACAGTGAATAAATTTTTCACCTTACGCCCATGGTAGCGAAACAGCCAAGCCACATATTTTGGCTAAGGTGTAGAGTTTGTGAAGTTAGGGCGTGTAGAGTTAGAAGCTTGGCTCTACATGAGATCTGATAACTTTTTGACAATGCGAGCCATAATTATCTGGTCTCGTCTTGGCAACATTTTACATGAAAATGTTTTTGGTGGGATTTCACATCTTTTTGAAAGTTGCTTATGAAGTAAAAAAAATTTTTTTTGGGGGGTTCTTTACTAAAAATCCTGAAATATGTATTTTATTATTTATAACAAGGAGTCCCTATATCAATTTTCAGAACTCTAGCATCAAAATTTGCGGAAGTCTCGTACAAACTTCCATCCCCTAGTTTAAGGGGTTGGAGGGTAAAAATTCCAAGTTTTAGATTTTTTTTGTTATTTGTGTACTATTACTAGCTTACATACCAAATTTCAGCTTTCTAGGACTTCAGGAAGAACCTTAAGAATATGGATGATCATCAGTGAGTCAGTGAATCAGTGACGAAATCGGGGTATTTTAGATATCAATAAAATCTAAAGTATAAGAGCTATGCAATTGAAACTATAGGTTTAATAAGTCAACCACTGACATCATATACCGAAAATTTTGTTTATCTGGTATAATCCAAACCCAAGTTAACAAGGTTCAAAAATACGACGAAGTGCTTCGAAAAAAGGTAGGTAGTGCCCTTGCGCTTCGCGTGGCTCGTCTTGGCGGGGGCACTCCCGTGCCTCAGATATTTGTTTAACTTGAAATAATATTAATTTGAAACATTAGTTTGAATAGACAGTGCATACATACGAGTATTACAAAAAATGAATGAGTGCTACGATTTGTCCTTGTTGGCACGCATCGGTGCATTGCATAATAATATCAAACAACCTAATCCCGCCATATCCGCCTATAAAAAACATGGGCTCAACAGAAGTAAACAAACATTTAATTCCCACTACATACTGTCACGATCATAAACCGTAAACCAAACAAAAATCGTAATACCTAATCTTAACGACCATCTGTCTCCATTGTTATCTGTTATCGATATGATGGAACAAATGTCCGGTGTCCGATATTGTCCGGGGGGCGTCCGACACAAGTGCAATGTCCACAAGCATACTTGCACCTAAACCTACACCGAGCGAGATTGTCCCCTGGCCGTTTGTCCCCTACTAAGTTTTTGTGTAAATTCGACCCAGGTGGCGGTATTGAATGAAAATATAGAAGTGGGGGGGCTAATGTTACGTATTGTCAAATATTTGTTGATAACTGTCGATAGTATGTTGTTCTGTGAAGTGGTTATGGGATTATGATGCTTGATTGTTTTTTTTTTTTGGGGTTGAGTAAATATTTGGTTAGGTTTCGAATAATGAAGGTGTAATGCGATGGAACTGTTGACCGTAGAGTCAACATTTTTGATGTTAGGAAATAAACACATAGTAACTTAGGGGAACTTTCTTATTATTGTCCAAACCGAAATGTATCGTGTAGTTTCTGAAAACTAAAGACCTTTGCACCACGGGTGAGCTGAAAATTTACTAAGAGAAATGGTAAGGGGATGAACCGCGTATCATTCGCACAAGACGTTTAAAAACCAACTTTTTGTGATCAGCAATCTTTTGTAGCGATTCTTGTCGATATGCTCAATTTGTTTTATCAATTTAAGTAAGGTTACTAACTACCTATTACTCTCAAAATGAGAACATCACCTGTTTTCCCGCGCCACCTCGAACGGCTTTCTGGGCCGGCCTCGGCGGCGCCGTCCATCTTCAGGCACCCATTGTGTGGAGATTTTTGCCCAGCGGTCATCGTGCATACGGCTGATGTGACCCGCCCAATCCCATTTGAGCCTGGCAGCCTTCTTAACCTTTTTTAAATCTCCAATAACGCAATATAACATCGTCTAACAGGACCTGCATTCCGGATTTACTTCCCAAAAAAAAAATAAAGCCTTATTTATTCTCCTTTCATGCAAATAAATCCCCAAAACACTAAGTGCAAGCCATCGTGGTTCCGTAGTAGGGTGTTCAAAGAGCCGGAATTTATTTGGCACGTAACGAGTCGGTAACGTAATTCGAGACCCCGACAATCGCGTCGTTTGTTGTCATTAGTACATGTTCGGCTATTGATACTGCGCTGTTAACTATCTGGTTTGAATGGGTGCTTGCTACCTTATGGGAATCTGGTCTAGTTGAAACAAGAGAAGGTGGAATGGAATCTAAAAGTGGAAATATATAAATAAGTGATGACATATGTTGGTTATTTTCAACGATACTGGGAGATGATGACGATAAAGAAGATAATGAATATCTAGTGTCTACTTAGCCCTTTAAAACTTTAAAGCTCCTTGTCAAAATCATAGATGACACAGTCTTATATATATATAGTAACGTGATTCGAGAATATGTCAGTGGCGTCGTTTGTTGTCATTAGTAGGTACATGTTTCCTATCTAGTTGGAATGGGTGCTTCCTACGAAAAATAGTGTTACAGCCAAATTAGACCGAAATTAATTAAATTTTCCCTAGAAACAGAGATTTCCAGTTATCTTTTTTTAAATAAGACATTTCGAAAATGTCCTCTACTAAGTTTTTAGACCTTTGTATCCTGCTCATGCGTAGGTATGTAGTTTCATTAAAATCGGTTTATTCATTTCTAAAAATAAGGACTTGAAAGTTTGTATGAAATGCCGTACGGCGTAAACGCTCTTGAATGGTTAGATCTAAAGAACCTTGTCAAAACCATACCTGGGCCGTAATTTACTATGACACAATGAACGAAACCGCGCGAAATCAACGCGAGATTGGCGGGATTAACCAAGGAATTGAGGTTGTTTCGAAGTAAGGAATTGTTAAGTAGTTATAGATAGTGAATTAGGGCCCAGATTGAGTCTTTCAGTAACGAGATTCGATACCAGTTCAAGTCGTTTGTATTCATTAGTGTATGTTCGGGTATTGATACCTACTGCGCTTGTTAGCGCGGGGAGCAATTATATAGTGGACTGTATTTTAGGCAATGGTTTAATGCCGCTAATGTCTACAATGGTAACTTTCCCGGACAAACAATAAGTTGAACTTAAGAGAGGAGTATCGTCCGTCGCGGTGGAGTCCGTGGAAGCGAGTGGTCGTCGGGCCGAGCCGTGTCGCCGCCGCGCCGCGTCTCAACTCGCCGATGACGCGCTGGTCACGCTGCCGGCGCATGCAGACCGCGTGCAGCGCGCTGTGTTGGGTTCGATTCCCAACAGCGCTGTTTCAACTATCAAGTTTGATCGTCTGGCTAGTTCAATGGATGCTTATATAGCCTGCTAGCTTAAGGGAATTACAGGACCTAAACGCAAAAAACGCAAGTTTTAGAAACAATAAAACTATATGATCGACTACAGTAAACAAAATCAGAAAAATGTATGATATTCTTCAGGATATATATGATAGGTAGATAGTGTGTTGAAAACATAATACAACTAATTTGATACGATGGAAAAAATCATGAAGATACCTCTAAAAACTTTCTTTTTACAATAAAAACCATACAATCATTCTGATCTTTTGTCAGATAATTCTACAAGCAACATACTAAAACACTAGTCCTTTATTCCAAACAATATATTTTTTGTAATTAAATAATTGCTTCATATTTTGCAATAAATTGCCAGCGTTGTGTCATCGCGCTTCTGTTACTTTTCTATGCAGTCTGTATTTAATTACAAGAAATCTATTGTTTGGACGAAAAAATTAAAACACTAGTATTTTAGTATGTTGCTTGTAGAATAATCTGACAAAAAATCAGAATTATTATATGTATATTAATAAGGTTTATATCCCTAAAGGTAGATGATTTAGCCCATCCTTCTTTAGTTGTCTCGCGTATGTCACCAATCAAAAATAATTCTTATAACAATAGTTATTCTCAATTGTCACGAAATGCATACCCCAATGCTCTTTTGCATCGGTCTAAATCTTGTCAAATAAAAACTACCAATTCCCAAACACCCCGCGGCTTCCCTAATTTGTCTCGTCAGCTTAGCATTTATAACTATACATATATTCACGATAAACATCTGAGATCATGCACATTTTCTCGGAAGGGGCAGAGGCTGAGGGTGCGTAGCTCTCTAACTCGATAATCCACCCCCAACGCAGGGAGATTTATTAATCAATCTCCAAAACGTTTTAACTGGGCAAATTGAAAAATTATGTGTCGACGCGTTTGCGACCCCTGCTTCTATAGTATGGGAATGTTAGTTTAGTCTGTGAAGAGATTTTTGAAATATGTGATGCTTTTTGTCTTTGGGTAGTGGCTTGTGTTGAAATGTGGCAGTGGATTTGATTTAGATATGTTTTGCCATGACTTATTGAACCTTTGGAATTTCTTAGTCTGGATTCTGGCCCGGAGTCTGGATCTGTGTCCGATTGATGGGCATAGACTCGCCCCCTATTTTTATAAGGTACAATTCTGCCCATCCCTTGGGGGTAAACAGGCGTGATGTTACGTTATGTTATTGGAGTACATCGATGGCTGTGTAAGATTCAAAGCTTCCATTTCCTAACAACGCCATAGAAGCCGCCATAATCACATAAATGACATTTGCACACACATTACACACACACATGTCACTTATTCACACACACACTTCACTTCGTTTCTCACTCAGTTCACTTTTCATTTCATTGTTTTTTTTTCATAATATATTGCATTTGCATTTGTGCATTTTTGCACTGTCTGAATTGTTTACTCTCCACGCTTGAAGTTTTGGGTATGTAGGTAGGGTTTTCTTCTTCTTCGCTTCTCTCTTGTTGACATAGTGGTCGTGGTCACGATGAATTGAGTTCAATCGCAGGTGTAGTCGTTCCTCACCTCACGATCTCGCTCCAACTGGTTCTGTTAGATGGTTGGATGTGACATTACGAAAAGATAAATTTAGTATTCCGTATTCTCCCTTTCCGTATATTTTACTAGGATTTACTTTGAAAACATTTCTGAACTGGTAGGTAATCCGTATATCTACTTCCCAAGATATATCTACCACTATCAAAACCCACATTGTTGCACACAGACTTCCTACACCCTTATCACTACAAGCACATGCCATGAAAAAACCGTGCCTATCCGTGACACGGCTAATTACCCCCGGCGTATTATCAGTGACCCTACGAAGTAACTTTGACAAAGCGTTTCAGTCATACCGTCATATGCCAGGTCTGCTCTGCTATCTACCCGGGTACCCGCATCGGGTAGGGTACCCACCCCAGTTTATTCTTCGGCGGATGTTTAATCTGCGACAATGTTTAATTAATCAACGTTTGTCTTGTTGATTGCCTTCCCAATTATAAGTTCCGCCGTGTGTGTATGACGTTGATTTGTGATGACGTCTTGGATTTTTGAGATTTTCTTCTTATTGGTTTTAAGGGTTGAGAGATTAAAAGCTGTTGAAACAGGATAAAGCTTTTGAACTAAATATCTTTATGAATAATTTAAGTTACATAAGTTACTTAAACATTTAGATTCATTTCTACTTGACAATATAGCCTCTGATTCTGACATATTAGTCAATTTAAGAAGTCTAGTTTTGTTTATTAGGTAAAGAAATTTACAAATGGTTATAGATTTTTCTATAAAATGTATGTCAAAAAACATAGTTAACTTCAAGTAAATTGTTAAAACGACTTTCACTGTTAATACATAGGGTAACTTCACACAAGCACACACAGCTTATTTCTGGAGTCTAAAGGAAGTTACACAATAATATTTTTCCTATACCCAAAGAAATTAGGCAGAGCAAATATGAGGGGAGCGCGAAGAAACTCTAAGAACTTGTTAATAACTTAGAATAAACAATTATAGCTGCAGACGGGACGAGTCTTATTATTCTATCTATATATCGCACTTTATTGTATATGGATATTTTCTTTTGATATTCCAGTAGAGCATTTTTCATCTAAGGCAGAGAAACAGAGAAGCCCGCTGTAGCCATCTATTCAAATTATGACACAAGATAAACTAAATTTTCTATGAAATTCGTACTTTCATTGGAACTTTACAAGCAGGTTGATAACAAAAATGATAGTCTTCCCAAAGTTACTGACTTTTTTTAAGTAATATCGAACTTTTTATATACATGTGTCAACAAATTTCTAAGTGATAAAAGAAAGATGAACTATGTCACCATCTCAAAAGCTTTTGTTTCCTAGATTTTAGTTTAGCTAGGTATCAAAAGCTTGTCACATCTGCAATATTTTTTTTACTCTCTGCCTCCCCACACCTTGCGAAGAACAAAAACTATTCCCTAATTGATTGACGAGCTTGGAATTAGTTGGCGTTACTACAGATGCAGCGGAGTTTTACAAATAGACGTATAACTTTGTATTTCTGGTGATATTGATATAGTTTCTGATGTTTTGGAGAAAGGGAACGAAAACGGACGTAAGAATATTCTTTAAGGACAAACATAATTTAAAGGATAGCCAAAATATAACCTATCGTGGTATAGTATAATTGTATTTTAAGTGCATCATCTTTGTCTTAAAACATTATAAAAGGGTAACGGTGGAGTTTCTTGCCCATTTGCTACGAAACCACCTTTTGCAAGGGGTGACTAGAGTCAATTCTATTTTATTGTACATTTTGACGTTTAAAAGTACCTTTTATGTGCCCATTTGAAATAAATGCTTTAACTTTGATAAGCAAAAAATTAATACATAATTACAGCCAAGTATTTTTCTTGATCTTAAAACGTTCAAGTACTTTAAAACACTATGGTTTATAATTATTAAAACAGGCGAAAAGCTCATCATTGTAGTTTTTGAAAAACACTTCCTTGAAAAAACGCTCTTATTGATAAGTTTAAATAGAGTAGACACCCACAGAAAAACGCTGAAATAGGAAGGTCATCATCATCATTCATCATTTCAGCCGAAAGACGTCCACTGCTGGACATAGGCCTGCCCCAAGCATTTCCACTTCGACCGGTTCTGTGCTTCTCGCATCCAACGGGTTCCTGCGGCCTTCACAAGGTCGTCGGTCCACCTTGTGGGAGGCCTTCCAACGCTACGTCTTCCGGTACGTGGTCGCCACTCCAGAACCTTTCGGCCCCATCGGCCATCTGTTCTGCGAGCAATGTGCCCTGCCCACTGCCACTTAAGTTTGACAATTCTTCGGGCTATGTCGGTTACCTTGGTTCTCCTGCGGATCTCCTCATTCCTGATTCGATCACGCAGGGAAACTCCAAGCATAGCCCTCTCCATTGCGCTTTGGGTGACTTTTAGCCTTCTTATAAGGCCCATTGTGAGCGACCACGTTTCAGTGCCATAAGTCATCACATAGGAAGGTCTATTCTCGTAATTAAAAACGTCCAAAATCTAGTCGCAATCTCATCCCAGCGACAATCAATATCAAAAACATGTCAAAATTATAGAGAAATTACATATGTGACAGTTTGAGACGGACATAAGACTGTGAACATTCATTAACATACAGGAATTGCCTCTAAGATAGTTTTTTCCTCGTTACTTAATCTTTTTACCACATTAGGACCTAGTATTACAGCATTACCCTTGCCGACACAGAGAAGCAGAACTGCTAATTAATTTCGAATACGAATGCCGCTATAAAATAACAAGCTTTGTTCAAACAAAGTACCTACACGCTTTATGAGCTTTCAAATCTCAGTCACAGAATTGTTTGTTGCAAGTAAATTTAATTAATTACACGAGATATTTGGAACAATGGGATATAATGCGGCTGTAACACTCCCTCTAATATCTCATTATCTATCTACCTTCTCTTTTAAACCTCGTTTGAAGAAACGAGACAGCGATATGTCGGAAGATGATAGCGCAGTTTTTGCTATCGTAAATCAAAAGATGTGAAACTGTCTGGCGGGTGATTGTCTGGAACAACACTTGTAGTCTGGGCATGATTCAGTAAAATAAAACACTCTGTAATTGATTGATCTCAATAACGTAAAATATAAAACTTAAATAGACATGGTACCTACGAAACAAACTAACGATAGCACGTTATCGAAAAGGCGTTAACATTTTTATTGTTTTATAATGATTTCCATAGATGGACGGTGCCGCCGAGGTCGGCCCAAAAAGCGGTGGCGAGATGGTACAGCGACAGTTGACAGCAGGAACGACTTTTTTTTTTTTGCAGATGGGAAATCATCAAATGACCCCTCCCGCTCTGGGTGGAGCGGAAGGGAGTGTCAGACTCTTACTGACTAAAACCCACCCGTGTTCCTTCCTTACCCCTTTATGTTCCGGGCCAGCGGTAACCCTTTCGGACAATCCCGCTGACCCGGCAGGCTTCGGCCCTATGGGCCCCTCCTCGATGCTGACATCTCTTTGAGGCGCGCGTGGAACACGTATATGCCGTCCGGCACGGACCTGGTCCTGATCGGACGGTGAGCTACCCATTACTCTACGCCCGCAGGCCCGCGCCTACGTTGGCCGGGAGTCGTCGCGCGGCTCCCGACGCCCGGAGCGTCTCCCGCGGCGGCTGGGACGGGAGGCTCTCTTCCTGGAACGACTTATGGGGAAGAACATTTGCCGAGCAGTGTAACAGAATAGCAAACAAAAAAAAACTACGCCGGTCTCTCTCAAATGGTGTAGACAGAGGTCATGCACAATTTCACAGCTGCAAGAAACACCTGATGGAAAAAACCTACCATGACCAGAAAAAAAACCATAAACACCACACATCATTATCCATTAAAAATTTTCCATGATCCTTTCTCCCTTTTCAAACAGCCTAATGACCCAACGTAAGCCTTTCTCAAGGTTACGTCTCCCATTATGAAAGCCGCGAGGCATAAGGCCATGGTTCCGTATAAAAAAGCTGTTAAGTAAATACGAGGATAGAGCGAAGCCGGGCTCGGTCGTAAAAGTACTCGAAGCAAGTTCACCGAGAATTGAGGCACAGAATAGAAAAATATTTCCTATTTTTCGAGTGGGAAGTTGACTGAAGAAAAACACTGTGTTTGGCTTTTATTAAGGTGAGATATTGTGTGATATAATATCTAGACAGAAAATATTTGCGAGTCATATAAAGGTAGGAAAAAAGAAACAGAAAGTTGCGTAGAAAAAAGGATGGACGATGATCGAAAGCAATGGTGGAACAATGGTAGAAATTGTCGCGAAAATCTGTGTCCAAATCAACACTTTGTCGCGAAAATCTGTGGCCAAATCAACACTTTTTCGCGAAAATCTGTGGCCAAATCAACACTTTGTCGCGAAAATCTATGGCCAAATCAACACTACGTTAGCTAAACGAATATTATGAAATGGAGAGTATTATCATTTTAATCATAATTTCAGCCGAAAAACGTCCACTGCTGGACATAGGCCTCCCCCAAGCACTGCCACTTCGACCGGTTCTGTGCTTCTCGCATCCAGCGGATTCCTGCGGCCTTCACTAGGTCATCGGTCCACCTTATGGGAGGCCTTCCAACGCTGCGTCTTCCGATACGCGGTCGCCACTCCAGATCATGCTAAATATTCATATGCATACAGAGAAAATGCATACTCCTAACTGAATGCATCAGACATCATAATTATGCATTCCTAACGAAAGTATACATAAATGGGAGTTTGCTTTCAAGAACGATATTTCTTTGATAAATCCAGGTAATTTCTTATGCCACATCTAGGTTACTATCTTAGCGCTGACCATGAGGCGCATTAATTTAATAATCCTCTTTTCATGACATCATAAACTTGGCTCGTAAAGCGCCACTCTTCAGTCGATATAGATTTTTCTATCGTTTTTTGTCCGTGCTTGGTAATAAAAGGAATCACTTATAAAATGCACTTTGGAGGGACAACGGAGGGCTGATTCCTTACATTGTTGTGATATACTGTTCTTAAGATTGTAAAACATGGCCTTTTTTGTTGTTGTTTTTCATCATACTTTATGTTCAACTTCAGCAGTTCGTAACTAATAGTATTTCCTGGAAATCGGGTAAAAATCCTTTTAAATTTTAAAATTAAGTTCATATAATAAGTAGTACTTAATACTATACAGTGCCCAGTGAGTTTCTCAAGGTTTCATATTGGATAGTTTCACTTCTTAATTCAAAGTATTAAAAATGATTTTATTCCTCATTAGCTATTGTCCTCAATCTCGTCGTCAGTCGTCAGATTTATAACAAAATCAGTATTCCTTTTCCTTTTTACCTATTTTTAACAATATCTACAGATTGCCAATTCACCACGTCTGTAAACCACAGTAAGGGAAACAATCGTACAATGAACAGGGGCCCAGCAAGGAAATCTGGATGCAAACTCTATGGGGCGCCGTTGTAGGGCCCAATCCGCAGGTTGTCTCAATAGAAGATTAATACTGCCCCGCCTTTGTGAGGGCACGGTAATAAACAGGCAGGGAATGACGTTGATGCATTGATCTTGAAGATTTTTCCAAGTATTTTCCAAGAGAGTGTGGCGTTGGTTATTATTTTGTTGATTTACATACATTATTAGCTGTAGAATCCTGTTAATCCCGTATTTTATTTGATTAGGTATATCACTACACTGGCTCACTATCACGCCAAGTTTCGTGCAAGACGATCTCACCAACAAGTCATTCCTGCCATTCGTGGTGACTTACAGATGACATTAGTGACAGCAGCTCCCTCACTACTGGTGTGAATAAGATAGTCTTTACATATCCATCCATGTATAGTACTGTAGCGGTATCTACAACGCCACATGAATAAGAGAACAATGCGTCATACTGATGTCACGTAAAATCCTGCATCTCGCAAGCAGAGTTTACCGCGCAATTAGCATAGATACAAACGGCCCGACTTGAATCATTGGGCAGTTGCCCGCCAGACACAACACCCATCTGGTCGGAGGATCCTCCCTTTTCTATAGAGTATGAGCGAACTTTACACCGTGTTCCTCATACCTCTGTAGTACTGAACACCATTTTTTATTAATGACCGGCGAAAAATTTCAAGCAGGAGGTTCAGATACATGTACTGAATCCATGTGTGCGTCGATCTCCCTTATACCCTGTATTGAAGGAATGACGACAGCACATCAAGCTACCCGAAACTGTCAAATTTTCCCAAACAACTTTGAACCTTATATATTAGCGATAAAGTTGAAAATGTATTAAATTAATTTGACAGATTGTAGTAGCCAGATGTACTGGCGTCTGTACAGTTTGTCTAATATTTGGAGTCTTCCAAGCACGTCATAGCCATGCCTTCAATTAGTGTAGCGCTGACGCATGCAGTATTGAACCCGAGCCTTCCCAAACCTTGCCACACGAGAACACTGGTCCGGTCTAGATTACTCCTCCCATTGTCATCGCCCTTGCGTTTAACCCTTACGTTTTGAGCGTAACGTCGGCTTCGCAAGATTGTGGTTTACATAGTTAACTGAATATTACGGTTGGAGAAACTGTAGGCAGTTCGAACTTTGACATAAACAAAAGTGAAACCTGTAAATGACTGGAAGAGCGACTGCCTTAACATGTCTGTGACAACCATAGAAATGTCTTTCATATATCTATGGTGACAACTGACACAGATCTTACTGAATATCAGCCCCACGACTTACTGTGGCAAAGAACAGAGGGCAATTGCCTTATTTTAAATTTTTATGAACTTTCGCATATTTCTAGACAAAATCAAACTGGTTGCTAATTCAATTGTAAAATTTATTATTTTTTTTGACATAGATTTACATTCTGTAATTACTTTAACTCACACCCTGACTTGTTATTTTTTTTAAATGAAAATCGTTTACTTTTACCATGTTCGTAAATATGTGAGCACCATGTATATATCAGATAATAAATTTTTATGTCATGGTTTCAATTTTAGTTACTTTACCTATTATGTCATTTTATTTTAGATGCATCGTCTTCACATCTTAATAAATAATTAATGTATGCATAATATTGTAAAACATTTTAAAAGAGTAACGGTGGAGTTTCTTGCCCATTCTTCTCCATACGAAAACTACCTTTTGGAAGGGGCGACTAGAATCAATTCTATGCATTCTGATCTCAGTCTCAATCTGTCAAAAAACCTATTTTTTACCTACATTTTTGACATTAACTGTCGCTGAAGATTGCGACTAGATTTTGAACGTTTTCAAATTATGAGAATTGGCGCTCCATTTTCTCGTTACCAATCGATTTCGCCGAAGCGACTAATTTTATTTTACCATTTACTAAGAGTTCCACTTTCTTCTAGTTTTTATACCTCACTTTACTCTCCTTTATCATCTTTCCTTTCATTATTTATCACCAAATGAAGTCTCCTACCATAACTACACCCTTTCAACTACATACTTCCTAATACTATTTCACCATCACTCAAGAACTTGTCTAGCCACCGAAATAATTTTAAGCGTAAATTGAAAATTAACGCAAACCGCCTCGTATAAGTCACTCGGCGCATTAGAGGCACTTAGCTGTAATTTTCCGTGTCTTAAGTGACTTGAGTTACTTTCAGCGAATTGAATATGCTGCATACATTATATGGTATTACGTATGTACAGACGCCAACACATCAAGCTACCCGAAGCTCAAATTTTCCCCATAAACTTTGAACCTTATTAACCTGCTTCAGCGATAAAGTTGAAAATCTATTAAATAAATTTGACAGATTGTAGTAGTTTATGTGCTGGCGTCTGTACTTACTTTGGGTAATTTTAAGTCTTTTGGATTGCTTCGTGTACCAACACTATGAGGAATTGTTGGATTTTGAGCAGTTTTACTAGTAGAGAAAGAAATAAATCAAGATTTATTGACAAATTGTTGCATAAGTCATTCTATGGTGTGGTGAGGTGTCATTGTAATTTTTATTTTTATTCATTTAACCATTTATGTACAGACGCCCGCACATCAAGCTACCCGAAACTGTAAAATTTTCCCAATCAACTTTGAACCGAATCTTTAGCGATAAAGACAATCTATTAAAGAAATTTGACAGATTGTAATAGCTTGATGTGCTGGCGTCTATACACTTACATATAAACAGACAAGATGAAAGGAATAGGAAAATACGTTCAAAGATAACGCTTATTTCTAAAGAAATCTCTGACAATGTTTTTTTTCTTCATGAAATCACGTAAAAACCTTGAAACCGGATGATGTCAGAGGTTAACGTTTCTTTGTGCACCTAAAGAGTTTCCACGATACGTCGGCGATAGCAATAAATATTGGGATTTATAATGTCGTGTTGGTCGTGTTCAACTTACTGAAACCGTAGCGTGCCAAGAAGTAGTCTAAGAGATTGTGAGTTCAAATCCCACCTGTTGAAATGGACAACTCAATTTCCATGCTTTAATACAGTTTGGAACTTTACGGGGTATATTGTTTGGGTGCTAAACCATTACATTATTATAGACTTTAAAATAGAGCCATTAGCCATTAAAGCTATAGAGGTATGAGGAACAGGGTGTAAAGTTCACTCATACTCTATGAAAAGGGAGGGTCCTCCGACCAGACGGGTGTTGTTTCTGGCGGGCAACTGCCCGATGATTCATATCGGGCCGTTGTAACTATGCTAGTTGCGCGGTAAACTCTGCTTGCGCGATGCAGGATTTGCGTGACGTCAGTATGACGCGTTGTTCGCATGTTGCGCAACATGCGAACAACGCGTAGGTACAAAGCCTTTCAAGTCATTCAAGTTCAAATCATAAAAGCGCTCTTCCTCTCTCCTACTTATTAAAAATTTTGGTAAGGCCGACGGGGTCCATATTTGTTTATATTATTAATACTTACCACCTGTACGTGTACATTGTGGATTTAAATAAAGACTATAATTGAATTGAAGTCGTGTTACTCAACAGTAAGACGTACTAAGGGAAACTCCCTATAAGAATGTTGTTAATAAAACAAGGCAGATCTTTCAAAATGTATGTACAGTGTCGATCAAAAGTCCTTAGGCAAATTCGCAAAGTTATAGTTTGAAGTTTAGTTAGTGACTTACGACCTTCTTTTAATGAGTAATTTGACACACACACCCGCATATTACTCGAATAATCACGCTATTGAATATAGTTCCGTGTCATGTTCGTCTTGTTCACATAGTTCGTAAAACTTTATGATTATACCCACAGAAATCTTAATAAATAAATTAATTATAAGGTGGACAGATGCACCATTCACCGCGAAAGAATGTTGTGGTTCTTTGTTGGTTGATAATAATTTGATATTGTGGGTTAGTGAAGTGTGTTTAATTTATTAGAGGTGTTATTCATTTTGAAACGCAAGCAAATTTAAATATTGAGATGAAAGCGGATATTATCGCGCTGCGTAAAAGTGGACTTAATATTATACCACAAATATTTGATGAAACCGGACTGACTGTGAGTATTATGATTTAATTCTTTTATCGAACATTTATTTAATTAATGTATAACTGCTGATCCTTGTAGTTATTTTATTAAACGTTTTATATTTACCATAGGGTCTAAATAGAAAAAAAATATATATTTCCAAGAGTTTATTTATTTACTTTTGGAATGATGAATATAACATTAAGTATAAATTATAATCTTATCTTTTGAACTATTTTCAAAATATTTTTTTTTCAAAATAGTAGTTAATAATATTTTATCATTTTGCTAGTAGCCTTACAATATTCCTTTTTTGTTTTAGAGAAATTACCTACCTACTGTGAGTAGGAAGGTCAAAAGGTCGGAGGGTCCGTGCCAGTCGAACGCGATCGACAGTGGAAGGCCCCAGCTGGTCAGTGAATAAGAAAGAAATGTTGTTTTAACCAACCAGTTACCAGATGAAGTTGCATTGCAAGGAAATATGCAGAAATATGTTTAAATATTATAGGATCCATACGCCAGCGTTTACTTGATAGCATGGATAATAATGGGGGTTATACAACGTATTAAGTTATAAATTACAAATTGATTTTAGTAATATTAAAATAATATTGTGTCTTAACCGTATTAAGGATTATTTTGAGGTTTATAGTTTCAATCTTCTTTTCATAATGAAAATGAATACTTAAGCTATAACCGCAATATATATATATAGAACAATATTATTTTATTAAAGATACTTACAATATTTTAAGTCTAATGGTAGTAGTTCACATGCTTTACTTCAATAAATTGTTCTTTATGAGAAAATAAACTGTTTTAAAAGTTTATTTATAAAATTATAACGAATAAAATTTTGGAAATCACTTAAAAATCTTTTTTTTTTATCCCATATTTCAATAAAAATATAACAATACAAATAAAATAAATATTACATTATTATTCTCGTGTATTAATTAATCGAATAATAATAAAAAAAGATAAGAATATTGTTGAAAAGATAAATTAAAGTTTCATCTCGAGATTCGAACCTAGGCCAACTTGTTTAATAATCCAATACGCAACGCTATCCGCTAGCGGTACTTGTTATGAAGATGTGAATTTTAGCAATCGTATGAACCAACCAAGGTCATACGTAATTACGCCGCGCGTGTGAAAAAGCGACGGTATAATTATTTTTTGTTTCGTTCGACGTTAGCCAGTGTACACACACAGATGTAGGTACGGGCCTGCGCGGCGCGGGCGCGTGTTCACAGAAATTTCAACTTTATTGTGCCTATGCAAATTTGTTGTAGACCGTATGTTACTTCTAAAGTCTGTTTGCAAAGCCTCTCTCCCCATCTAGATAATATTGCATTATAAGAAAACAAACTTGCGAACATTTCTGCCGTTTTTTCCTAATAAGTGAACATCAAAGGCCGTTGAATTTAACGAGAGTAAGCCGTTGATAATCCGGGTCAGGCCGCTCAAAGCCCGCGATAAATAGAGACTTCTGTAATTGGACTTGTTAGGATTTTTGTATTGTGAATCTACAAAAAGGCCTATTTTGTAGATTTACACATAATTCACGCCATATTTCTATGGGGTTAGGCAGAAATTACAGATCTCCTCCTGCTATAGCATAATTAGCCTATAATGTTCCCACTGATGGGACACAGGCCTTCTCTCGGTTAGAGGGAGTGGGCTGTAATCTACCACGCAGGCCCAGTGCAGGTTGGTAGATGCCACCTGCTATAGTCCTTACATTACTCCTTTTGCTTCGTTTAACCTCCTTGTAGATTTTTTTTGCAAAATGTGATAGAGCTATTTTCGTATTTTTGAACCTATTAACATAACACCATGTCATTCATCGGAGGGTGGGACAGAGGTGTGTAGTATCACCAACATTTCAAGGTATGTTTAAGTCCCATGTATTAGGGGGCTAGCTTATTGTCATCAACCGGGCAGAAACCCGGGTAAAAACTTGGCGGCTTCTGAGAAATTCCTGAATCTATTAAAAGGTAAATATTATATTGAATTGACTTTTCTTAATACATGCTTTTTTTCGACGTAGGTGTATCTGAAAAGGGCGATCAAGTGGAAATTATCAGAGTTATTTTTGTACGGCAGGAAAAACACTCGTAAATATGAGTGAGTTTCAGTCGTACAAATTGTAAATGAGCAAATCTGTAAGTACGAGTAGGTATGTTTATTTTTAATAACATATGATTCAAAAGCTTAAAATAGTCCTACCTAGAGGGAGTTACAAAATCTACGCATGAATACCCTCCGTCTGGAGAAGGCGGAGGGGTACGTCGGACTCCTTCGTACTAAAACCGCACGGAGTCCGTCTCAACCACATAACAAGGGGACCTAGATCGGTGTCACGTCTATCAAGTTTAGATCTGTCTGGTTCCCAAAATCCGAGTTCTATTCTCTAAGCCTTTACATTGGCTACACAGTTACAAAGATGCCATATGAAGATTCAACTAACATCAAACGCATCCCTGTTTTATTAACCTTATTTGTTGCCGCAATTCGCTATTGTTGTTTAGACCTTGTCCAGAAGGGACGAATTCGCCGCGAAACGTTTCGCGCGAATCCATTCGCGCGTTAACGAGATACTAGGCGCCAATACATCGCGTCCACAAGCATCGCGCGATTTCAAAATACGCGCGTAAATCGCGTGCAGTTCGCCAGACTCTCGACTCGCGCTTGATTCGCGCGTATTGCGCGCGAGTCGAGATACTAGAGACTCCTTGTTGCGTCCACTTGACGCGCGAACTCCAGAGCGTTCAACTCCATGTTTTCTACTGTCAAATGAAATTCGAACCCAAATGCTCGCGCGTTGGTACGCTCCTTCTGGACGCAACGGTCGCGCGTAATACGCACGAGAGAATCGCGGCGAATTCGCCCTTTCTGGACAAGCTCTTGCCTAAAAATTTGCTTCTTACCGCGCCTTAATAGTCGCTTCATTCGAGTACCTACTAAGTTTTTTATTAAGTTTTCTCTAAACATCTATTCGAAACTCGAAAGAATTCTATCAAAGAAAACTTACTCTAACAGATTGCGTGACTCCTAAAGGAAACCTTTCAATATTATGATGATGTACATAATATGTATGAAGGGCCATCCAGTTTTGATAAAGATCTTATTTCTGCAACACGGAGGTTCTAATTAAGCTGTCCTAATTAATTAGTTACGTGTAATGTTTTCTTTATGTTTTTACCTTACAATTCTCGTGAAGCTATATTTTCATAACAACTATCGAGCGAAGGAGAATAGTTAATAGCCTGACTGATTAGCCTTCTGCATTCTGGGACTAATTTTAATTTTTGGTTGGAAAAAATATAAATATTTAGGAAAACATTGGCTTCAGGACAAATTTTGTGCGAATTTATGATTAAAACCTAAATAAATTCTATTATCCCTGGCAATTTTTAGACTTCTTCTGTAACTGACAATTTGACAGTTCCTACACAGTGAAGTAGCACTTCCATAATTATCTCCCCTTCACACTATATTACACTAATCACACTAATATTATAAAGGCGAAAGTTTGTGTGTGTGTGTGTTTATATGTTTGTTACTTCTTCACGCGCAAACGGCTGGACCAATTTTGATAAAATTTTGCATGGAGGTAGCTGACATCCTGGATTAACATATGTTAATCCCGGCTGTCAGCTACCTCCATGCAAAATGCAAAATCGGGATCCCAATAATGAAAAATTTAAACCATTTATCATTATCCCCACGAGATCGACACTTATGCGGGTGAAACCGACGGGCGCAGCTAGTATTCTTATAAGTTCAAAATTTCTTATAATAAGAACAAAATTTATACCCATAATATAAGTACTTGTTTCAAAAGCTGCTTTCTTTAGGACGTCTCTTATCAGTGCAATTTAAGCTCATTTATTAACAAGCCCTTATAGACCTGCAGTGTAACAGTAGGTTGTGTAGGTGTACTACTTGCAAATCACTCTCGCAACGCATTAGAGCCGTCGCTCCCCGCTCATAGCCGCTCAGAAACGCACGCAAGAAATGCATTAACATACACCTGGACATAGAGTAGTGATGCGATGGAGTGCTCATAAGTGTGGTGATACATTATGTGAATTAAGAACGTTAAGAATTTGTATGAACGTAAGTTTCGCAAAATAGAAATAGGTATTAATTTGTGTAATATTGTGAATATTACACAATCTTGCTGGATGTGGAGAGGGGAAACCAAGGTGTTGTTACTCAACTTGGGAGAGACTTGTATCTAGAAGCATACCGTGTGATATGCTAATTTGATTGATGATTGAATAACTTGTTATGACGCTTACCTAAAACACAAGTGATTTTACTAAGTCAGCTGTTGAAATGAAGTTTGGTGTAAGTGAGTCATCTTTTGTGGTTCCATTAAACGGCGTAGTAGCGTTTTGGGTCTCACTACTTTAAAAATCCATGTCAGCAAAGTCAAAGTCAAATCATTTATTTCAAATAGGCACATTAAAGCCACGTTTGAACGTCAAAAATTACAACAAAATAGAATTGATTCTAGTCGCCCATTCCAAAAGGTAGTTTTCGTATGGAGAAGATGGGCAAGAAACTCCACCGTTACTCTTTTAAAATGTTTTACAAGTTTTTGTATACATAATATAATTATATGTGAAGACGATGCACCTAGAATAAAATTAGTCTACCACAAAAGGTAAAAAGAAACACAAGAGCTAGGTATACTTCGGTTTTCACCCGATCAAAGTCATCTAAAGACAACATAATAAAACTTCTACAAAATCAACTGCTCAGGCTTCTCCTGCAACACAAAATGCCATGTTAATGAAACCCTACGGTAGCAACGTTCGTCCATTCACTACTTACTCCATGACCCCACACAGTGTACACAGGAAGTGCATTCACTTGTCACTAATTAATGGATCACGAACACTTGAATACGATTATTGTGGATGGAGCTTTTGTTCTCAATCGTTTTTCTCCCTTATGAGGTTAAGTGATAGAGGGCTCATGAGCTAATGAGTTACTGACTCGATGACGACTGATACGGTACCAGTTTTGCGTAATATACGACATTGATTAAAACTGAAGAAGAACTAGCAGAGGATCGAGGAGGGGGGAAGGCTTCAGGGGATCAGACCGGAATAACTCGTAGATTTTTATGTAACTTGTACAGTATATAATGAATTCGTGCTTAATATTACAAATTCGAAAGTAACTCTGTCTGTCTGTATGTTACCTTTTCACGCCTAAACCACTGAACGGATTTCAATAAAATTTGGCAGAGAGATAGATTGCATTCCGGAAAAGGACATAGGATATTTTTTATCCCGATATTCCTACGGGATCGACACTTATGCGGGTGAAACCGCGGGGCACTGCTCCGAAATATATTATGCATCTAATTGAAATACACATCAAATATAATCGCCATACGCTTTTCCATTCCATAACTCTCTATCACTCGAACCAAATTCAGCGTTGCATAAATTTCTCGTATTATTTGCACCTCTTCGGAGGGATGAAGTTGTAAAACCCACAGCATTTGTATCAAAGGCGGTGCATGCCAATTACGAACCGAAGCTTCTTTGTTTTATGTCTTCAAAATGTTTGTGCAGTGTTGCTACAGGCAAATATTGACACGTTTCCTACGAATGAAGGATTGCTTCGGAGTCTGTCGAAGTTATTTGGGATTCCATTGGAATATGGAAGATTTTGTTGTTGTGGTAGTTGTTCTGTGCTAATTGCTTTTGATTTCAGGCAATTGTGTTTTGTTTTTTTTCTATTTAGTACATATTTAGGTCATCATCATCATCATCATCATCATTTCAGCCGAAAGACGTCCACTGCTGGACATAGGCCTCCCCCAAGCACTTCCACTTCGACCGGTTCTGTGCTTCTCGCATTCAACGGGTTTCTGCGGCCTTCACAAGGTCGTCGGTCCACCTTGTGGGAGGCCTTCCAACGCTACGTCTTCCGGTACGCGGTCGCCACTCCAGAACCTTTCCCTTTCGGCCCCATCGGCCATCTGTTCTGCAACTGCATATTTAGGTACTTGATTCAAACTATTTTGAATGATACCCTTGTATGATTGAGAAAAGAGGGGTCCGTGGCTAAATAATAACAGCTGCACAGGTCGATCGATCAGGTTAAGCTACGCTTGCCGCGGAGCAACTGCCCATTTGACCTCCACAACCCAGCTACCGGGTAATACGATACCCCTTGGTAAGACTGGTTGTCAGACTTTCGGGCTTCTGGCGTACCCGGGTCTCGGTATGTAAAGATGGTCACCCATCCCCAGACCAACCGCGGCAAGCGTAGCTTAACCTGATCGATCGACCTGTGCGGCTGTTATTATTTAGCCACGGGCCCCTCATCAACATCACTATTGAGATACAAATCTACTATCTTTAGTACGTTCCTTCGCAAGTCGTGGTCGTCTCCTGTGGGATTCTCGGAGCTCCTGTAAATACACTTTTGTGCTGCGATTGCAATGTGTTTGCTGCCCCCAAGCACTGTTGTTTAAATTAAACTCAATTTGTGGCTGAGTATTTGCTGTGTGACTTCAATGAACTGATGTATAAGTGATAGGTTTCATATTGTCTGTTTGGCTTCATCCGTCTCATAGGTATTATCTTGTTCCTCGTATTAATGACTCCATAAATTACCAAGTATTGTCGTCTCTATCTTGGTCACTCCAACTGCAACAGAAAAAAGACAATGTTTTTGCAAGCTTAACATGATCAACCTGAAAAAGTATCCATGTAGTTGAGCTAAATTATGTTTTCTGTACAGTTTAAACGTTTTTACGGTTCCGTACCCAAAGGGTAATAACGGGACCCTATTACTAAGACTCCACTGTCCGTCTGTCTGTCTGTCACCAGGCTGTATCTCATGAACCGTGATAACTAGACAGTTGAAATTTTCACAGATGATGTATTTTTGTTGCCACTATAACAACAAATACTAAAAACATAATAAAATGAATATTTAAGGGGGGCTCCCATACAACAAACTTGATTTTTCGGCATTTTTGCTTTGTGGTACGAAACCCTTCCTGTGGGAGTCCGACTCGCAGTTTTTTTGTAATATTATATTATTATTTATTTGTTGTTAGCTTATAAAAAAACGTAACAATAATTTATTTATTTATTTAATTATCCTCCTACTGGTACGCCTTACAGCAATTACACCAGGCAGAGCGACAAATTACTTCATGTGCTGCTTTAATATATAATTCAATGGCTGCTTTCCATCCATCCTGTGCGCGGTGGACATCGAACGGGCGGCGATGGAACACGCATGCTCACACAGCGTTAACTCCACAGTTCCATTACTCCATTCCAATTGGGCACATTCTTTGCGATTTTTTGAGACTCGACGAATTTTTCAAAATAAGTACATTAAAATTGTAAAAAACGGAAAATTTTGATGTGCCGTCTTGCCTGACAGGTGTCAAAAAATAATAATCAACACTTTGGCAAATGCATTAACAAACGTGAACAAACAGAAAAAACTTACACAAAAACACAAAGAAAACAAAACACTATCAAAATATTTAAGCTCAACTGGCCCAGCCCTCAATCCCAATTAAAACAACGCCAAGCTTTGTTAAAACACTAAATACAGACAGACGGCAATCTAAATCGCAGAGAAAAATACCTGGAGGCCAACAGGGCGGTATCAAAGTGGGGATCCGTTGTGCATAGGGCACAGATGTCGTAGATAGTCCTCTGCGAGTATTCAGGGTCCAGTTAGCATTCAGAAAGATGCCGCGGGCGGAGGCGCGATAACATCTCTGCAGTGAGCTGTGACACATGGAGATTTATGGCCGTGAGGAGAGGCGAGCAGTGTGCTTGGAGTTAGGATTCGGTGGAGTAAACGTCAATGTGTCCTACTTAGCTTTCTTTTTACATTTGAATTGGTGAAGAAAGAAAGAGAAAGAAAAAGTATTTATTGCGACTCTTACAGGAAGATCACAAACTAAACTAAACACAGTAAAATAAAAATCCAAGATGAACAAAAAAAAAAGTGACAAAAGGAAAATGAAACAGAAAGTCCTATACGAGGCCAAAAGGCTCCTATCTCAGCATGATGCTGCGACATTTAAAAAATAAATGTCGCAGCGCTGATATTCTGATAGGGCCCGCTGTGATGTCATGGAAGAAAAAGTGGAAGGAAGGTGAAGAAAATGTTGTTGTTGACTGTAATGCGCATTTACTATATGGTAATGCCACCCATGGACCCCACAAGACAGGCTCGACCTAGTGTGGAGTTCATAATGCTTCAAGTATTTGGTTTTAAACCTAGCTATTAATGTAGACTATAGGGTTTTAGACCTTGTGAAGGCCGCAGGAACCCGTTGGATGCGAGAAGCACAGAACCGGTCGAAGTGGAAGTGCTTGGGGGAGGCCTATGTCCAGCAGTGGACGTCTTTCGGCTGAAATGATGATGATAGGGTTTTAGGCAAATAAACATTATTTATGTATTATTATTATTACTGGTTTAGTGAAGTCTAATTAAAGTCATAGAGATAAAAAAAATATTTGGACTAAAAAATTAAAACACTAGTGTTTTAGTATGTTGCTTGTAGAATAAAAAAGGAAGAAAGTTGTATCTTCATGATTTTTTTATCTATCGTATCAAATCGGTTGTATTATGTTTTCAAAACACTATCTACCTAGCATATATCCTGAAGAATATCATACATTTTTCCGATTTTGTTTACTGTAGTCGATCATAAACTTTTATTGTTTCTAAAACTTACGTTTTTTGCGTTTAGGTCCTGTAAGCCCTAAGATAACGTAGGTATTTCAAAATCAAAACAGTCGTTGAAATACCTGAGAGAAATTCACGTACAGAAACTAACTTGGCATGTCTGATCTAGAAACTAATGTACCATTTATGTTTCTTCCTCATATTTTCAATTTTGTCAAATATTTTATCGTATTTCACGCTAAACCGTTTTCATAGAAAGCTTCCCGCTTGCCATCCTTGCGAGCCGTATGTCCACCTACCATTGCTATTCAACCAGCATCCTACAAAGGTGAATTGGCGGCAAAAGCGTGTCAGATTCATTGCACTCCTACCAACAGCGATGTAAAGATCGCAGCGATACGAGCCAGCAATGGACAGGGTGCAAATGATTCCAAGGAATTTATCCACTACGCGTTCCTTTGTAAGTATGGTATATGTATCAGGTATTGTTGGCGAGGCTTCAATTCTTATCTTGAGATTGGCAGGGCACTATCACGTATTGCACTTATAAGATCCTTTATTGTATTCCAGTACTTATTTTGTTTTTTTATAAGGCATGATTGAACTAAATGCTTTTTTGCCGATGCCAGCAGTTTAATGCAGTTTTGTTGTTAATTAATGGCAGGAGGAAAATAATTGTTAGCTTTTTGTTTATTTCTATTTAGTTGGTTCTACCTAGGCTATTTGCACTATACTACCTATTTCTCTATTTACCCATGAAAATTTAAAATCGGTCTAATTTGGCTGTAACACTATTTTTCAAAAATGTTCTTAAGTAACTTTACAGACCTTTTTATCCTGCTTAAGCGTATGAAGTTTCATTAAAATCGGTTCATTCATTTCGAAAAACAAGGGCTTGAAAGTTTGTATCAAATGCCGAACGGCGTAAACGCTCTTAAGGACTTATTTATCGACGAGTCATTGTTTATCGCATAACAATTTGCTACCTAACTGGAAAATTAATGATTGTTTTCATGATACAAGCCAAATTCTAAGAAAATGTAGTTAATATTATAACCAAACTGTTCCTACGCTGTAACGTTCATCATACGAGGACATGGGTCCTATTTTAGTATTATTTCGCCGAAAATCACAGAGTTATTTCCAAATATAGCTCATGTTGTGTATCATGAGTAGATAGCTAACTGCGTGGGCACATAAAGATCAAGTATAACAAAAGACTGTCTAGCCTAACTAATAATCTCTTTTCAAACTTGGTATTTGCGTGGGAAAACTGTTCATATTATATCTACCCACATATATGGATCTACTTCATATTTACCAAGCCGACATAACCGTAGGATTTGGGTTGGTAGCAACTGTATCTACGAATCATAAGCTCCACAAATCTGTCGAACAACCGTTGGTACAGTAGGTTGCTCGTCAGTTTTTTGTTATTTTTTATTAGCTATTTATGTCCCACTGTTGGGCAAAGGCCTCCCTACTCTTTTCCACCTCTCTCGGTCCAGAGCTGCCAAGAAACCAATATTTACTAAAGAAGTCCACGTCTCACGTCATTGATAAAAAAAAACAGTGGCACTCCAGGAGTGCCGACAAAAGTGAAAACAAAACACAAACAGAATACTTTGCCATCACTTACTGACATATCGGATTTAAAACTGAGTACAGTCAACAGCAAAAGTATATGATCAAAATCAGAAATGCAATAGGAGTCAAAACTGATCACGAATATAGGAATACTCTTACGTATCTACCTAGTTGAAACATACGACCTTAATAAAATGGCAGCTTGGGAGAGGCCTATGTCCAGCAGTCGACTGCGATAGGCTGAGTTGATTTTTAACCCAAGTTGCTCATCATTATCTGGCTGAAACTGTAAGCTATTTAATACTGTGACACTGTCAACATTAATAAACTTCTTCCAAGTGGAAGAAGTTTATTAATGTTGACAGTGTTGAAAAATTCCACTTAGCTTAGACTATAGTCTAAGCGGAAGCGGAGTCGGGCGGTCTAAGTGGAATATTTTTGTTGTTTGGATTTCCAAACAAAACGCTTTTCACTCACCCCGACATTATTGAAACAAAAGAACCGCAACGAAAACTTTAAATACATCAACCTCCTGTCAGTCGAATCGATCGTAACGGCAAGCGATCGTAAAAAGCGAATTCGTTTTACACCTCCCAACCGTCCGATAATAGCCCTATTGTTTTGACGGCTACCGGAACCGGAAACAGAGATATGCAAACGAAACTATCGACTCGTGATGAGTTTCGCTGAAAAAATATTTACAAACGATTTAAACTGACTGAAATAGCAGTTTACTGTTGAGTAGCGTAGTATTGGATTTTTATTAAATGTCGACACATTTGGGATCGTGTTTTGTTTTTGTTTTAAAAAGATGCTTTGATATTCAATTATCATAAAGTGTCATAAAGTCAGAATGACGACTATGTTTAGAAATAGTTTGCTTAAGAAAATAAATAAAATCATTCTTCATTAGTTTTCCATTAATATCTGACCTCTTGAACCGTTGAAGCAAAATTGTCGATAGTAAATAAACTAAACTCTGATTTTTATTTTCCCGGACGAAAGTGACAGCTAATATCCTAATATTAGTTAAAGAAAAGAAAGGAAGAAAAACTGTTTATTCTGCACAAACAAAACACAATAATGACATGTTAACAAAGAAAGGTCGATCGCAGCTGTCATTTCTCTAGCAAAAATCTAGGAAAACTCTAACTCTAAGTAAGAAAAATCTAGGAAGACTTTAGTGGTTCTGTCTATTTTTAGATACGGAAGTTATTTAATGGAATTCTATTTTTGTATCCAAAAAGCTACAGCCTGAAAACTGATTACTTATTGCTTTTCTAAAACTTATTTTTCAATTTGAAATATTACAAAGCAACATATTAAAACTGGTTTGGTCAAGTTTCTTTTATATTTAACTATCGTAATATTTTCTTGTCCCACAAAGGGATAATTACAGCTCAATGTGTTTAAGGCTCATTATTAAAAGTCACATAACTTAGTCCACAGTCTGCTTAAAAAAATATTTACTAGGTATGTTTTATAAACATGAAGAAAATAAGGTGACAAAATTGTTTTCGCAAATTTTGAAACCTTAAAAGTACAATCTTTTTACTGAAACCACTGACTCAATTAAACTCTGATTTTTAATTTGTTACCAAAATGACAGCTAATTTAGAATATATAATGTCATATTCATATTACAAAAAACGGTATATTGCAGCATCTACAGCTGTCATTTTAGTCTAGCAAATAAAAAAAATCAGAGTTAAGCTTATTGCAATCATACTCGGACTAATGTCAAACTAAACTCCACAGGTAAGAGCAACAGCTCCGAAAATGGACCGCAACGGGTACTTTTTCTACGTGACATCCACTGCAAAGAAAAAGAAAATCAACTTGATGCAACCGAAGCCGCCTCGAGTGGCGTTCGTTGAGGAAAAGCGTCGGCCAGGGATGGCTGAACGAATACACACCAGTCACACCAGTGTGGCACCATCTGCCACTGAGAACGGACGTGGGGACCCTATGACGCAGCGAGGCCCGTCGCCCGCGCCACGCGCGCGTTTGTATACGCAACTCGAGAGTTATCAGCCGAGGTATCATACGATTCGTGATAACAGTGATAAGAGAGTGGAGAGTGAGTGTAGGAGGAGGAAGGAGAAGAGGATTGTTGGATATCCGCAGCCGCAGCCCGTTATAAGGTGAGTTTTAATTTTAATTATACAAGTTTCAAAACAAATATGGGGACCCTATATTTTACGGGGAATATTTACATTGTTTAGGTTTTTAATTGTTATTGCGACACTAAATTTTTCTGTATTACAAAATTCATATTTTAAATAAGATAAGTACGCAATTTGTATTTCCAAGATAATTTAAATAAATAAGTTAAAAGCTAACAGTTTAAAATAATGTATATTATGCAGTATATAAAAAGGAAGAGAAATAATCATAGGGCATCAGATGCGCAGTTGTTTAGCTGTTTTTGTACAACTAAAAATACCTAGATGAAAATGTAGGAAAATTGGAACGGAAGACAAAAATTAAATCCTGTTTTTTTTTAAGTCCAAGAGCGGTTGATTTTGTTTGTAGGTACTCTATTTTTATAGACAAAATATCTATGTTTGAGTAATTCAGTAAGCATATACAGGGTGACTGGATCTGGACCCGCCATAGCAAATTCGCATATAGAGGAGGTCATTTGCTAATTCTTAGACCTTACTTTCTCTAGCTAAAGTTTTATAGTTTAGGAAATTACATATGTGTATAATGCGTAGGTACTATCTTATTTTTTAACCCTATTTTGAGGGAAGTTCTGACGTACTTTAATCACCAATTTTTATGACTACCAACAAGTAATGAAAAAAACTACTAAAATAATGCAAAAAAAGTTATGAATGCTTGAAGGTCATATTTTGGGAAAATCCAATAAATAAAATTGACATATCTCCCAAACTATAAAACTTTAGCTAGGGAAAGTAAGGTTCAATAATTAGTAAATTACCTCCTCTATATATGCGAATTTGCTATGGCGGGTCCAGATCCAGTCACCCTGTATAATACACTCAGCTTTACCTTATTATTATTATTATGCTTTATTATTATTATTATAATAACTTAGAATTTATCCAGATAAATAGGCAGTCTGTCGCTCCATGTAAAATACTGGTATTGAGCTACAACTGTTTAGAATGGAAGCCAACCCTAAAATAGTTGGAAAAATGCTAGGCGGATGATAAGATAAAAAAACTTTGAAGAAAACATATTACCAAAACCATAATACCTATTAAAATTTATCCATGTCAATTATTTTCCAATAAATCGCTTTACTACCTGTAGGTAGGAAATATTAACTACGACTTCAAAACATCATTTCCTGAAATCGAAAAAGTAAGAAAAACATTTCCCACAAAATTTGGGACAAACTTTAATCGAATATTTTGAACCTGCGCTGCGTGGGTTGTTGATAATAATCTTTCCTCCCAGGCGGTTTTAATCAGCGTATGTACCCGGTTTGAAATATTGATAAGATTTGAAGTAGGTAATCTAGCTCACAGATGTGAACCCTTTGCGTTAAATTAGATAGCAGTGTTACTGATGACTAACCCCTCAAGCGTCGCCGTAACACCATTGGATAATAAGATTTAATGACTCGAAACGTCGGCGTTACACCATTGGATAATAACAACTGTCAACACGCATGGTTGTCATTGGACGGTAATATTTTCTATTTATTGGCACTTGCAACACGATCTAGCTGTATCATTCGATTAGTCGATTCATGCTTGACCTATTTTGGTAACATTTAAACAGGAGCGCCAACAAAACGGAAGAAAAAAAAAAGAAAGAAATTAGTGCTTCTGGAAAGTTCTGTGAAACCAAAAACTTAACGCAAATGAAAACAAAAACTTAACGCATCGTTGCTAGATAAGTTCAGTTGTATTTGCATAATGAATGGTATAAATAGTTAGGTAATCTAATAACGAAGCCAGGAAGGTATAACATGTAACGTTTAACTGGCTATGTATTAACGAAATCTGCGTTTTTTCGAAGGCTTGCCCAAAAATCAAAAAGTACTACCAAATGTGCCGACGTTTGTGGCACTTGCGCATACAGAGGCCCGACGTTCAAGAGGCTAAATAAACACGGTATGACAGGTTCTCCTATTATTACTGTGTTGGATCTTCAAAACGGCACAGTTGGCTAGGACCTAGTAGTGGAGTATAGTGCTAATGATTTGGCTTGAAGGAAAAAAAAATGTAGTTTTAAAGTTAGTGTAATAAGTGTAGTTTTTAAAAGGGCCCGTGGTTAAATAATAACAGCCGCACAGGTCGATCGATCATTGCCGCGGTTGGTCTGTGGATGAGTGACCATCTATACATCCGTGACTCCTCCGTGGCTCGGAAAGCATGTTAAGCCGTTGGTCCCGGCTGTCATTCGTATATCTTTGACAGTTATTATTTAGTCACTGTCTGTTTAGTGACTGTTACTTTAGTGACTTTAGTTACTGTGACTTTAGAGTCTGTTTAGTGACTGTTATTATTTAGCCACGGGCCCCTCTAATACATTTTAGATAAGTATATGTACATATGTAACTATTTTCTTTACTAACGCATTGCGGGACACTAAACGCCCAGGCGTAATAACAATAAAATGTCTATTGCTTCTCGCTCAGTTTCCGTCTACCGATTAACAATAATAATAATAATTGATTTAATTAAATAACAATGTTATAAGCCCTCTCATTTTGTATCCAGTTCCGTGCATTCAGTTAACTTCTCATACTCCATGTGTATTCCTTACATTTTTTTTTTAATAACATTTAATTTTTGTTTTTTTTTTCCTCTTTGCTTTTATAACTTGCCGCATTTGTGTGCGAGTGCATAATCTGATTTAAATGTAATTGCATCTGTAAGGGTGGAGACCTGGTGTCCTGAAATACAGGCTTTACGCCTAGCTTAGGCACCAGTCTCCCACAGTATAAGTTAAATTATTATGTATTGTTTTTGATACTTGATGTACCTATATATTGTGGTGAGAAATAAAGCATTATCTTATCTTATCTTATTTATCATTATGCCATCGCAAATTTAAAGCAACTAAATAGGACATAAACTGGTATAATCCCACTAATATTATATTAAGATGTTTGGATGTTTGTTACTCAATCACGCGTAAAGGCTGCTACAAACAGGCGCGACACGCGATGTAATCGAGCGCGACACAAAGGCAGCCTTAAACCGTTGAACAGATTTGGATAAAAATTGGCACATAGATAAACCATTTCCTGGATCAACATATAGGATACTTTTTATCACGATATTCCTACGGGATCGAAACTTATTTCACTTTGAACTGGTGCGTAAAACCCATATAAAAATAATAAAGTACCGTAAAATGGGGTGACATTTGAATAGCGGGGTGTCTTTGATGATTACTGATGGAGTGTTTTAATTCAAAAACTAATGAGTGAACAATTTTTTTAATTTTTGTTTCTATTTCCTGTTAGGGGAAAGATAGGCAGTCGCTCCATGTAAAATACTGGTATTCAGCTGCATCCGGTTAGACTGGAAGCCGACCCCAACATGGTTGGGAAAAGGCTAGGCAGATGATGATGATTTCCTGTTAGGGGCTACTTTCTTATTACATACAAAAAACGGGGGCAATCAAAGCGACCCCATATCAAGTTTATAGATGATAAGCCACTTAATGTTTTTTTTCTCGGAACCTACAGGGCGTAAAAATTAAATAAATAATTTTATCAATAAAAAACCATGAGTCGCCATTACAGTATTTTTTTTGTATTTTTTTATAAATAACTGAAGAAGTTACAGTCAGTTTTATTTCAAAATTAATCAATGTAACCCCATTTTACCGGTACTGAAAATCTTTTCAACTCTACGTACTAACTTTTGTAGCTTTAAATATTCTGCGAATTACATACAGATCGCCGACTTATAAGGTTGTAAGCAAAACAGTTTACAGGAAAGTTCTGAGACTTTCACAAAAGATTTTTATCGACCCTCCTTTGTTAAACTTGGTAAAAGTTACAAAAAGTTTTTAACGTTTTTACAAGTTTTCCAACTCCTTTCATAGTTTTTTCCTATTGCTTCATATTCTATAGTGTTCCGACTTTTATTGTTTAAGATTTTCTTAGTTAAAAACGTGTTTTTCGAGTTATTTTACCAATTTATGTTTCGAGAAACTGGGAAGATCGTTTTAAAATAACACAATTATTGTAGTCTCGGCCTTGGCCATAGGTATTTCGTAATATTTTTTTTAGTTATCGCTTCTCCATACAAACATAATGATTTATATCTTCTTCTATATATATAAAAGGAGAAACTGACTGACTGACTGACTGACTGACATATCAACGCACAGCCGAAACTACTGGGTCTAGGAATGTGGAATTTTGCACACGGCTTCCTTTTATAATGTAGGGGAGCACTAAGAAGGGGTTTTTGGAAATTCAACCTTTAAGGGGGTGAAAAGGGGGGATTTCGTTTGTATGAAAAATTTTATTCCTTGAGTTAATAAACTTGAAACTTGGCACGAATACTTATCTAAGTAAATGATTAAGTTTGGCATTTTTTGTTTTTCTTAACTACCCCCTAAAGGGGGATTGGGGGGTGTCAAAGTTTGTATGGAAGAATTTTAACGGGCTGTCCGATTAACTTGAAACTCAGTATTTATACTTAAGACTAAAAATAGATAATAACGTGTATCAGGGTTTTTCGAAAATGTACCCTTAACAGGGTAAAAAGGGGTAGTTAATTTTACAGGGGAGGATTTTACTGCGTAGCTTGATTAACTCAAAAATTGGTATAAATAATCTTTGAGTCAAGTCATGAGCACATACCAAAGGATTTTTCGAAATTCCACCCCTGTGGGGGTGAAAAGCGTGGATACAGTTTATATGAAAAATCTTATTCAATTGGTTAATAAACTTGAAACTTGGCAGGAATATTTATCTAAGTAAATTATGAAGTTTGGCAATTTTTGTTTTTCTAAACTACCCCCTAAAGAGGGATTGGGGGGTGTCAAAATTTGTATGGAACAATTTTAACGGGCTGTCCGATTAACTCGAAACTCAGTATTTATACTTAAGACTAAAAATAGAGAATAACGTGTATCAGGGTTTTTCGAAAATGTACCCCTAACGGGGTGAAAAGGGGTAGGTAATTTTACAGGGGAGGATTTTATTGCGTGACTTGATTTACTCGAAAATTGGTAAAATAATCTTTGAGTCAAGTAATGAACACGTCACAAACTATTTTTCGAAATTCCACCCCTGTGGGGGTGAAAAGCGGGGATACAGTTTATATGAAAAATCTTATTCATTTGGTTAATAAACTTGAAACTTGGCACGAATACTTATTTAAGTAAATTATGAAGATTGGCACTTTTTGTTTTTTTAAACTACCCCCTAAAAGGGGGGGATTGGGGGTGTCAAAATTTGTATGGAAGAATTTTAACGCGCGGTCCGACTAATTCGAAACTCGGTATTTATACTTAAGACCAAAAATAAAGAATAACATGTACTTATCAGGGTTTTTCGAAAATCTACCCCTAACGGGCTACAAAGGTGTAGTTAATATTACGGGGAGGATTTTACTGCGTGGCTTGATTAAGTCGAAAACTGGTATCAATAAATCTTCGAGTCAAGGAATAAACACATCCTCAACGATTTTTCGAAATTCCACCCCTGTGTGGGGGTGGGGGGGTAAGCAAGGATACAGTTTATATGTAAACCTTATTCATTTGGTTAATGAATTTAAAACTAAAGGGAGATTGGGGGTGTAAAATTTTGCAAGTAGCCGAGTCCATTTAGGATTGCTATCGACACGCTAAGAAGAAGAATGGGTTGATTTTACTGCTTGCTTTCATTAACTCGAAAATGAGTAGGTATCGGTCTTTGAGTCAAGTTATGGACACGTCATCCCAAACGATTTTTCAAAAATCCACCCTTGTGGGAGTGAAAAGCGGGGATCCTGTTTATTTGAAAAATCTGATTCCGTTGATCTACAAACTTAAAAATTGGCCCGAATACTTATTAATCTAAATAAAATGATAAAGATCATAAACATACATACCTATTCGAAATTTTGAGAGGAAAGTACGAAATACACGCGGACGAAGTCGCGGGCAAAGTGCTAGTATTCCATATAAAAAAAACTAAGGTTTTTTTGTATTATTTTAGTATGTTATATCTTCGTCATAACATTTACATAATTAAGTTGATTAAAGTTGGATAAGGTTTTAAACGGTGAAGGAAAATAAAAAACCTTACTGTGAATGTCCTAAAACCAATCATTCGAAGACATGTTAAATCCACCAACCCGCCCTGGGCCCGCGTGGTGGATTATGGCCCACTCCCTCACACAGAGGGGAGGCCTGTGTCCCAGTAGTTAGAACATTATGGGCTGATTATAAAGGTATAAAAAATGTTTTGACTTGTTTAATGTCTCACAGAATACAGCTACCTACCTTGTGTCACTAAAAGTATTAAAGAATTCATAATAACTTTAAGATCTAAGAAAATGACATCGTAAATGCATATCAACGAGAGAAATTCTGTAAAGTGTGGGAACTGGAGAAAAACGTGTAATCTATTAGCATCGTGTCTTCCCGCGCGAGTCCATAATTTTACGCCGTACGGCATTTTATACACTTTCAAGCCCTTATTTTTCGAAATTAATGAACCAATTTTAATGAAGCTTCATACGCATAAGCAGGATACAAAGGTCTAAAAAGTTAGTCGACGATCGCGCCACGCGTCTTTAAACTTACCGAGTCCCGACCGATCGGAAGGGCGACGACAGGCCACCTCAGACCTCATCGGATGCGACAGTTCCCACTGCATATCGGCCTGACCTGTCGCGGTCTGATCTGCGAGAAAGCGGGCCATGCAACCGCAACATAAGGATGGCCCTCAATTTATTATGATGAATAGTAATTTTAGAGTGACATAAAAAATGTGGAAAATGTCATGAGGGAAGTTTTAAGTACCTATAAATGTGAGGGCGATGAGAGTTGGGGCAGACCAAAGAAACAATGGATGGGCTGTGTGTGAGATAATATGGCTAGAAAGGGGGTGACTACTTATATGACGACCATATTATAGAAATACGGAAGAAGAAGGCATACTGGGCCCAATTTATTAAGATAAAGACAAGAGAAAGATGATAAAAACATCGCATCAAAAGTCTTTATAACAATTACACATGGTTCAAATCCACCTCCATTCAATTCATACAATTCCCTTCCCTTTTATAGGCATCTTTCGATCACGTTACCAACGCATAGATCTACTAATAACGGTTTGTTAGTCATTGCAACCGGTAGCGCTCGTCATGGGATCATAGCTTTAGAAGGCATGCTCTGTTGTAATCCTCTTTACCATATGGGTGATTGTTCGGTAGTTCTACCATATGGGGTGAATGGTATGCGTATAGAGAGTGATAGGCCTGCAGATTATATTTCCCCTCTATGGTCTAGTGGTCGTAAGCTCGATTACTCAGTCCCGAGTCGAGCAAAATTATATTTTGCTTCGACTATGGGCAATAGGCTTGCCTTTGTACAATAGAGACCCCTGCTTCGCACGGCACAACTCGACAAAACATGGAGATATCATTATTATTTTTCATAATAACGTGGCGTCAGTATGACACGTCGTTCACATGTGGCGTTGTAGATACCGCTACACCATCAAACATAATCAGCCTATAATGTTCCTACTTTTACACACGATTATGTGATGTGATGGATGTCATATTTCTTGTTTTTTTTGGTTCTAGGATATATTGGTTTTCTCATGTAATTTTCTTTCACTCTTTTGATAGCAGTGGTGATGAAATTAGGTACCTACTCAAAGTAAAGTGCCTGCCTGGGTTTGAACTCACGACCTACAACTCATACGACACGGCCGTTCCCACTGGGCCGCCACAGCTCCAGATACTGCCTAGTCGCTCCATATGAAATAGTGGTATTCAGCTGCATCCGATTAGATTAGAAGCTGACCTCAACATAGTTGGGATAGGCTATGCAGATGGATTGGGATTTTAAATAATATACGGCAACTGGTGAAATACGCGTGTACTATCACATTTTTGTTTGCTACATGATAATGTTAGGCAGAACTTTGAGGGACTCTCCATAAATCGAGTTAGGACTACTTGTAATTCTGTCCGTATAACGTTCATAACATGTTTGTCACACTTTTATAAGTTTAGGTTACTGTTCCCCATGTCAATTCTTTTAGTGTCAATTATACGTTATTTTGCGATGTCAACATCATAATGTTACCCAATAATATTATCAAGGATCACTATGCATTTCAGCCACTACCTACATTTTTCAGTTTTGTAAAGTTTTGGGTTACATGATAGATAGATAGATAGATAGATAAACCATTTATTTGGCGCACACAAAAAGACAGCACAACACACAAGAGTACAATATAAGATGATAACCAAACTAACTACATAAAATATAAAAACAAGGTGCCCATAAAAAAAAACAAAATGAAAAACACACTTAGCGAAATAAAAGTGACACTTGATTAAGACGAATAAAATTAGTAGGTAACGAAACGTACACAGTGCAGTGTGCGTCTCAAGGTTGCACCAAATGGGAGTCCAGCTCAGCATGTGTCAGGTAAATGTACCTGACGTACATGTTAGGTACATGAATTTATAAAACAAAGCATGCTAAATAGGTACTTGCTATTACTTTTGTGATTTACTGCACCTTGATTGCGTAATACACTAATTATAAGTTTTATAATAATCTGAATCATCTTAAAAGTTATTGCTAATCCATTGCTTTTTAAGTTCGAAACTGCAAACAATATAAACAACGCAATGAATGTTTTTGAACTGTCAAAGTGAAAGCTATTGCTACTGATAGTGTGTTACGCAATTCATCGCAGCGAATGTTTTTTTTTTGTTCTAGGACATGCCGGTTTTCTCATGATGTTTTCCTTCACTCTTTTGATAGCAGTTCGACTTTTTGACAGTGCGAGCCATATATATGGTCTCGTCTGGCAACATCACACTAATATTATAAAGGCGAAAGTTTGTAAGTGTGGGAGTGTGTGTGTGTGTATGTGTGGGGGTGTGGGGGTATGTGCGGTGGTGTGGGGGTGTGTGTGTTTATATGTTTGTTACTTATTCACGCTCAAACGGCTGGACCAATTTTGATAAAACTTTGTATGGACGTAGCTGACACCCTGGATTAACATAATTATAGGCTACTTTTTATCCCGATATTCCCACGGGATCGACATTTACATAAAAATATTTTTGGTGGGATATTTTTTTCAGTGTGACTGCCTCATTGGTCTTGAGGTCGAAAGTGCTACTGCTAATGCCTACATGAAGTCCTGGGTTCGATTCGCAAGACGAGCAAAGTGTCATTGGTCTTTCTATATTAGGAATTCCTCAATGGCAGCCCGAAGTCTGGATACGAGCCCGGTTGATGGCAATAGGCTCGCCCCCTATTACATGGGACTTCAACATAACTGGTGACATGTGGTTGTACTATAATATGTACCTCTCTCTAACCCTTTGGGAACACAGGCGTGATGTTAGGCTATGTTCATTGTTGAGCTGGTTGAGCTGGATGGGGCTGATCCACGCGTCATGTTCGTGAACGGGTCGTCGGGCCGTCGGTTGAGACTGGTCATCTCTTAACTACCAAGACTTATTTTTAATCTTATATTTTGAATAGTTTCTTCATTTGTGTGTTTTTTTACATTGTTCTCGCTAATAGAAGCAACAAGAATAGTGCACCCAGGATTTTATTTTATTTATTTTAGGAAAACTTACAGCTAAACAAATACAGTAAGTAATAATTTATACAAAATAAGGCTAATTACAAGTTTCCACGATTTTGATAAGATTTTGTAATATCTTGATTTAAAAGAGTGTCCATGGAGTTTCTTGCACGTTCTTCTCTATAAAGATCTACGTTTTGGAATGGGCAACTAGCTTCAACTTTGACTAACTGACAGACTATTTAATTTTGACAATTCCAAAGTGCCTGTAGATGGTTTAATTGAAATAAATGCTTTGAGTTTGAGTTTGTGTTATATTACTTCCTCCTTCTTATATACTACATACGTGGCAATGCTGCCAGTCTTCTGGACACGTGTCCGGATGACAGCGCTGCGGACGAGCAGTGTCCTTTTGTTTTTGTATTATTTGTATTAGTTAGTTAGTCATTTAATTTAGTACCTAGTGTAAATAGTTAGTTATCTATACATATCTACAATCAATATAAAAATTGATCTCCATTTACAACTGAGTTGTACAAGATAAAATCTACATTAGTGGCTGACTACACGTCATTCAAACTATCACATTTACATTATCAGTGAGATTGTATCTTAATTACAACGCCCGCATTAGATCATAATTTCCCACTGCACTTGACCTGCTTTGTGGCTGCAGCCGCTTCAGCGCTGAATATATTAAAGGAATCCTAAAAGCGCTTTCATAACTTTACAAAGGAGAGATACCGTTTGTTTGTGACGTAAATGCTAGTATAACAGCTAAACAGACACTTGAACTGATGAACGGAACCATTCTGTTACCGAACTTGTAGGGAACAGGGAAACAAAGTTATTGTTACACGAAAGGACTATAAGTTTTAGGGAATAAGGTTGTAAATTGAATGGATTAAGCAGGCTGTCAGGAAAAATTGAATGAAAACATTGGGAGTGATTGACGAAATGCTAGAGATGAATGTTTTGATGGATTTTTTTTGGGTTGCGTCGCCTCGCAAATTGAATGTCGTTTTGTTTTTATTTTGGCAATTGATGAGAGGGTTCGCCTCTTTGGGATGACGTTTAGCAGATTTATGAATGAATTAGCGCTGGAGGGATTTAAATGTGGAATTTGGCGTGGAGTGGTGGCGGCTTCGATTTTTAAATATTCTGTACTTTTTAGCCGTAAGGATGAGTTAAGGGTACTTTTTAGCCGTATGGATGATCTAAGTTTTTATTAATATTATTTAAAAAGTATTCATAAGCTTATTATGTTTACCATATAAGTACCTATAGTTAAACACCAATCAATCTCTTCACCAAAGAACAATAACCTCTAACTTACATTCAAACTCATAGATAAGCTATAAAACCATACTTTATAGCCTTTGTTTTCACATAAAATGCATTCATGTTACGGCCAATAGCACCGTTCGTGACTGCAAACCTCGGGTGTAAAGAGATGTCAACTTTTTTGTACGTTTCATGCTAATTAAGAACGATATTTAACACCTAGACGCAGGCGAAACTAAAGTAGGTACTTAATACAAGTATTTCATGCACTTAAAATTCATGTCTGAAGATTGTAAAGGTAGTCGAAAATAACGAAGTTTTTGTAATAGGTTCACGCCTAATTGCACGCGACGGTTTAAGGCTAAAACATTTTTTTATTGACTTTACTTAGCAATGAAACGATTACCTATAGAAATATAGTTTTTTGTACGTAAATATGCTTAAAGTTTTTTTTTTATTTCTCAATATGAATTACAAAGATTTTACATAATTAAGAACATTTTTAAAACCGAAACGCGTGTCTAGTATTTTTATGTAAAGAATTTAAAAACTGTATCATGAAAAATCACAAAGCTTGTTACGTTACTTGTTTGTCCGTACAAAAACATGCCTGCGCCGCGCCGACTTGCGCTCATTGATAATAGTACCTAGGTACCTAACCGTTTGGCACAGAGATTGGATAACCTACTTAGTGTCGCTCGGTGTCCAACTTTTAACCTTCTTTAAATATTTTTGGGACAAAATATAACATGGGGCAAAAATATTGGATTCGATTCAGTTACTTTTTCTGAACAAACTATATTCAGGTTTCGCACTAAAAATAACGTTGTATATGTAGTATCACATATAAAAACTTTGACATAAAAACTAAGCAGCTGTTGTTTTTCTTTATAACAAACCATTTACTTGTTAACATTTAATTTTGTACGCAAATTGGATACGTATGTCCAAGTTGTTTGACAGACTTGAACATACTACAGACGTTTAAATTTCACACTCAATTTGCGTATCGGAAAATTGGAAATCTATACTTCAATGGGTCTGTCCAGAAAGTTTAAAATGTATTTTTAGTCATTGCTTGTTTCAATAATTTATTTTTAGTGGAGGCCTTTTTGTTGGAGGCCTTTTTGCACTTCCTAAATCCTAATTGCGTAACACACTGTCAATCACAATCTGAATCATTTTGAAGGATATTGCTAATTCATTGCTTCTCAAGTTCGAAAAATTTGTCCGCTCAACAACGTAAATAACGCAATGAATGTCGTTGAACTGTCAAAATAAAAGCCATTGATACTGTTAGTGTGTTACGCATTTACCCTGCTGGTTCATTCTATCCTTAACCTTCCTTTAAAACACAACGCCTCTCTGTGTATACGCCGACTGAGTGCCTCCAGGGGGGCTAAAAAAAAGCACAACATTCTATCCAGCGATAACTACATAATCAGCATATTATAATGTTCCCACTGCTTGGACACCGGCCTCCTCTCGGTGAGAGGAAGTGGGCCGTAATCCACCACGCGGGCCCAGTGCGGGTTGGCGGATGTCACATGTCTTCGAATTTTTGGTTCTAGGACATGCCGGTTTCCTCACGATGTTTTCCTTCATCGTTTTGAGAGCTGTGGTGATGAAATAATTTACACAAAGTAAAGCGCCTGTCTGGGTTGGCCACCACTGCTCCTCAGCGATAACCATGACAATAAAAAAGTCAAAAATGTATAGGACTGGTATAAGTTACCGTAGAGCTTATGGCAATTCTGTTGAAAGTCGTTGTAGAAATATACGAAACGTTTTGAAAGTCATTGCCACTGGTCTTTATGACCCTCAGAACTATAACTCATATGGTTTAAGTAATTTCTATAGGTCATAATTTTGTTAATAAAAGGCCATAATTATTTTGGTAAAACCATGTATTTATTTGTGATTTAGAACGTTCGAAATTATACAGTTAGCAGCATGGGCTCGTCCGAGCAGGCAGCCTCGTGACGTCACTCAAAACTGGCCGCGGTGTGCGCCCGCGACCGGCAGTCGACCCCCTTCTTTATAAGTATTTTTTTTTTTTTATGTATTTATTTTATCCCACAAAGTACAATTACAGTAAAATATAGGTGTTAAAAAATATTGTAGGTACTAGGACTTGTGGGAGTCAGGAATACAAACTAGGATACCCTGTGCTATGGACTCCTGGCCCCCCTCGCCGAGATTGGAATTTTCACAAATAATTGCACGTAAGACATGTTCTCTATGAGTGTCGAACGTATTCCATGTGTTTTGATGGATAGAACATACCTCTAATTAAACGTGTTGATTTCGATATAAAGGCTTTAATTCAATAATACAGCGGTTCTTGTAGGTCTAAACATATTCATCTGAAACAAACGTTCTATTCTCGATACTAAAATTGGAGCCAAATTGAACAGTTTATACGAAAAACCGCCTGCAATTGGTCCCTTTATGTGCCAATAACCATTGATAACTGTGCCAATTGGCACATAACGCGTCTTAGAGGTACCTATTGGCATCACAGTCGTGGGAAAGATGAACTGTTATACAGTTTCTGATTGTCAATTTCGGGATTGAGCCTTTTATAATGATTCTTTAAGATATTTTATGGGATGTTTAAATGTAAATGAAGTAAAGGGTGTAGTATTAAAATAATAATAAGAATATGTACAAGTATATAAAAAGGAAAGGAAAGAATCAAAGGGCATCAAAAATTTCATCCGCATCGCTGTCAACAGGAAACGTGCCCAAAAGACTGGCAGCATTGCCACGTTGTATGGCAATGCTGATTCTTTGGCCAAAAAATAGACCAGCCCTCTGGTCACGTGAAGAGTCGACCAACCGCTTGGCGATGTCTCGAAATACTACGTGGGCACTCGGGCCCCATGGCCCTAGAGTTTCAACCCCAAACGGCTCAAACATATACGTTCCAAAGAGATTGGAGTATTTGCGCCGTTTGAGGTTTTCCGCACCTGCAGCAGCTGCCCCAGCACAGCTCACCGTGCTTGGAAGATGGGATGGCGCAAGGGTGTCGACACACGTTGCATCCCACACCAAAGGCCTACCAACCTTCCAAGGCATTATGGTCATTATTCAAGGGTGTATGTAAGGATCGTAGCAGATGGCGTCCAGTAGTTTCTGTCTACCCCTATAAGGATAAAGCGTGATTTCATATACCTATTTCTGCAGGTATGTATTTTTTTTGTTTTTAGGGTTGCGTACCTGAAAAGGTAAAACGGAACCCTTATAAGGACGCAGTCGGGTAAAAAGTCAGAACGCTAAGCGAAAACGAAATAATAGCGCGGACAGGCGATGCGATGTGATGTGATTTAAAAAAACATAATGATCTCGCCGTAAAAATACAAGACAAGAACATCTTCACGCACTATTCCTCAATTCGCTCGAACATGAAACATTCGCCAATAAATTACCAGCTACATATAATACTCTTCACAAAGACGCGGAACTAACTAGATACCTCTTTATATAATATTCCATTATTCTCAAGACGTTTTACTGAACAATAACCGCTGGAAAGTATCCGTAAGGATCTCTTTTAATGAGACTAGGTGGGTGTGAGAGGTCTTCGATAAAATGGGCAGTAAAGTCTTTGTGAATTGTAAAGTGTGTACTAGACTAGAATAGTTTTGTGTTTATGGTCAAGCATCAGCATTAGGTAGTTGAAAACCATTGTAATGGGTTTGTCATAAATGTGCTTGCTTATTTGTACTTGATTATCCACAGACTTATAGACAAAAAAACCAGAAGGCCTGTTCCCGTAATTAAGAGTAAACTAGTCGAGAGCTCGAACTCACTGGTGGTCATGGCCAAACAGCACGCTGTCTCACCTGGCTTCGTGTCCGACAGAGCTAGTATCAGTGATGAGCAGTTAGACGCTAGTCTACACGAACAACGTCTAGTTCTCACGCACAGAAACACCGTTCCGAACTGATAGGCGCGAAACGAAATTCGAAAAGTGCTTCGGAAGATTGAGTTTTATGAAAAAAACACTGCATAAATCAATTACAAATAAAGTTTATTGGACTTCTCGATAACTGAGCTTTGTCGGTACCGACTTGGTTTTGAAGATTTTACAGTTCTTTTATTACTTATTTACACCCAAAGTTACGTTAAAATAGCAAGAACGAATCTTTGTTGGCTCATAACTTTTTAATGGCTTTTTATTTTACTATTTTGTTTCCAATCAAATTAATAATAAGTCAAAACGCTATTATGTTTTACTTTGGATGCACAATGTCAAACAGTGGATTAATAATCTCCCAAAATTTGTATGGAAAAAATATCGACTAGTGGCACCTTAAAAACGGTCATTTAGTCGCAATCTTATCTCAGCGACAATCAATGTCAAAAACTTGTTAAAAATTTAGGGAAATTACAGGTATTTTTGGCAGATTGAGACTGAGATCAGGGGGCCTAAAAAGGCTACTTTGGCAGAATCATAAAAGGATAACATTATGAATCATCAAATGACCCCTCCCGCTCTGGGTGGAGCGGAAGGGAGTGTCAAACTCTTACTGACTAAAACCCACCCGTGTTCCTTCCTTAGCCCTTTATGTTCCGGGCCAGCGGTAACCCTTTCGGACAATCCCGCTGACCCGGCAGGCTTCGGCCCTATGGGGCCCCTCCTCGATGCTGACATCTCTTTGAGGTGCGCGTGGAACACGTACGCGCCGGCCGGCACGGGCCTGGTCCTGATCGGACGGTGAGCTACCCATTACTCTCCGCCCGCAGGCCCGCGCCTACGGTGGCCGGGAGTCGTCGCGCGGCTCCCGACGCCCGGAGCGTCTCCCGCGGCGGCTGGGACGGGAGGCTCTCTCCCTGAGCCGTCCCGCCACCTCCTTCGCTAGCATGACTGCTTCGCAGAAGGAGGTGACTGCCTCCCACTCCCTCTCGCCCCGGACCATGGCTTGCACCAGGGCCGGGCGCGAGAGGTCGCCGCCGCTGCCGATCGCCTCTACGAGGACACGGCGGTGCTCCGCCCAAGCGGGGCAGACCTCCACCGTGTGCTCCACCGTGTCCTCTGGGCGATCCTGGCAATGGTGACACCCGGGCGTTTCCTCCCGCCTGATGATGTGCAGGAACCTCCTGAAACTTCCGTGTCCGGTGAGGACCTGCGTCAGGCGGTAGGTGAGGGCATGACACTTTATCACAGAAAAGTCACACAGTAAGCAAACGCAGTAATGAACGTGTGTTTATGTCATGTGGGTATTCTTGTTAGAAAGCCTTTGCCCTAAACTGGAATATGATCTACATAAACTGTTACTTACCTACCTAGTAAATAGGGCTGATTTTTCAATCGTCCGATATTTTTTACTCGTGGAATGATATCGATGTCTGACAGTTTTTGTATGGAAAAACTGTCAAAAATTCAAAATTATTCCTCCGATAAAATTATCTGGCGTTGGAAAAATCGGCTTAGTTAGACATTGGACTTATTCGCGAAATGACCTGTAGTCGTTATGGAATTTTTCGCGATATGCCTCATTCTGAAAATGCCCATTTCGTGAAAAAACCTAATCTACTTTGGACTCATTCGCAGAAAGACTTATTCTTAGAAAGACCTATTCTCGATATGCCCTATTTTTTTCTTAGTGTTCGTTAATGAAACTATGAATGTACTTTGTTAATTAAACCATTAATTCAGAGTATTTCAGAAAGGTAAAATTATTGATATTTAAATGAAGCTATAACTAATAACTTAGTTAATAAAATTGAGTCTATTTATATTCTGTTTCTTCGCAGTATATTTCATAAAAAGTTTGCCATTGTTTACTGAAGGTTGCCATTTGAAGCACTCAAAATATGTATTAGGTTTTATTAAAAAAAATCTAAATCCACATAAAACTTTGTTACATTACATCCAAAAATTAATTTCGTTCCCGATTAAAAAAGGTCGGCTCACAAGTTTAATCTTTTAGCCACACAACATTTTTCTCATAGTCTCGTCACTTTCCCCGACACCCCACCATGTTTACCAGTAAAGAAGATTTTCAAACTCCATTGTGCCCCCTCCTTTACGTACCTATATCATAATGGTCTACATTCCCGCCTCCTTTCAAAGGTTTTCCATCGAAATTAAGAAAGTTTAATGAATTGTGGCGGCAATTTCTTTCGGCTTTTTAAAGATTTCCTGTGTGTATTAGAATATTTGATGAAAGGTAGTCTTGTGGTTGGCAGATGTGGGAGGTTCGTTGTATCGCTTTGATTCTTGCCCTTGGGGAAAGGCAAAGGATGATTTTTTAAGATCTTTCGTGGAATTGGGTGGGTATATGGGAAACCCTATGTGTATACCGTAATTAATTTTTACTTTGCTAAAATGTGTGTTTTTGTAAGAATCGAGATATATTTGGAGATGAGAAAATTGGGGGTGTATAGCAATTAGATAAACCAGGCTTGTTTAAAAAAAAAATTCTATCGATTCGTATTCAAAAAAATCTCAACCATGTATGCAAAGGTGGGTCAGCTATTTACTTTAACTGACTGTACATGTACAGACGCCAGCACATCAAGCTACTACAATCTGTCAAATTTCTTTAACAGATTTTCAACTTTATCGCTAATGTATAAGGTTCAAAGTTGATTGTTAAAATTTGACAGTTTCGGGTAGCTTGATGTGCTGGTGTCTGTACTATAGTTTCTTATATCTATGGGTGCACCCTAACTCTCCAGAGAATCCAGGCGTGATGTAATGATATGATAAAACTCCTAGAAAAATAATGATAGAAAATAGGAAATTGTCCTTTTGCTTATAGATTTATTTTTATAAGAATTTGATTATTATCTCCAAATAAATCTTACTTGTCTGAACACCGACATGAGCTTTATCCGTGATGTAACATATTGGGCTGGGAAAATTCAATACGATTGAAGAAGTAATATATCAATATACTAGAAGTGAATGACTAGAAGGCACGAACAATGCCACCATAGGAATATCAAAACAGGTTAAAAGCCAGTAAATAACCTCCAAGTCAAATCATCGGTTAATGTATTAGATTTACACGTATTTATTGGACCTAAACTGCAATTTATAACACATAAAGAGTGGCTCACTTATAATATCGTAAATCGTTCATAATCACGCCACAAGTGCCGATTTATGAAGTCGCCCGCAGAGGTCGCTTTACATAATTCTTGTTTTTGAAAACATACGGGAGGCTGCTGTCGGGACGGCACCGACAGACGAGACGTTTTAAAACATGGTTTCTACAAAAGCGGAAATGAAGGGATATGTCTCGAAATACCATTCGTATTCATATCTTTGTTTGCGTTTTTTTTTATTATGTAGATACTCGAGTTAACGATTTATTCCGGTCTGATCACCTGAACCCCCCCTTCCACCCCCCCCACCCCCTAGTTCGTCTTTAATCTCTGTCTTATCCACTTTATCTATTTTACTCTTTTTGACAGGTAAGAACGTATCTCTTTGTATACATTTGTTTCTGTGATTTACGTAATTTGCTACAATGGACTATGCTAAGGTACACATTACGGACCCTGTAGGTTCAGAAAAAGTATAAAATTAAAAATCAAATTAAGAATCATTTGTCAATTTTTAGATATTGATAGTTCGATGCTAAGGCCCAGATTGAGATGGCGGGATGAGCTCCTTCAATAAAGATTGGTCTTTGGCAGCTCTGTACAGAGAGAAGTGGAAAGAGAATAGGCAGGCATTTGCCCAGCAGTGGGACATTAAAGGCTGATAAAAAAAGTATGATATTGTATGGTTGTGTTTTAGTTAAGCGGAGGTATGTCAGAACAACGCAAGCCGCAAGACGCATTATTGATTTTTCGATATATTACCACTCGTCTCTGCTTTTGTGGAAACCGAGCCTAACGTTCGGCTGTGAATATAATCACACTAATATTATAAAGGCGAAAGTTTGTGAGTGTGTGTGTGTGTTTGTTACTTCTTCACGCTCAAACGGCTGGACCAATTTTGATAAAATTTTGTATGGTGGTAGCTGACACCCTGGATTAACATATAGCCTACTTTTGGTCCCGATATTCCCACGGGATCGACATTTACGCGGGTGAAACCGCGGGGCGCAGCTAGTTACTTATATAAAATACCAATGCCAAGCAGGTGTCTATTAAACATCATGCAATAAATATCAAACATTACATAACATTATATTGTAATGAATTATTGATTACATTACAGCCATGTTCATTCATAATGCACTACGCCATCCAATCAATGACTGACATGACATTTACTGCGAAAATTAACATCCGTCCCGTCTGCTTCGATGCGGAACAAAATGCTTGTATTAATCACGTGGTTATGAATAGCTTTGATGATTCGAACCATCAGTTGTATAGTAATTAATAGAATACCGTACATATATTTTTATGAATGACTCTACCTATTCTATGAAATTGATTATCATCTACCTAAGCCTTTTCCCCAACTATGTTGAGGTCGGCTTCCAGCCTAACCGGGTGCACCGTAGCGACTGTCAAAGGTCTACTAATCCCAGAGGACACGGTGGAGCACACGGTGGAGGTCTGCCCCGCTTGGGCGGAGCACCGCCGTGTCCTCATAGAGGCGATCGGCAGCGGCGGCGACCTCTCGCGCCCGGCCCTGGTGCAAGCCATGGTCCGGGGTGAGAGGGAGTGGGAGGCAGTCACCTCCTTCTGCGAAGCAGTCATGCTAGCGAAGGAGGTGGCGGGACGGCTCAGGGAGAGAGCCTCCCGTCCCAGCCGCCGCGGGAGACGCTCCGGGCGTCGGGAGCCGCGCGACGACTCCCGGCCACCGTAGGCGCGGGCCTGCGGGCGGAGAGTAATGGGTAGCTCACCGTCCGATCAGGACCAGGCCCGTGCCGGACGGCGCGTACGTGTTCCACGCGCGCCTCAAAGAGATGTCAGCATCGAGGAGGGGCCCCATCATAGGGCCGAAGCCTGCCGGGTCAGCGGGATTGTCCGAAAGGGTTACCGCTGGCCCGGAACATAAAGGGCTAACGAAGGAACACGGGTGGGTTTTAGTCAGTAAGAGTCTGACACTCCCTTCCGCTCCACCCAGAGCGGGACGGGTCATTTGATGATTTCCCATCAGCAAAAAAAAAAAAAAAAAAAAAAGTGTCTACTAATGATGGCCGGAGTTGCGGAGGCACAGCGGATCTCGATAGGTAATGGATGGTCACCCATCCACGGATGACCTCGGCTAGCATTGCTTAACCATAGAGGTGCTAAATACCATAGCCCCAAACTCCACTCTATAAAATTGATGACAGTTCAAATCACCCGTCCGGGAGATGAGTTTAATTTATGTTTTCTAGAAACAAGTAGGTCTAGGTATGTGGTCTAGTTGTTTTGGTAATTGATGTCCGGATTCCTATTCCCTGATAATAATGATTCATAAGCCATAAAATTGTTGGAGAAATTCGAATTTAGCAAACAGAACGGTGACTTTGGCGCGCCCGTTCCAAAAACTCGCGGGCCCTATGTCCTCACACAAAAGGTTTCATGAGAAGACAATTTTGCTGTCGGGTCGTCGGTCGTTGTAAATTTCCCGTAATAATATGTCCAAGTGACGTTTGGCTACCTTTCCCGAACTTTTGTCGTGATTTCTTTGTAAAGCCTTTTAAAATTTATGAAAGTGACTGTCAAATTATACTCTTCGGAAGGTTAATAAAGTATAAAAGGGGCTTATGGTAAATGGTAATGTGTCATTTCATAAAAATTGTCTGTAAGGCTGTATGAGCGCTTCCTTTTATAATAATGGTTTTGGACATCAATAACGGTGTTTCGAGACCTGTTTTGTATTGACTGCGGATAATTTATGGGCTTTGAGATTTCTTTGTGTGAGAATTTATAGGCATTTCATACTGTTTTGTATCGAATAGGTATTTGTAATATAGTATTATGGCGTTTTAGAACCTTGTTTTATGGTAATTTTGGTTTGAGTTGGTTATTTTGTAATAATAAGAAAATATTGTGATTTTATTAAGTTTTATTTTATTCTCATGTAGGTACATACCTACATAGGTACTTACGTCTATGATTACCATACCATTTTTATTATATTTTCAAATTCAAAAGGGTCACGCCTGCTTCCAACTTTTATTTAATTTAAAATGGGCTTGTTTTTAGCTTTTCAGTTCTTTTAACTTAAGTTTTTTACCGCAGTCGGGTTTTTATTTTTTTTAATAACTTTTTTTATTGCCAGCTTTTTAGTTTACAAATGTGAAAGATTTCGCTTACGATTTACGACGACGATTTAGTTCTTGGTACGTGTTTTTTACGATTTGTCACTTCGAATTACTTTTAACCATTTAAGTTGTTTATATTTTTGTAATCATCTTTTAAAGCCCTTTATTTTGGTACCCCACTCGAGGAATCGATTGAGGTGTGAATCGTAAAAATCGGCCCAGGCGTTTGGTCTGTATAGTGCTTCAAAGGAACATACTAACATACATACATACATAAGCTGATAAACACATTACCACTCCTTTGCGTCGCGCAGTCAGGCAGGGTAAAAAGCCATTGTGCCTCGCGTGGATCCACGTTCATGCGAAAGGTTAACCACCTAAGTGTAAAAATAATTAATATTCAAATAAACTTTACCAACCAACCATAAAATTAGCCTAAGCGTTAACAAAACTCTCAAATCTCAACTGAACTCGAGAGAAAATTAACAAAATTTAGCCTACAGGCTAATCAGCAGCGGCGCAAATTCGTTAGCCGTAATAAAATAGATAATCCGCCTAGGGTTCGTAAAGTAATTAAAAAAGTTTAATTGCATGTTATAAGACGGGCTTCGTTCAGTCAATTTCGTTTAACTAAACCGCTGTATCATTGGGGACACGTTTTTGTTAGATGTATCGGTATTTTGTTCTTTGGATTTTTTGTTTCATTTCTTTGGAGCTCTAAAAATAGCTGCTCAAACGGGAATACCCCATTTACCTCACTTTAACATAAAACGCCTGTCCGACAAAAACGTTGTTTAAATAAAATTTGACAAAATTCATACACTCATCTCACAGAACTTCAGACATGGCGTGGTCGTCTTCCGTTCATCTATTGACACGTCACAGTCAGGTTTACTAGAGAGCCAAAAGAGCGTTGAGCGCGGAGAGAGTGTGAGGGACGGAGGCCTGGGCTAGTAAACCCTATTAAAACATCTTCTTACCCTGTCGATAACAATCTAAATGGACTCGGCCCAGAATTCGGCTACTTGTTTGGCGCCATCACCAGCGTCCACCAGTTCCTGTAACGTGCAGCTGACAGGACACGCAGGACACGATATTAAATGTCCCATCGTTTGTGGAACAGCACAACATTTACACTCGGTAGAGACAAGTACCCATTATAGTGACGTATACTTTTATTCACAAGTTCTAGCAAGCTGTCCAATAGGTAAGTTCCATTAGAACTAACACACCCCATGCGTACCTATATTACGCAATTAGCCTATATTGTACCCACTGCTGGGACACAGGCCGTTCCCTGGTTCCGCAGGTTCCGTGCCTCGGAAAGCACGTTAAGCCGTTGGTAAAAAAAAAAAAAAAAATCGTTATGGGTAGTCAGAAGCCCGAAAGTCTGACAACCAGTCTTACCAAGAGGTATCGTAATACCCAGTAACTGGGTTGTGGAGGTCAGATAGGCAGTTGCTCCATGTAAAATACTGGTATTTAGCTGCATCCGGTTAGACTGGAATCCGACCCCAACATAGTTGGGAAAAGGCTAGGCAGATGATGATGATGGGACACAGGCCTCCTCTCAGTGAGAGCGAGTGGGCTGTAATCACAGAACAGATAAAACCTTCTTTATCTGTTCTGTGGCTGTAATACTCGTACACCATGCGTGACTAGTGTAGGTTGGTAGAAGTATTTTTGGTTCTAGGACATGCCGGTTCTCTCCCGATGTTTTCCTTCACCGTTTTGAGAGCAGTGGTGATGAAATTTTTACAGAAAGTCGAGTCTGGGTTCGAACCTACGACTTGCAACTCGTAAGTCGGGGCCAATACCAGGGGCCCACCACTACTCTCCGGTGCGTATATTGGGTATATATATTGTAGTACATTGGTGGGTATTTGTAAATTCCTTGAATCCCACTTGACTCTAACGAGCTAAGCAGAGTAACAATTAATGGAGTGACATACTTGAAACTATCTTAAGTGCAGCACTAATTACGTAACACACTATCAATCACAATCTGAATCATTTTGAAGGATATTGCTAATCCATTGCTTCATATGTTAGAAAAAAATTGTCAGCTCAACATCGTATATAACGCAATGAATGTTGTTGAACTGTCAAAATGAAAGGCAGTACTACTGTTAGTGTGTTACGTAATTACCCCGCAGGTACCTATCTTTAGACTCACGTTTACAGTCATCTCACCTGATGGTAAGTTATGATATGGTCGACGATGGTGCTCTATTGAAGTAACCCATTCACTCAAGTCTAGAAGACTATCCAGCTATTTATAAGAGAAACTTTAAGTTTTATTAACACAACCCTTCTTTAGTGTTCACCTTTGTTATACAGGGTTATTGGTAAAACATTAACAACCTCTTAAGAGGTCATTGTACTCATCATTATGAACAACTTTTACAATAGTAAAAGTTCCATAGGACCAAACATGAACTGAAATCGCGAAAAAAAAAAACAGCTGTTCCCTACATTTATGTTCGTATAACTCGTCAAAATGTAGGGAACAGCTGATTATTTTTTTGCGATTTTAGGTTTGTTCCCATAGTAAAAATTGATCATAATAATGAGTACAATGACCAGAGGTTGTTAATGTTTTACCAATAACCCTGTATACCTAAGGAGTTCTTCTGCAAAATGTTATGTTTCTAGACCCAGCGCTTTAGGCTGCACGATTTCCCATAGGCAAAAATTACGAATTTCCATACGAACTTTCATCCCCTATTTCCTTTCAACCCCTTTCAGTTTTAGTCTCGTTTTTTTGTGGGTCGTCGCCTACTCTTTAAATCCGTCAATGAAGATTAAGGACCCGTCTGAAAGTAGTTCAAAACTTCGAAGTGAACCCAACACCCCATTAGTAAATTTTTTTGAACGAGAAAAAACACATTGGGGTTAAGGACAACTGTCAAAATCATGGCGTCATTCATTTTTAGGTCGGACCCCCAACTAATCTTATGTCCGTAGGTGATACGCAGTAGGAATAGTCTGTAACTTCGGCCCAAAACTACGAATTTCGTGCTTAGGGAGTAGACCTTCGGGCTGTCAACTTTAGTTCTGTCAGTAACGTCACTGTCAAAAAAAGTTATGTCTAAGCTTATAAGTAGTAATTAAATGTAAGAGATTAAAATATGATTGAATGTGATTTGAAAATGATCTGTGCTTGAGTTTTTTGTGCATTTCATGCTTCGAGACCCAACGGTTTAGGGTTCTGCGTTGTCTGTCAGTGATTTAACGATTTTTATTAAGTAAGTAGAGTAATTAATCGTCACGTCACTTCCACTCCACTTCACTTCAAACAGACATTCAGCCACGTACCTACATATAATGCCTAATAGAATCACTAATGTAAATACTATTGAATGAAGCGTCAATTAATTAGGACGTCTATTCACGCTCACTGATTGACGTGACAACGTCCGAGAGACACACCTGATAGGAATCGATATGCCAGTGGTAATCGATTCCGAACGACGGACATACACGCTTCCTGCGATTCCTCAAAGGATTGGGCTGTGTGTGGTGGGCTATAACGATTATTGCTAGCTCGGAAACTGATTTTGAAATGCGAGGTGTGTATTGTTTTTAATTATTATTGATATTTTTAATGTCTTGAGTTGAATTGAAATTATCATTCAACGCGTTTTGTTATCTTCGACGCTTATGTACTGACTTTAATTTTTCAACGGAAGAAATAAAATAGTATGTCTCCATATAAATTTAATTTTGTATTCAGTATTTTTGTAGATAGTTTTTGTTTAGATCACCAGTTACTGTCGGAATACTACAAACATCGTTCACAAACAAAACTGAAACATAATATTCTCGTAATCTTATTACACGGCCTATTTCATTTACATAGCCAACACAGAATCCCAGACATATTTATTGCTGAACCAGACAAAACATCACTTTATAAATATATTCTCCACATTACTCAAAAAATAACACTATCAAAGAAAACCGACGAAAATTCTCCATTCTTCCTTCTCGCTAAAACAAATACCCCTGTGTTTATTCACCCGGAGCCTTAGATTACCCCAATGGCCAACTTTTATTGGGACCTACAAGTTTGGCTTGCTTATACTTCAACCTACTTTGGGACCCAACCGTACCCCATGACATACAAACGAAAAGCCATACATTTTTAATGGAATAGACGTAACGCGTTTTATGGAAAATTTCTACAAATGGAATGCGTGAGTGGGATTATGAGGTCGGGATGTTTTTTGCTAGTTATTTTTTTTAGTTTGGTGATGTAGGATTTAGTATGAATTAATTGTAAAAGGTGACCTTTTAAGTAAAACTAGCTGCGCCCTGCGGTTTCACCCGCATAACTTTTGATCCCGTGGGAATATCGGGATAAAAAGTAGCCTATATGTTAAGCGCGGTCACTGTCGGACTGCATAGAAAAAAAGGGAAGCGCGATGACACAACGCTGGTAATTTATTGCAAAATATGAAGCAATTATTTAATTACAAAAAATCTGTTGTTTGGACTAAAAAAATAAATTATAGCTAGGCAGATGAATGTTGTGTGTCACAGCTGAAGTGGAAAAATGTCAACTAACTTTTAGGTGCCACTGTAAGTTATCTGGCGATTGAAAAACCCAAGTCTATTTTACTGGAAAATTACTAAGCTACAACCATTTGACCTAACACGTAGATAGACCAACTATATTAAAGAACACGGATCCCTAATCTCCAAAGGTAAAAAGGCACCTTTCTAATTTGTCTTAAATTAAAAATAGCCTTAACCTCAATCAGAAGGGAAGCCATTAGTTAGCTTTTTCTTGTCCCGACTTTGTTCAGTTGATTTATCGCTAGGTTCTACTTGTCACTGAAACTTTGTGATGAAATGTTTCTTTTAGAAATCACTCACAGGTCTGGCTTTTTGGCTCACTAATTACTATTTAGTTTGGAATTGTTTATGCTGTGAAATTAGGAGTACCTAGAACTTTTGTTTGTTAAATATAAACGGTTTCCCAGTCCAGCTGTGATTTTCACCGCTCTAACCGTATAGCTCAGAAGTGGCCCCAAATGGACCCGAATACACGAAACTACGCTGGATCGGTAACGGATCCCATCGGACCCGAAAATGACGACATACGACACACTAAATTGATAAATAGTACCTATATAATCGAATACAGCAAACAAAATCAGAAAAATATATGATATTCTTGAGGTTAAATGCTAGGTAGATAGTGTGTTGAAAACATAATACCTACAACTAATTTGATATGATAAAAAAAATCGTGAAGATACCTCTAAAAACTTTATTTTTACAATAAAAACCATACTAATATGCATACAATCATTCTGATTTCTACAAGCAACATAGTAGTGTTTAAATTCTTAAATCCAAACAATAGATTTTTAAATAATTGCTTCATATTTTGCAATAAATTACCAGCGTTTTGTCATCGCGCTTCTCTTTCTTTTCTATGCAGTCCGACAGTGACCGCGCTTTAGGTCATGTAGTCCCCTAAAAATTGTATTACCAATAAGATTATTTTGTGAAATAACAGGCATACAAATGCTCCGAAAAAAAAGCCATGTGGAGTACCGCCACATATCTGACACCGCAATACCGATACCAATCTACGCATACCATAGACATGAAACGCAACACAATCATCGACGCTGGGGGGCCAAAGTATATCAAAGAACATATATATAATGCTGCCATCAGACTTCAAAGGTTCTGCACTCGGTTGTAATGAGAGCACTCTGTGGCATGGCGGTAAATTAAAAATATTTTCAAATTGCAACCCAGTGTTGTGCGGTTGTGGTACCGAAAGTTTTAAATGTGATGTGTGTTTTAATCGTCTTTGCAGGTTTTTTTCTAATAGTGGTGTCTGTTCTTTTGTTTTTATTGAAGGAGTTGATCTACCAGTCGTACCAACTTATCTGTGAACTGAAAGAGGACGGCACCGTCGATTTAGTGTTGCTAATTAATATAAAGATAAGTTGGTAGGAGTGTAGCTTTGCTTGAAAGATAATCAGTTTCAGATAATGTCTTGTTCTTGATAGTGCTATGGTTTCGCGCTTTGAATCATACAATCATATTTTGGAATGGTTCTTTTTTCAAATTAGGAATCGAAACAGATTATTTTGTACAGACGCCAGCACATCAAGCTACTACAATCTGTCAAATTTCTTTTATAGATTTTCAACTTTATCGCTTTAACATAAGGTTCAAAGTTGATCGGGAAGTTAGTTATAATCTCATCTCAGCGAAAATCAATGTCAAAAACTTGTCAAAAATGTAGGGAAACTAGAGGTATTTTTGACAGATTGAGACTGAGATCAGACTGTGAACGTTCTTAGAATTACGAGAATTGTCCCTCTGGTACTACGGGAAGTTGGCTGGTCGTAGTATGAGCAAAATTAAAAAATTGTGTTCTTATGTAATCTTCATAAAATGGGACCAGTATTTTGTTTAATTTGACATTTATGGTAAACTAGCTGCGCCCCGCGGTTTTACACGCATAAGATTCGATTCCGTGGGAATATTGGGATAAAAAGTAGCCTATATGTTAATCCAGGGTGTCAGCTACCTCCATACAAAATTTTATCAAAATTGGTCCAGCCGTTTGAGCGTGAAGAAGTAACAAACATATAAACACACCCCCACGCACACACAAACTTTCACCTTTATAATATTAGTGTGATCACCATTTCAATATTTATAGCTACTGAAAACCACAAGTCGACATCCCTACGCCACCGACTAACATTGTTTTTGTCTCTTTGGGCACACGACCATTTTAATACACGCTTGACCACGCATTACGAGTATTTTTGTCGTACTCGTACCCGTAACACGAGTGTGTTTGTCGTGACGGTTTGTAGGATTTTACTCGATTTTTATTTTACCAAAGGCGGTATGTAAGCCGCGTTTAATTGCGATTTATTTTTCATTTTTATACAGGATTTTTTGGCGGAAAATGTATTAACGTGGGTGGTTTTAATAACTCGTTTATGTTTTGCGTAATATGACAATGTTTTTTGAAAATTTCTTTCACGAGTGGCGGTAGGTACCGTACACCAGCTGACGCAGGTTGGGCAGGCAACATTGCTACTATATCTACTACTACTATATAATTTCATAAAGTTAAAGAGATCAAACGAAACATTTAATATTGGTGGTACTATTGACTTAAAATTTCAATTTTGCATTGCCATAAATTTTAATTTTACATTGGCATACAACGTGGCAATTCTGCCAGCCTCTTGGGCACTTATCCTGTTGACAGCGATGCGGTTTTTTTTGTCATTATTTCCCTTCTTTTTAGCGTGTATTTTAATATTGCAAATTGAGATATCCGTTGAGATTAATTTTCTTAAATTTCAATTAGGGAATCGAGAATTCAAGCGCCAAAGTTTTCACCTAAAATATCTAAAACAACGCCAAAACTCAGTACCTACTCCAACATAACAACCCAATCTCAAACCTCAATATACTTGACTAAAAGCTCATAAAATCGTCGTTAAACTTCCGTTTATCTTAGCGAAAAACAGGCATAATTATAGAAGCTTTTCTTCGAAAACCAAATACTCTGTTAAAGTAACTCGAAAATAACAAATGGTAGGTTAGATCCTTCGCACGTGCTGTCGTGGGAGTTAATTCCATCGGTTTTCCCAATAAAACTTGGGTAATACAGTTTTGTAGAAGCGGAGGTTTGTGCGGTAGTAATACACGAACTGTTTGTTGTGTTTGTCAACTGCGTTATTGCATGTTTGAAGTTTATGTATTGTAGTGTCTTTGAGTGGTTGGCTTAGCATAAGGATATTAGCGTCTTAGCTTGTTTGGATATATTACGGAGCAATGGCAATAGAAATAATTACAAAATTTGCTTATTACGGCTTTGTTTACTGGGGTAGTCCTTTCAGTCCTATCAGCCTGAAGAAGCAAGAAACTCACACTCACGACTATAGCTACATAAAATAGGTATAAAGCCTACTTACTACTAATGCTAGTCAGAAATAGAGACAGGTACCATTCCCTGTTTCTAGCTGACTGTAAGATAGCACACAGTCTAACCATCTATGAAATATAAAATTGTGAGAAAGAGGGCTCCCCTACTTCGTTCTTTTGTTTTTCAAAGGAAATATTTTTTGAAACTTGGTTGGTGGTTATATTCTCTTTGGTTGAAAGCAAGCCAAGTTGTGGGCCGCAATAAATCTACAAATACAGCGTTTATCGGTATGGTGCGATACAGATCATCAAACTGAAGAACTTTCTCCATGGGATCATCATCGTAATCGCGAAAACATCAGCTGTTCCTTACAAGACAGCTAATAATCTCTATTACGATATTGGTCCCGAGTAAGTGGTTCAATTTGATGATCTGGGGCCTAAAAAGGCCAAAAGGCAGAATCATAAAAGGATAACATTATGAATCACAATAGACAGTTAACTGTTAAGTTACTCGTATCAAATCCCATTGGTGAAAGATTTTACAGTTTTTTTTTTTTGTCTGTTCTAAAATACCAATCAATCCAATCCTAATCCAATCCCAATCTCTTTGATTAAACTTAAGTAGTGCAGCGAAAAAAAAAAGAAAAACACGGATTGTCTTCGCCATATTATTATGATTCATAATGTTATCCTTTTATGATTCTACCAAAGTGGACTTTTTAGGCCCTGATAAGTACCACAACCTTAAAACTGACCACATATTTCCGATACACCCTGTAGAGGTACTAAGATGTTATCTAATAAGACAATTAGTACCTACTAATTATCTTGTCGCCCAGAGTATTAATCCAATTAGGTAATTAAAACCATGTTGGTAAGGGTGGATAATAATTAATGGTGTGGTGACAGGTTAGTAGTCTAGGACATCAATATGTAATACCTACCTTATGTAAGTAACACCATTTAGAAATTCATACTAATATTATAAATGCAAAAGTGTGTCTGTCTGTCTGATGAAATTTGGTATTGAGATGGTTTGAGTCCCGGGAAAGGACATCCCAGTATGTGGCTGTCCCACCATTCAGCTATAGTTTTAGTTTAGTTTTTTGTATTATGTTTTTTCTCTTTTTTTTTCTCTCTCGCTCTCTTCTGTTCGTGTATATTAAACCATTTTGCATGCCGTAAGGTAAAATGTATTGGGAGTCTCCACAAAATAACCATAATATATGTAAGTATGCCTACATTTTTGGCAAATAAATGATTTTTATTTCTATTAACGAGGTTTGTAGGGCCAACATGGCTAGAGATCGCACAAGACAAGGGGGTTTGGAAGGAAAAAGGGGATGAGAGGACTCTAAGAAAATTGTTATTTTAAAGTAAAAACAATAATGAAACAACGTTCCAACAATTTTGTTCTAGAAAATGACAAAGAAAATACCTGCCAGTTTTCCAGGTATTTAATCCAAGTGGGTTGGCAGTAAAGCTAGGTCCCTGTAACAATCTACTTAGCGCTAGAATTCGAGCAACGTTGATGAATTTCGTAATAAATGTTGAATACTCTGGAGCAGGGAATTGCTTCGATTTTACTTGTTTTGTTTGTGTACCGTGAAAAGCTTTCATTATTGACGTTTTATACAAAATATTTGTACTAAAGAAATGTCTGTTTAGTTTTCTTCGATGTTCAATGTGGAGACAACAATCACACTAATAATATTTAGCATGGAGGTAGCTGACACCCTGGATTAACATATAGGCTTACTTTTTATCTCGATATTTCCACGGGATCGACATTTATGCGGGTGAAACCGCGGGGCGCAGCTAGTATCACATAAATCACATCGTAATTATGGAAGAGATGTTTTCAAACTACATAAATAGTAGAGGGCCAACTTTGAGAAACAATAGTCACTAAACTATTGGATACGAAAGTCTGCATACGAAAATTTAAATGAAAGATATTTGATTGAAATTTTCGTATGCAGACTGTACGCAGTTTAATTTATTGCCGTATTGTCATCTCCACCTTTGAATTATATATTGTAGTATACATAAGTGATTTTACGCCTATATCATCCGATAACATGTTAGATACGTATGAAATGTTAATAATTCAGGAGTTATCCTGTAAGTATTCCCCGAAGAGTCTGTTCTGTTGTGACATACATTAGGTACTTACACGTATAAAAAATAAAAACCGGCCATGTGCGTGTCGGGCCACGCACAGTGTAGGGTTCCGTAGTATAGTACGATTCTGTTGTTCTTTATTCTGAATATAAGTAATGGTAAAAAAAACATAACCATTATATTTTAGTTCTTACATAATGTCACAACGATAATGTTACATAATTTCTAGTAACATTATTCCTACTCAAAAGTTTAATATTCACTTACGCACGTACTTTACAAAACTCGCACACTCACTCATACGTAGGTAGGTACATTTCGTACGAACTCCATCGCGCTTAGAAACGACTAAGCCTTAACTTTTGTATTATACAAGTATTAAGAACAAAAGCTTTGAATTCGAATACTTTTCCAATTATTTTACTTTGTATCAGCTCGGGTTTTCTTTGTACAGTCGGGGATATCAACATGACGTGCTTAGTGACATTTTCTTCGTCCAATTTGGCTTATTTCAATTATTTTATTTTTGGATTGTTTTTTTGTTTCTATTTGCTGTACTGTGGACGTTTTTAACTTGTACGATTTTTTTAATATAGTGACCGCATATAATTTTATTATAAATTCAACAATAATGATGTAACAAATATTTTTGTATTAATATAATTTAAAAGAGTCCTTGGAGTTACAGAGGAACAGGGTGTAGGAACTAAAAGTTCACTCATACTCTATAGAAAAGGGAGGATCCTCCGACCAAAAGGGTGTTGTCTCTGGCGGGCAACTGCCCAATGATTCATGTCGGGCCGTTGTATCTATATGCTAGTTGCGCGATAAACTCTGCTTGCGAGATGCAGGACGTCAGTATGACGCGTTGTTCGTATGTGGCGTTGTCATTGGAACTTGGAAGCTAAAACTCATCACCATGGCTGAAATAAACACTCTAAAGAGAATTTAACAAATAGTAGGTGCCTGAAAAAAGTTCGTTCAAGTTCAGTACCCTTATTGCGTAACACACTATCAATCTCAATCTGAATCATTTTGAAGGATATTGCTAATCCATTGCTTCATATGTTCGAAAAATGTGTCAGCTCAACAACGCATATAACGCAATGAATGTTGTTGAACTGTCACAATGAAACTCATTGCTACTGTTAGTGTTTTAGGCAATTACCCCGCAGGTGTAGATTTTGATAAAGACTAAATCTATTTACATAACATTTAGTTAGCTGACTGTACTCGGCTGTTCCGACCTACTCAACGCTCTTGAAGAGTTAAGAGCTATCGATAAACTTCGCAGACTATTGTTAAGACTTTATTACCTTATTCCTGGCGCTTTGGGATTTATTTCTTCTCTAAAGGTAATATAAGATATATTGCCCTGGCTTTTATTCGTCACAAGTTAAACACTGATCTAATTTACACTTACTTTCCATTCAATCGATAGTAAATTCAATCCTTGTAAAAAAGTCCTTTGTCGTTATCAAATAATCCATACTTCCAAACTAATATTATATATAAATGCAAAAGTGTGTCTGTCTGTCTGTTACCTCTTCACGCTTAAACCGCTACACCGATTTAGATGAAATTTGGTATAGAGATAGTTTGAGTCCCGGGAAAGGACATAGGTCAGTTTTTATCCCGATATTCCTACGGGATCGACACTTATGCGGGTGAAACCGCGGGGTGCTGCTAACTTAAAACTCTTAGCAGTGCTTTTTTATTTTAAAATTAATTGTAAGTATATTATGTATCAAAAATTTTAATTTTTCATTAATTTGTAAATTAAAATTAGGTAGGTAGACGAGGCTACTAGTGGTTAACACATTGAAGGACACTGACCGAGACACAATAGAAGTTTTATTGTTATTACGTCGAGAGGCGCTATGTGTCTCGCAAAGTGTTAAAAAGTACAGATGTGTGGAATGCTTAAGGCATCAAGGAGTCTTAATCCGGCACTGCGTCTGCTACATACCCGTAATACCACGTCGATATTTGGATTTCCATATGCGACAGTGGCTGTCGGTTTTAGAAATCTCTTTGGCAAACTACATTACATGCAATGTTATGTTAGCGGCAGTTAGAGCAGTACCCACTTTACATCAGACAGGCCGACGTCGGCATAAAAAAATACCCTCGCATTTCGGTGTCCAGATCTCCATAATGTAACTAGAGAGAATAAAGTAGAGGAACGTAATACTAATATAATAATGTAGAGGGGCTCGTGGCTAAATAATAACAGACGCACAGGTCGATCGATCGGGTTAAGCTACGCTTGCCACGGTTGGTCTGTGGATGGGCGACCATCTTTACATACCGAGACCTCTCCGTGCCTCAGAAAGTACGTTAAGCTGTTGATCCCGACTGTCATTCGTGGATTTTTGACAGTCGATACGGGTAGTCAGAAGCCCTAAAGTCTGACAACCAGTCTTACCAAGGGGTATCGTATTTCCCAGTAACTGGGTTGGGGTGTGGAGGTCAGATAGGCAGTCGCTCCATGTAAAATACTGGTATTCAGCTGCATCTGGTTAGACTGGAAGTCGACCCCAACATAGTTGGGAAAAGGCTAGGCAGATGGTCAAAAGTGCCTTTAATGTGCCTATTTGAAATAAATGATTTGACTTTGATGATGATTATCTCCATAATGTAACTGTTGCAGTCCTATCTCAGGAATCCCTTTGGGAAGTTATATACTAATGTATGCAGATAATACATAATGTACCTACCTGAATAATCCTTCAGTGATCTCTGGGGACTACACGGCATAATTAGCTTAATTAATCAGACAATAACGCGTGGTGTGGACTTATGACTAAATACTATGCAGATCATCTGTCAATGGACCTAGGTATACACTAAAGATGAAGCATGGTTGATTGTGGTTGGTTAGTATTTCTGCCTGGATGAGTAAGTTCAGGTGCGCCCGGGCGCATTTTTCCTGCGGCGATTTTTTTTCACACACTGGATTTTCAATGCACACACACGAATAAATTTAAAAGGTCTCAAAATTTCAAATTTGTTGTCTTATAACTTACAAGTTAAAAGTGAAATTTTTGGCGATCTAACGCGATTTTTGTCTCTACGGTGACTGGACAACAAACTTTTTGAGTACGAGTGTCCCCACTACATTGAGATTATAAAGTTAGTTCGAAGAAGGTACGTACTTACTGTATAGGTAGCCTAAACTTAACCTTAAAAACTTAACTTCCTGATTTGTGATCTTAATTCCAATAAATAGCCCAAAACTTCCAACAAAACAACCAAATTACAGCTGATCGCAGACATATTAATCAAAGGAGCGTCATAAACGAAATATGCGTCATGAAATATCGTCGGACGAACAAAAAACCAATGAAGCAGCGGCCAATTTGTTGATTTATTGTCGTTAAAACTCGAAAACATCTGTCGTCAGAAAAAGTTGCGTTACGGCCTGTTAATTGTACCGTACACGGCTGTGGTTAAGTTTCGTTCGAAAGGTTTACTTGGTATTTTATGTGTGGTTATGTTTTTTCTTCGTTGTGAGAGTGTTGATGGAGAGTATACAAGATAGTGCAATATTTATAGAAGCTTTTCTCTGGCTAGAGGTATTAGATTTTTGTATATATTTACTAGCTGCGTGTCGCGGTTTCACCCGCGTAAATCTCGATCCCGTGGGAATATCGGGATAAACAGTAGCCTATATGTTAATCCAGGGTGTCAGCTACCTCCATACCAAATTTTATCAAAATTAGTCCAGCCGTTTGAGCGTGAAGAAGTAACAAACATATAAACACACACACACTCACTCACAAACTTTCGCCTTTATGATATTAGTGTGAAGTGTGATTCACAAGGCAATAATCACAGTAAGTATATCCCTAGGTTCAAATTATAGGTTTCGACCTGGCTATCACCCAAAGCATAGTCGTCCAACATGAACAGCAACAACAATAATAATGATAAATAATGTAATAAAGGAGATAATAATGATAACAAAAAACATTTACATTTAGAAATATATGGAATTATCTTAGTGTGAAGGTTGATTGCACGCCAAGGTTGCAACTCTATAGTTATTTTAGATACCATATCTAGAATAGATTCGTTGACAAACATTTAAACGACCACTAGACAACTCCAAAAAATGTTTGGAGTTGTCTAGTCACAGTCACAAAACACAGTCTTGACAAAATGCAAAACAATAATAGTCGTGTAAATCACAATGCTAAGATTTTACGCTCAATAAAGCAAGTCAAAAATTCCGTACTTCCAGCCGAGCCGCATATAAAAGTTGCGGAACAGGAAAACTTGACAATAAATCAGGAAAAGGTCGAATATGGCCCCACTAGGGGATCGGTGAAATGTTATTTTTTTCTGATTTTGATAGAAAAATGGTAATTTGGGAGTACCTTGCGATGTGCGATGAACGACAGTGTTTTATTCTTACAAGTTTTATTGAGTTTTCTTTTGAACCTCTACTGCTAAGTGATCCCCAGTATTCTTTTCTTCGTTGCGTTTGCGTAATTTTTTACATTGTCAATGTTTTCTTTCGTAGCATTGTGATCCGTTTAAAGTTCTAGTTCATCCTTCTGCCTACACATTGAAGAGGCATCAAGTACCTCAAACATGACTTCTGTATTTTTTATTGCATCGTCTCTAAGGAATTATATGGAGTTTTCTTGTCGGTACAGAAAAAATGTTTTAGCACACTTCCGCCCTTTTACGAGTAGATTCATATTTGCATTCTCTTTTTCTTTTAGAATGAACTAGAACTTATTATTCACAGATACTCACTCTATGTACTCACTTCAATTTGCTTTCGGAAAACCGGTGCCTAAGTCGAAAATGATTGCTTTTAAATCCAATCATATTTGAAAACTTGGCCTTGGATTTTCAAAACGCTTCTAGAGAATTCAATCAAAATACCATGGGATCTATGCAAAGCTATATGAACTTCTTTCAATTTTCGCCGACGCAACGAGTGATAGTTTTAACTAATAACAGTCAGTAAGATAATAGGTATCAGGCATTTGTCATAGCGCGTACAGGTGGTCTGCGGGTGGTTCATACGGGACGTAGAATTTATAGCTCCTACTTTAGGTGCGACATTGTTTGAAGAGAGGTGATATGCGCAGCTGATGTTACAGATGATGTATCTACTTCAATTACCTCAAATGTTAGTGTAGAGTATGGTTCTGCCTCTTCATCCAGGCCTGAAAATCGGTACTTACTAATGTACACTTAAAAAAAGTTATCTGTACAGGATACCAATATCGTTCCCACATTCCAGTGCTGGAACTATTGTTGCCTATCAGGGAGTCATCATACACAATATTTGAAGGTTCGATTGCCACCTTAACTTTTTTTAAGTTAGTCGACTATTGACTGTGACGGAGCGACAATCGTAAGTATAGTCCGGCCGTCGAGAGAATGCGGTTCTGACAGCTGTCAATGCTAAAACACGTATTCGTTTTATAAAACTGACTGATGCCAAGAACGTAGCCGCACTAAGGTTAAAATACAAAAAAAAAACAATGTTATTTGCGATATCTATACTAATATTTTTTTCATGGAACTTATTTTCCAGGCTATCATTAGAGGACCAGCAAGAAGTGCCTCAGTAGTTATTCAATTTGAAGTATTTCCTTTAATAAGCCTATATTAAAAATATCAGGTCAAGCCATTTATATCATCAGACATTAACTATAATTTAGTCAGCGCATTAACTATAATTTTAAATCAATTTGCGTGTTTGAGTTTTATCGATAAATACCTACTGATTTTGCATTGAATGTTCATGCTCCAGTTGAATGCGTCGATAACGTTTTAATCAAAATACTTTAAATTTTAATTAAATTACTGAAGTGACCGACCATGTTTGGGCTGTAATTAGTGAATAGTCCTTATTTTAAAATTAAATATTGCTGTTAGGTGTGTGGCTTTCGGTATGCTGTTGACCGAGTTGAGCCAATTTGTTTAATGATTCGAAATGCATAATGTATATGTTAGGTGTCAATGATATGTTTGTTTTTGTTACTTTTAATGGTGATAAAAATGAATACAAAAATATTATCTGCAGTCGAAAAAACCGGCCAAGTACGAGTCGGACTCGAAAGCCACAAGGCAAAAACGCTAAAAAATACGTTTCTTGTACGGAGACGCCTTTAATTTTTAACTTTATTTTATTTTTATTAAGTATTTGTTGTTATAGCAGCAATATTACACACTATGAAACTATGTATTTCAACTGTCTACCTATTACGGTTCCTGAGAGACAACTTGCTGACAGACAGACGAATGGACGGACCGACGGACAGCGGAGGCCTTAGTAAAGGAGTCCTGTTGGCAACCTTTGGGTACCGTGCACCAAATAGCAGTCGAAAAAAAGTATAATGTTAAGTTATACAAAAATGTACAAAGGCTGTACTTTAGCAGTAACACCTTGACCTTGAGCTGGCTTAACGTAGTACAGAGTATCAAAAGAATAAGAGGTCCGCTTATACTGGTTTTGTTAACACTGAAGTGCGACTTACTCATCTGCCTAGCCTTTTCCCAACTATATTGGGGTCGGCTTCCAGTCTAAGCGGATGCAGCTGAATACCAGTATTTTACATGGAGCGACTGCCTATTTGACCTCACATAGTAGCACAATAATTGGTGATACTTTATTCACATGATGACAAGCTAGCCTATTAGCTAATAAGTAATTTAAATATAACTTAAACTGCTAAGTAACTATAAAATTAAGAAATTGAAAAATAACGTCTTTGTTATTAGCTGCCAAACTGTTATGTTTTTTTTTTGTGGCGTCATGTACCGCAGTTTGTGTAGTCACTTGAATTATGAGACACGACAAAACAAAAGAAAACAAAGAAAACAGATTTTTTAAACTCATAAGTACTTCAAGTTACAACACTAGCCTGCCGGGTCAGCGGGATTGTCCGAAAGGGTTACCGCTGGCCCGGAACATAAAGGGCTAAGGAAGGAACACGGGTGGGTTTTAGTCAGTAAGAGTCTGACACTCCCTTCCGCTCCACCCAGAGCGGGAGGGGTCATTTGATTTCCCATCCGCAAGAAAAAAAAAAAAAGTTACAAAACTACCAGCATTCGTTAACGCTAAATTTATGGTTTTTTTTTTTTAATCTTTAGATATCGAAATTTACTTTGACCCTATACAGATTTCACATTTGACATTATTCTCACTGAAATTATCCATCACAATTCATTCTGAATACCTCTCAAATTAATATCCACGATCCCGGCCCAAAGGTCACAGAGCTAGCCTGAGTAAATACCATCCCAAACGTTATATAAAACGGAGAATATAGAGCCAATTAAATATTTATTTATCTGGAACGTTTATACCTTCGGGGCGTAATGAATAAAAGGTAATATTTTATTCATCGGAACACAGGTCAAGTTCGGAGTGCGTTCAGTTCAGACGATGCAATATTTCAGACGGGACGTTCCATATATATTATTCTATGAGAGTAATTTGTCTGAGAACAATGAATGATTTTTCGCTTGGAGCCAAGGGCAATGTCGGTAAATAGTTGTAAGTCGGCTCTTGGACTATACCTACTGGTGTTTGGCGCAAGGGTACAAATAATTACAATGATGACTGACTAGATGATATCACTTTGTTAAATGGCAAGGTAAGTTTGCTATACTTTCAGGTCATTTATTTAACAAAATGCTGATAAGACATGCACCCTAATTGCGTAACACACTATCAATCGGAATCTGAATCATTTTGAAGCAAACTGCTAATCCATTGCTTCATAAGTTCGAAAAATTTGTGTGCTCAACACGTAAATAACGCAATGAATGTTGTTGAACTGTCAAAATGAAACCGATTCCGATTGATAATGTGGTACACAATTGCCCCGCCGCGCCGACCCGATAACCTTTTATTGCTGGGGTACGAGGCTTTTGGATACTTTGTATGTGTATATATATATATATTTTTTTTTGTAATGTGCGTTTTGTTTGTGTAGAATAAACCAGTTTCCTTTCTTTCTAAGATTTTGTAGAAAGCTAAGGCTAAGCACAAAATATAATACTGCCTTGCTTTTTACCGAATCACTACATATTATAAAAAAAGTCTCCCCACCGAGTCTGTCTGTCTGAACGCGATATACTCAAAAACTTCTAAACGGATTTTCATACGGTTTTCACCAATGGACGGAGTGATTCATGAGGAAGGTTTAGTTGTATAATTCATTACATTTTTGTGTAAATTGGCTGAAATATGACGATGATTATAAAAAATGTCGGAAAAAATCGTACAGACTGAGAGCTTTTCCGCCGTGCCCCGCGTAAACCAATAGAGTTATATCCAAACCCCGGTAAAAATCCTGGTAGACCCGGTAGTATGTTCCCGAGGGATATTTAAAGGGTATAAAAGCTAAGTAATATTATAATTAAAAGCATACTTACCAAATTAATTTCCGTTATTGACGAAATCTTTGAAAACTGTAAGCACTTAGTCTGGGAGTACCAACTCCGCAGACTTTTGACATAAGTAAACGTCACCCACTAAAGTGCATTCATATTACCCGCTCCGCTCACCGCTCCGCTCACCGCTCCGCTCACCGCTCCTCTCATCTCTTACACCACACCACTAGTGAAGAGCTTACACGGGCATGCCTAGATAGCATCGAGGTATCGCTCCTAATCGTCTATTGTGAGCGGATAACGATCGCTCCTCCCGACGCCAGACTGGGCCACGTAGCTGGGCCACAATGGACCATGCCTTTCCCACGTCGAGACCCATCACTCATGTGTGCTTTCTAATGATTGTCGGTATGAAATCGTTTTGTCCTTGTTTGTTAAGTTTTTTTGTTATAATCACAGTAAGGTATAGTCGTCACGCTTGTGAATTTTGATGGGGTTTCTATTGTTAGTGACGTAAGTCTCATGATAGAATAATACTCTATGTATTAAGTGTACTTAGTATTAGTTAATCAGAAGGTTAATTCTCGTAATTAAAAACGTTCAAAATCTAGCATTTCAAAATCTAGCAAAAGAGAAGCATTTAATTCCAATGTTTTTCTAAAGAGGGAGCGATGAGTACGCGACGCGCGCGCGTAAAAAATCGCCTTCATGTGTACGCGCCCTAACTGAGACGTTGCCTGAGGTAGCAGCGCGGCGTGGGAGGGGTGATAGTTGTCACAAGTGGACGAATCACTGAGCTCTCGCATCACGTCACCACCACACCCCTCCCGCTCCGCGCTGCTACCTCAGTCCAGTCAAATCCAAGTGGATTCAATGAATTTGAGAAATAAAGTCCAGTTATATTTTCTTTTTTCTTTTATTAGTAAATAAATTACCAAATTGTAAAAGGCCATGTAAGCCCACCCCTACTTAGTACTGTACTAGTTTTAGAAGAGTGGGGCCTTCTAGTACAGGTATTTCTCATACTTAAAAGGAGACCCGTATGTAAGATATATTGTAGAAGTTGTAAAAATTTATTATTATTATTATTGCATCTATACCGTACGTGTATACGGTGCTTCTTCCGCACTTACAACACATTATAAGAAGTGCTATATCCCAGCCAAGATCCTCGAAGACATACGACATAACCCCAGAATGCAGCAGCACCCAGACGAGTTAAACATTAAAAATGTGAAGGAAACCCAGTGTCGTAAAGAAGCTCGCGTTTTACTCATAAATTTGAAACGTGTGCTAGTGTCCGGTGAAAGGCATTTGTCATGAACGCGGTGTACTGCCTGCAGATACATGTGCCAAACATTCCGTGCACGAGAATATAAAATTCTGCCACTTACATTTTATATGTCCCCGTTTTGGCTGCATATGTGTGTCTCATCTACCTTTAAATTTTTCTCTGCATATGTGTGTCTCATCTACCTTTAAATTTTTCTTATGTTTTGGCGGGCTACCAAGGAAGGAATTACCTTAAGATGGAAGCGCCATGGTAGCAAAATTAAAAATTTCATTAGTTTTTTGCAATTTTCAGGTCAGTGTCGGGTTGTATGTAAAACAAAATCTGACTCGCGATCGTAACAAGTATGTATTTACAGAATTCATCATCCCAACTATGGGGTCGGCTATACTTTACATGGAGCGACTGCCTATCTGACCTCCACAACCCAGTTACTGGGTAATACGATACCCCTTGGTAAGACTGGTTGTCAGACTTTCGGGCTTCTGACTACCCGTAACGACTGTCAAAGATCCACGAATGACAGCCGGGACCAACGGCTTAACGTGCTTCCCGAGGCACGGAGGGGTCACGGTATGTAAAGATGGTCACCCATCCACAGACCAACTGCGGCAAGCGTAGCTTAACCTGATCGTCCTGTGCGGATGTATTTACAGAATTATAACCATAAAAATCATCAATACAACCCTCTAAGTTATCATAATCAGCCTATAATGTTCCCACTACTGGGACACAGGCCTCCTCTCGGTGAGAGGGAGTGGGCCGTAATCCAGCACGCGGGCCCAGTGCGGGTTGGCAGATGTCACAGGTCTTCGAATTTTTGGTTCTAGGACATGCCGGTTTCCTCACGATGTTTTCCTTCACCAATTTGAGAGCAGTGGTGATGAAATAAGTTACACAAAGTAAAGCGCTTGTCTGGGTTCGAACCTACGACCTACAACTTGTAAGTCGTGGCAGTTACCACTCGGCCACCGCTGCTGCAGAAACACATACTTACTGGTAATTAACTAAATTGTAAGGATAAACAGAAATAAACTATCTCAGGCTAAGGATAAACAGAAAAAAGTACAAACAGAAATAAACCACTCAGACTAAGTAAATATTCGGTACCTAATTACAGATTAACCTTAATTAACCTTGGACCTTCTCTCTACACTATTGGGATTAAGATATTGGCCGTATTGTCTTCATTCGTAAGTGGAGTTAGTTCTTTTCTTATTATTTTGGTAGGGAATCTTGTGCTTTATTTTTTGTGTAGGTATACCTTTTTAGGGTTCCTTACCAAAATGGTAAAAACGGAAACCTTATGGTGAGACTAAGTCTGTCTGTCTGTCTGTCACAGCTGGATATCTCAAAAACTACTAATGCTGTCAATTTGAAATTTGGAACAGTTTTAGATGACGTTTGCCCAACTATTTTGCAATTAAGAAAGAAATAAAAATATATGTATATTTTTTGCAACAGGGACTTCGGAATTCGAAGTGGGGCTACTAAGCTATGTGAGGTATCAGAACGCAGTTTGCACATTCTCAAACATTTTTTCTTTTTTTTTAGGCCGCATAGTTTTCGACTTTTGATGAAAAATTAAAAAAAAAATACCGTTCCCCCCCCCCCCCCCCCTTATCTCCGAAGTTTGCAAAGAGAAAAATCTAAAATTATTCTATGTGATAGAAGTTTATGTAAAGATTACAGGAAAAATAAAACGAAGTCTCTACATAGCACACTTTTTCAGAAATCATCAACAAAAGTTACATTAGTTCCACAATCGGTCAAGAGATGGCGCTGACATGAAATTGCAATATTCTACACCGCAGTGCACAGTGTTAAAATTCTCTGATGATTAGAGGCCTTGCCGATGAAAATTTAAAAACATATGATGGTACGGAACACTCAGTGTGCGAGTCCGACTCGCTCTTGCCCGGTTTTTTTTTTTGGGATGGAAATTAGCAAATTACTTCTCCCGCTCTGGGCGGAGCGGGAGGGCGTGCCAGACTTTTACTGACTAAAACCCACCCGTGTTCCTTCAGTTGCCTGTGCCAGGGGCCACGCTATCTCTTTCGAACAACCCGCGACCCTGGCAGGCATGTCCTATGTGTTACTCCTCATCTCACTCATAAAAATCCGTTCAGTATTTTTTACGTGAAAGTAACAAACACCGATCCATCCATCCATCCTCAAAAACTTTCACTTTATAATCTTAGTGTGATAGTAGGATAGGATAATATTAGTAGGATACACATAATATACCTAATGAAATTCTGTTTTAAATCGCGCTATCACATTTTTTTTACCCCTTGCTTTCTGTCAAATCGATTAGCTATTACCATTCTTTCATCAGATAGCCTTCAAGTCATTTCAGTTGCGGGTGGTCTTAGTTACACGGTGAAAGTAACATTATTATTTTTTATCTGATAATTGCTTTTAAGTATCATCATCACAAATTAGCATTTAACTCTGTGGAAATTGTAACGTGATCTATTAAAAGATCGCGCGAACCGTTAAAACAGCGCATTGTGTTGACATGCAACAAATTGTAACTCTCCCACAAAATTAAAAACAAAACACAATCGGCCAACAACAAACAGCTACATTATTACCCTCGGCCAACACAATAGCGAGATTGAAACTGAAATTAAATTACTATATAAATTATTGAGCGCTTCACATAAGGCTTGTTTCAGCGTTTGAATTATGTAGTGGTTCGCTTTACATCGCTTTTATGCTGCAGTAACGCGAACCAGAATATTGCACCTGTTACTCCAAGAGTATATTTTTATCGGTATTACAACTCCTCAAGGCTTTCGTGGCCTGATTAGCTTTAGGCTGTGTTGTTCAGCGGAGAATGGAGAATTTTCTGGGAGGATATTTTAGTAGGTAAGCGAAAGGAAGCAACAAAATGTTTTATGGAAGCTGCTTGATAAGTGGAAAGAGTATTTTTTATACCTTTATGGTTGAACATTACAATATGTAATATGCAGTTATAATTTCAAATTATCTGTCCCTATGTCAGGCCCATGTCCGGCAATGAACTGCTGTACGCTGATGGTGATGACGAGAGGCTCGACCCCTATCGCATAATGTGGCCGGTAGCATACTTTGCGAAATATGATTGTACTACACTCTAGAGGGGCCCGTGGCTAAATAATAACAGCCGCACAGGTCGATCGATCAGGGTAAACTACGCTTGCCGCGGTTGGTCTGTGGATGGGTTCATCTTTACATAGCGTGACCCCTCCGTGCCTCGGAAAGCACGTTAAGCCGTTGGTCCCGGCTGTCATTCGTGGATCTTTGACAGTCGTTACGGGTAGTCGGAAGCCCGAAAGTCTGACAACCAGTCTCATCAAGGGGTATCGTATTACCCAGTAATTGGGTTGTGGAGGTCAGATAGGCAGTCGCTCCATGTAAAATACTGGTATTCAGCTGCATCCGGTTAGACTGGAAGCCGACCCCAACATAGTTGGGAAAAGGCTAGGCAGATGATGGATTGTACTAAACTCTACTGCCTACCCTTTCGTGGATTAATGCTTGCGTGATGACTATGTTCAACAAACTTATTTAAATAACAAGGAATATTTTCTATATAATCTTTCTCTTGAAAACGTTATAGCGATTCCTCCAAGTTTTCCAGAAAATTTCAGAAGCCAGGTAAATTATGACGCCTGTGGGGTCCCAACTTAGAAATATACAACAGCTTTTATGGTAGTGCAATTTTAAAAGTTCTCAAACATATTTCACTGTACTTCGTGCTGGTCTCAAATATACTAACTACTACTTCAACTGTATTATAACTGGCGATATTTAAACAACTGATGATATTTAAATTCAAGATGCACCATTTCACGTTATTCTTTTTGACAGCAATATATAAAGGATTGCAGATGCTGCACAAAAAGTGTCTTAAATGTACAGTTGCTCCTATGTTGAAAATCGCAAAAAACGTCAAGTCAACACGTCACATCGAGACGTCAAGTCAAACGTCGTAATGTTGTCAACTCTTAAACGGGGCGGGGTCTTTTCAGCACCTTATCGAAAACAAATTGAAATCTCAAAAGCGAAATAGAGCAAAAATAACAAAAGTCACTACTAAAAGCCACTTAAGTCCAATTCATTTTCCCGCTAATTTACTCCAGCAGTGCATTCCAATTACAAGGCAAGTCCTCGTATGTGAGGCCTCGGCCCTCATTCCTCGCAGAGCTAATCTCAGTGACACCGTAGGGCACGCTGCAGTCTATTTAGGTATTAATACTGCTTCTGAAAGGAACACTTGAATTTTCCGAGGACTTGGATTAAAATGGCCTGGAATTTTTTCTGGAGTTTCTGGCTTTTACAATTTGAGCTGCAGCGCTGGTTGCTTGAATTTTACATGATAGTGTTGATTTCGTTGCTATTGTAAATGGAATTGTTTATTAGGTTTGTCTGGGATCTAGATGGAAGAATTTTATCCAGCACACACGTGATTTATTTTCGGAGTTTTGGAGTAGAAGATATAATGTGGTGTCCATGAAACTACAATTTAACTACGTAGCAATGGACACGCAATTTGAGTTCTAAACATCATCATTAATTTGGCTTGATATTGAGTTTCATCTTTCAATTAGAAAGTCTTATTATTAAACGCGCGCCTTCAGAATTCTCAATCTAATTCAATTCCTAAGACGTCCCAAACGATTTATTAAAATGAATATTCTCATTCCAATCTAGTTATTCCATATAGTTCAGAGACTCGTCAACGAAATTATTCCATACTCAAGCCTCCTCATTCGTCCTCAATCAAATCAGCATCCTCCCTTTGCTCATTACTCCAACATCACAACGTGGATCCAACTTACACGAGAACGTCTCAGTTTTCCTGAGCGCCAGTATTTGTGTGAGTATACTCAACTGAGTATATTTGAGTATTTTACTAAATTACGAGCTTTGCCGTCTCGAAGGCTAACTGGAACTAAAGATCTGTAGAGCTCCGCTATTTATGAGATGTCTCCTAGGTAGTTTATCCTCGCACTACGTAAACACGCCAGCTTAATTCGGAATACGGTTTTCTGGGAAATTCTCAGGGGTGGCGGATTATCATTTTGTATGGTTCCGTGGTTGCATGTGTAATGAAGTGAGATGAAAAGAAATAGGGTGCTGCATGTTGAGTTTATTGCGTTGTGGGTGTTTTGACGTGTTTTCTTTTTGTTTTAGGTAAGCGAATATGAAGTGAAAAGGGAGTAGACCTGGATACAAATGACCCACCTAAGAACGGTGTGAAGCGCATAGCCTATAATGTTCCCACTGCTGCAACACAGGCCTCCTCTCTTTGAGAGGGCGTGTGTCACCACGTGGGCCCAGTGCGGGTTGGTAGATGTCACATTTTTTCCTCACGATGTTTTCCTTCACCGTTTTGAGAGCAGTGGTGATGGAATAATTTACACAAAGTTAAGCGCCTGTCTAGGTTCGAACCTGCAACCTACAGCTTGTAAGTCGCGGCCGTGTTGGCGTGGGAGGCGCATAAAATCAGCGTATAATGTGACAGGGTCGTCAACGATGACGATGGAGGAGGTAAGTGCAATGAGCTAAACACATTGACTTACATAATACTTTGGCTAAACACAATTCTACATTATCGATTCCTGTAAACGCGTTTAATTTAGAACATAAGCGGCTAGTAAAGTCGAAAAGTGCGTAGTTATACCTATAGAAACTAGCCAATTCGGTTTAGAAAAGTATGTTGGCGATCACATTCTAAAGGTGAAGTTTACGCACACATAGGGTTCATATTACTCACCTTTATAGAATGAGTCCATTTCACAACAATGGTACAGCACAAAGAGATTAGATTTTGGCTTTTTTGAAATGGAACCTTTTGTTCTCAGAAAATAAGGAAATACAAACAGAAAGTCCTTATTTTTTATTCCTTAAATATTTAATGGCCTGAGAATGGCAACGGAGTAATTTAGAAAATGAATACTTTCTTTTCATAACAAGAATACATAATGCAAAGAACTGTTTCTGCTCAAAGCTTATGTTTTAAGAAAATATTAAACATAATATCACGTAGAAGACTTTGGTGTTTATCAATAATATGGTAATTCAGAATATTTCCAAGAATTTCAATATTTTACAATATTTTTCCAAACTTCCTTTATTTGTATCTATATCCATACCAGGATAACAACACCCCCCTCCTTGCCTCAGAAAGCACGTTAAGCAGTTGGTCCCAGCTGTCATTCGTGGATCTTTGACAGTCGTTACGGGTAGTCAGAAGCCCGAAAGTCTGACAACCAGTCTTACCAAGGGGTATCGTATTACCCAGTAACTGGGTTGTGGAGGTCAGATAGCCAGTCGCTCCATGTAAAATAATGGTATTCAGCTACATCCGGTTAGACTGGAAGCCGACCCCAGCATAGTTGGGAAAAGGCTAGGCAGATGATGATGACTAGGTTAATAACAAACTTTAGAAGATTATATTCCTATTGTTGTATGTAGCTTTCACCCTGACGTCATCTTCTGTCATCAGAAGATAGCCGCCACGTAACCGTAGGATGTAACGCTATTCACCAGCCAGTGCCACTCTTATCCGACCTTTTCGGTGATTCCAGTTACTTCGTAAATGAATTATAGTCGCACTTTTAATTAGCTTCAGTAAAATTACAGCCTATGTGTTACTTAAATGACTGAGATTGGCGTCTTTTTGTTTTTTCGCGGCCATCAACCAAATCTTGTTTTTCTAGTACAGAATAGTGTAACAAACGAAACTTATTTGACATGCATATCTCTAAACTCAGTCCGAAATGAGTATTAAGAAGTGTCATTTTACTGCAGCTAATTAAAAGTCGGACTATAGATGGAGTCACATGACACATCGGTGCTGCGCTGTCAAATACATTAGCGATAGCTATATAATATTTTCCGCAAAAAAAAAAAAAACTTAATCTAAAGCCCTTGTACTGAACCCAGATCTAAGAAATAAAGCCTATCCACCATTAATGTTTCCACTTTACACAATTTACCAAAAATCTAGTGTAAATTTTCCGATTCTACGAACTGTCGTCGGTGGGAGTCTGGTGTAATTTGTATGGAAAAAAATCTAGTTTTGTTCTTGTGGAATGTCTGAAATCAACTAGGGGTGTAACACTGCAGTGTTCATGTCTTTAAATAAATTAAATCGAGATTCTGTTGTTTTTTTAATCAAGTAGAGTATATTGCAGTCTTTGTGACTGTCTTACAAATAATCCTGCACGTCACCTCTAGTGCCTTTGACAAACTTTGTATGTTTTTAAGTTGATAGGTATGTCTGTTACACTATCAATCTTTAACGGCTGAACAGATTTAGACGGAATTTGACACACAGGTAGAATCGTCATCATCTGCCTAGCCTTTTTCCAACCATATTGGAAAAAGCTCTCAGTCTAACCGGATGCAGCCGAATATCAGTATTTTACAAGAAGCGGCTGCCTATTTGACCTTCACAACTCAGTTCTAGGGTACCCCCGATACCCCCTGAAGACTGGTTGTCAGACTTTCGGGCTAATACGTACGACCCGTAACGACTACCAAAGATCCATGAATGACAGCCAGTTCCTACAGCTTAACGTGCTTTCTGAGACACAGAGGGGTCTTGATATGTAAAGATGGTCACCCATCCACAGACCAACCGCGGCAAGCGTAAATTAAACTCATCGATCGACCCCTACGGCTGTTATTGCACTCACACAAACAGGTAGAATAAGACCAGTATCAAAATATAGAGTACCTTTTATCCGAGTTCATGTCAAAATTCCCTAGAATGCGAGTGACACCACGGGCAACACCTAGTCTTTAAATAAATGAAATCGTATTCTTTTGTTTTGTTAATCAACAATAGTATTGCAGTGTCTGTGACTGTTGTACAAATAATCTAGCTTGTGACGCGGGTAGTATGAGGAGAATAATTGGCCCTGCATATTGGACAGTGTGTTTTCCCACTAATTAGTTTGTCTACCTTGCTGTCTGTGTAACCTCTGTTTTTGTTGTCACCTGCTTTTATGAATAACTAGCTGCTCCCCGCGATTTTTCCCGCGTAAATGTCGATCCCGTGGGAATATCGGGATAAAAAGTAGCCTATATGTTAATCCAGGGTGTCGGCTACCTCCATACAACATTTTATCAAAATTGGTCCAGTCGTTTGAGCGTGAAGAAGTAACAAACATATAAACACATACACACACCCCCACAAACTTTCGCCTTTATAATATTAATGTGATGGTGAATGGTATTTACTGAACACATAGAATTTAATAAACGCTTGATGTATCGTTATTGTTCAAAATTTTATAGAAAATACTGTGAATTATAGGGGTTACTATTCCAAAATAAGGGTCTCGTGAGTGTCAATTTGTGGGTAAAATATTCCGAAATTCGGGTTTCTGTTCCCAACAATGTTGGGGTCGGCTTCTAGTCTAATCAGAGGCAGCTGAATACCAGTATTTTACATGGAGCAACTGTCCCAGTTACTGGGTACCACTGGAACCCCTTGGTAGGACTGGCACTTTTGGGTTTCTCACGTAACGACTGTCAAAAATCTACGAATGACATCTGGGATCAACGGCATAAAGTGCTTTCCGAGCCCAGTGTCGATATGTAATGGTCACCCATCTACGAACCGACCGCGGCCAACGTAACTTAACTTTTGATCGACCCAAGCCGCTACCTACTTTGAAATATTTGTGTGACACAATGGAATTTAACGAAAAGCAGCCTTCCAGAACTTTATTTCCTACAAGACATTATTACAGAGACTTCTTTCTCACCCGAATTTCAGGAAGGTGCCTGTAAAGATTAACAAAATGTATTTTTCAACCGATGGCTGGAGTTCCCCAAGTCATAGACCAACTTTCAACTTTTATTACTGTAGAGTTCTGGGAGGGTCGACCCCATTTTGATTTTCGCATAAACGATCAGTTTTTGCCCAAGTTTTGTTGCAGTACATTTCAGTTTTGGTTGGAACTCCTTTTACGAAAAGGTGAAGTTTTCTTTTTCTATGTGTAATCGGTGTTGTATTTTATTTGACCTAGATCATGTACTTAATTCATGGTAGCAGGTTTTGCTTGCTACTCTGTACGCGTAGAGATCACTGTGTTTTTGCGTTGATAAATAGGTGTTTTCTACTCGACTTGTGAAACGGGAATCCATCCGATATTTAACCTTTTGAACGCCAGAGCATAAACGCACGCGCGTGCCCTCCACGCCAAGCCACAATTTTAAATATTTAAGGTATACAAATAAAAACACACAAAAGTAATGATTTAATTGTTTATTTCGTGTTAAAGTGCACCGCATTTTTTGTCGCTCGTAATAGGATAGGCGACACACGAGGGCACGCGCTTGCTTGTCACGTATATTTGACAATGGCGTTCAAAAGGTTAACTATCACTTCAAGGTCAACTAAAATATAACACCGATTACACTATAACCTTAAACCTGTACTGTATAATCAGTAATATGATCCGCAACAACTTTAACACCAAACAGCGGTAAAGCACAAACGGATCGTCATAGTTACCCGTAATCATGGAGTTTGTTACAGCCGTTTTGTTAGTCGTTTTACTACTCAAACGTTCGCTGTAACGCGGAACGTTAACTGTGTACGTAAAACGGAATGAATCGACGGTTAATGGTGTTTAGAGATGCCGCCGGACTAAGTGAAAAATCGTGGTGTTTGAATCACGATTTTTCCCGATTGGAGTGACGTTAATGAACTGGAGTTTTGATCTCTTTCAAATATTCTTAAAGTAGGTCTTTGAGGATTATAACAAACTAGCTGCGCCCCGCGGTTTCACCCTCATAAGTTTCGATCCCGTGGGAATATCGGGATAAAAGTAGCCTATATGTTAATCCAGGGTGTCAGCTACCTCTATACAAAATTTTATCAAAATCGGTCCAGCCGTTTGAGCGTGAAGAAGTCAAAGTCAAAGTCAAAGTCAAAGTCAAATCATTTATTTCAAATAGGCACATTAAAGGCACTTTTGAACGTCAAAAAAAAAAACTAAATAGAAATGATTCTAGTCGCCCATTCGAAAAGGTAGTTTTCGTATGGAGAAGAATGGGCAAGAAACTCCACCGTTACTCTTTTAAAAATGTTTTACAAGGTCTTGTATACATAATAAAAATTATATGTGAACACGATGCACCCATAATAAAATTAGTCTACCACAAAAGGTAAAAAGAATTAAAAATTAAGCAATGACAGGTAAATCAAATAAGTGATAGATACATGGTGCTCACATATTTACAAGTTATTTAAAAAAAAAAATGCAAAAGTAGTTGAACTTTAACAAGTGTGTGAGCCACTGTAGTCGCAGATTGTAAAAATGAATTAGAATAAGATGTCATAATTAAAAATATATATATAAATTAAATTAGGAACAAGTTTGATTTTGTCTAGACTTTTAGATTGTCCTATGGAGCAGGACCAGCATGTTTCCAAACATTCTTATCTTGGATATAATCCTCTAATTTGTAATATCCTTGTTTACAAAGTGTACTTTTAATATGAGTTTTAAATTTTCTTTCATTTAATTGCAATATGTCACAAGGTATTTTGTTGTAGCATTTAACACAGTACCCCATAAAAGATGTATGTACTTTAGATAATCTAAAAAAAGGTTGATCTAATTTATCTTTATTTCTAGTATTAAAATTATGCCTATCACTTATTTTATTAAAAAGATGTTGATTTTTTCTTACATACATAATATTTTCATAAATGAATTGGCAAGGTACCGTCATGATATTAACCTTTTTAAATAGTTCCCTAAGAGATTCGCGACGACGTAGATTGTAAATGGCTCTGACAGCTCTCTTTTGTAAAATAAAAATGGATTCAATGTCAGCAGCCCGACCCCATAGTAAAATGCCATATGACATAATACTGTGGAAGTAACTAAAATAGACCAAACGCGCGGTTTCTACATCTGTTAACTGTCTTATCTTTCTAACAGCATAAGCGGCGGAGCTTAGCCGCCCCGCAATAGATGTTATATGAGGTCCCCATTGTAATTTCTCGTCTAGCGTGATTCCTAGGAAAACTGTCTGATCAATAAATTCTAGTTTTTGGCCATTCAATATGATTTCACATTCGCTACTTCTAACATTCGGTAATTTAAATCTAATGCATTTGGTTTTTTTTTCATTAAGTACTAAATTATTTACCGTAAACCAATCTTGGACCTGAAGAATAGAGTTATTCACGTCGTCAAGATTTTGTGACCGTCGGTCTATTTTAAAGATTAACGATGTGTCATCTGCAAATAACACCATCTTCGGTTGATTTTGAAGTAATTGGGGTAAATCATTAATGTAAACTAAAAAGAGGAATGGACCCAATATCGAACCTTGAGGAACACCCATTGTCATTTCAGACCCTAATGAGTTTACGCCGTTTACTTGAACTTTAACCTTTCTATCTTTCAGGTATGATCTTAGCAAGTCAAGTGCTGCTTTTCTAATTCCATAGTGCTCCAGTTTCATCAGAAGTGTCTCGTGGTTTACGCAATCGAACGCCTTAGAGAGGTCGCAAAAGATTCCAATGGCATCTTGTGCTTCTTCCCAGGCGTTAAAAATGTTCTTTATTAGGGTAACACCGGCGTCAGTAGTGCAACGCCCTTTGGTGAAACCGTACTGGTGTTCATGAAAGATGGAATTTTTATTAAAGTGACGTAACATTTGATTGAGCATCAACTTTTCAAACACCTTACTGAGAACTGGTAGAATTGACACAGGTCTATAATTGTTAGGATCTTTACTATCACCGGATTTGAACAATGGTACTACTTTACTATGTTTCATAAGATCCGGAAAGACTCCTTGGTCAACACTGGTGTTAAATATGAAAGCTAAATAGGGCGCAATAGTTTCGATAAAAGATCTACATACTTTTACAGACATTCCCCAGAGATCTTCTGTTGATTTAATGTTAAGATCTCTAAAAGCTTTTATAACAGCCTGGGGGCTTGTATGCTGAAACCTAAACTCCAAAGGGCATGCCTTTACATTCTTTTTAAGTAAGGCAGCAGAAAGTGTGGGGGATGAATTTAAAGCTTCAGTAGTTTTAAGGGGAATATTATATTATAAGTAACAAACACACACACTCCCCCACACACACACTCACAAACTTTCGCCATTATAATATTAGTGTGATTTACAAGCATGCGAGATCCTCATCATCGTTGTTAGCTCCATTAAGTAAGTAGATCACTCACCCAGTGCAAGACAAGAGAATCCATTGGATTGCAGGACCGTTGTGGGTCTACCTTAGAAGCCTATTTCGAGCTGTGGTCGTCTTTTGATTTTGATACTATGCTGATATCTGATTTATATTAAGTCGCTCTAACATAGTTTTACAATGGCGCCGATTCAGTTTTTCACAAACTAAACTAAATTTAAGTTCAGGCATCTTTTTCTTTCTATTTCATTAAGACAAGGACAGAAGATAAATATTAGTTTAGTCCTGTCAAATTAGTCAACGCCTGGCGTAAATTGACGTATTTTTAGTAGCCATTTTTTTAATCTCGTCTAAAGTTGTCTATGGAGTATCTTAATTTGACAGAACTAAACTAATATTTATCTTCTGTCCTTTTCTTAATGAAATAGAAAGAAAAAGATGCATGAACTTAAATTTAGTTTAGTTTGTGAACAACAGAATCGGCGCCAATGCCATTTAATTAAGAAGTACCTATTAAAGAGAAGAGAAGAACCTACCTTGGAGAGAAGTACCTATTTAATACCTGACATTGCACGTTATTTATGAGTCATGTATTATATCTATTGTTGGGAGATAAACTGCATCCTGGGGAAGGAAATAGGATAGTTTTTATCCCGATATTCCCACGGGATCGACACTTATGCGGGTGAAACCGCGGGGCGCTGCTAGTAAATAAATAAAATAAAGTACTTAAGTACCTCAAAATTTTTAATCATCTTTACATAAAATCAACAATTTCAAAATTATCAGGTACCTATACGATATATTGCAAAATAAAGTCGTGATCGTATCGTGAGTTGTAAAAGCACAAAATACGCCTTCCAGCAATCAAGTAACGTTACGACTGCGTAATAACTGTATAAAATACGCTTACGTTATCGCTAAAAGACTAATTGCATTCTTCACTATATTAAAGACAGTTAAATTTTATTGTCTATACAACTGACTCGACGCTTAATCTTAGATTAAGTTAACGGTGAATTAGGGAGTGGGTCATGAAAAGTTTTAATATGAATCAGATATTTGACAGCGCCAATTCCATAGATATTATATTTCTATGATCAAATCCATAGTTCCATTACTCCATCCAAATTGTTGATTGATTTTTTGAGACTCAATTAAATTTCAAAATTAATACATTAAAATTGTAAAAAATGGAAAATTGTGATGTGTCGTCCTGCCTGACAGATATCAGAGACACATTTATCATGTCCAGCGTGTCCTGTTGCCTGCACGTAACAGGAACTGATGGGCGCTGCTGAACGTGCCAAACTCGTAGCCAAATTCTGGACCAACTGTATCTAAATTGCCATCGGCACGTTAAGAAGAAAAACATGGATTGTTTTGCATATATAGCGACTCGCGTAAATGAATTGTAATAAAACTACTTTAACTTGTTCTACTATTCTTGATAGAAAACGACCTACATTCGATCTCCCCCTATCACAAAATCTCTGAAATTATAAAGACTATAAACCTTATAAAATGACATAGACATCTGCCAAGAAACGATTTCCTATTTAACACCAGAGTTCTTCAACAAAGTAGAGAACATGAATGAATGTCTTGTTGGTGTAGTGGTCGCAAGCACTGCTAGGAACGAACGCTGCGTAGGAACGGTAAAAATTAAGTAAATGACCGCTACAGGCCGACCGCTTAACTGAGGCGTTGCCTGAGGTAGCAGCGCTGTGCGGGAGGGGTGTGGTGACATGATGCGAGAGCTCAGTGATTCGACAACTATCACCCCTGCCGAACAACGTCTCAGCCTATAGTTCAACCGCAACGCGTTGCCAACTTGCTTCATGTTGTGGACTCTGCGATGACTGCTTATCGGAAAAACAAAGTAGGCGAGACAACACGCGTCTAAGGTTTTTCATTCTGACTGTACAAAATTTGCTTAAAAAAAGTATAGTCCGTAACACCACTCAAAAATATTAATAATAATGAAATTCCTGTCTCGGCCGGATCGGACGAGACTCAGCGGCCGAGTCGCCTACTAAGCCGATTTTTCAATCATTTGATAACTTTATAGAGAAATCATTTTGACAGTTATTTCATACAAAAACTGTCAAACATCAATTCTATTCCTCAATCTAAGACGATAACTACACGTTTTTTTTTTCAAGAAGTTAGATTTGGGAAATGTCAATTTATAATGATTAAGTAACAGTTACTTAAATCTCCTATTTCGAGTTGGCGCAAGTTTTGGCGTAAGTTTTCAATTTCATCCTGTATGAATGAATGAATACTACTTCTAAAAATGTATTCGTCTATTCTTACAAATATAGTTATCCAAACGCATAGAAACGAAAATATGACGTGAAACTAAAACTTCGGATCAAACGATTATGTAAATGTAAGGAAGTTGCTCTCACGAGCGTAGTCTTTCACAGGTACTCCGGACCGTGTGTGGAATGTACAGTCAAGGGCAAAACATATGTAACGCAAAACTCTTGTGATTTTGTGGTGAGTTTTCGAATGCACAAGAGGATGTGTGCGAAGGTGCTATTTGTTGATTACACAGAACAGATAAAAGAAGTGTTGAACACCTCATTGTCAATCAAAGAAAAAAAATTGACGAGTTTTGACGGATCAATCGACGTCGACCAGTCAATATTAATCGCCTCAAAACATATTCGATAATATGTCAAATCGATCATTGATCGATCGATGGCCGATCAATGAAAGCCCGACCTTCAATCGATTTGGACGAACGTTTGAAGTGAATTGCACACCTAGACTAACTTCAATTAAACACAGTTGAGATCGATTTTCTGACTAAATTTTACGGAAGGCCCTGTCTTCTGTGATACAGTATATTTTTTAACTTAACTTTAGTGGAAAAGATCACCTGTATCCGGTGATCTTTTCCACTAAAGTTAAGTACCTACGGTATTGTATTACATAGACTTACTTATCAATAACTGGTGGAAAAACAATTTGTAACACTGTTTTTGGGACAATATTTTTTTTTTATTATTATTATTAAATTATTATGGATCGACCGTAATCCGGCTTCCATACCATACACTGGAGGGGCCTGATTGCACTAATGGTACCAGAATACATAAAGGTAGATATTTTTGCCCTTGGCTGTACCTCGGACCGTATGTAGAATGGTACCAGTTAAAATATTACAGTTACCTGAATGTCGGACTTATTCAGTGTCGGAGAATTAGTCAAATAGAACGGATGAACTTTGGCTGTGTGATGGAGAAATGTGCCCGTTATTTGTAGTGTGTGACATTTCCTCGAGGAAGGAAGTCTGGGTGCTATGTAGGATGGTAACTAAAAGACAATAAACTACGATACACTGAATACCTGCTTACTTTACATTCGTAGTGAGTTCTCTAACACTCCGTATCTAAACTCTACCTCTTACCTTTTACACTCACCCCCACACACCACATCTACATACACACCACACCACACCACACCTCATCACAAAACACATACAACAAAACCAATTACAAAACGCCTAAACCACTGAACCGATCATCCTGAAATTGAATGGATGATCGGTTCAGTGGTTTAGGCGTGAAAAGGTAACAAACAAACTAAACAAACCCCGAAAAAAAGTGCTGTTCCCGAGGACACCAACAATAACGTTATTATGATAATAGATGGCGCCACGTGTCTTTCGAATCATAAATTAAATTAATTAAATTATATGAGAAATCACGGGATCGAGATGTATGCGGGTGAAACCGCGGGGCGTAGCTAGTCCTGTTTATAGGCTATCATTACACAAGAGATGAAAATATTTTAGAACAAAACTTTCATTGAGTTTTCAAGTCAAAAACAAAGGCAATAGGCATCCTATGAAATGTATCAACCTTATAAAATGTGTCCTTTCGAGTTTTTCACATAAGGAAAATCTCACTAAAACCAGTAAACGTTTACTAAAGTACAATCATTTTCCGCCATTAACAGTTTAATGATGGAAAATTCTACCTCAAAGGAATATTAATTACTTACCTGAGCGATAAAGTACTTTGCCCACTGTAATACCTTAAGTATGTCTGCTTCATTTCAATGAGGTAAATAAATAGGGACAAAAACTGGTGAATAAGTATCAAAAATTGTCGTTGATAAAAAATATCTTTCGCAAAGGTTATAACTGACCTTTTTTTTTTGTTGCGCGGTGGAAATCCTCATAGACTTCCTCCACCGTGGGGGTGACAGAGGGGCATGCTGGACTCTTACCGGCTAAAACCACCACCGTGTTCGACCTCTGCCTATGGCCGGGGGCATTCACCGCTCCCCCGACAGGTCTCGACCCGCTGGTCCTCAGCGGGTCCCACCTCCCCGTGCGGCCATTCCCACAATGGCCGCACCCACTCTCGAGTGGCGCGCATGGAACACTGCGACCCCAACTCGGACCTGTCTCGTCGGATGACGGACGACCCTAGTCCACCGCCTGCAGGCCGTCTTTCATGAAGGTCGCAGATCGTTTTGCATCCTTTTCGGGCTCCCGGTGCGTCTCCAGCGAGAGGGGAGAGACACTTTTCCTTAAGGGTTCATTAGAAAACCAGCGTCAGACAGCATCTGTCTGGCATAATGCTGAAATGAACCTTTTTGGCGCAGCCGTGAGGCACACACTATTGTTGTTGAAACATAATTTTTTTTATTTTGTATTTTGTGTTTCACGAACTGTGTCCAAATAAACTATTTTCTTTCTTTCTTTCATTAATGATTTTTCCTTGAAATTATTACTGAAAGGCTTGCCTAATAGAAGCCTTTCAAATCAAGTAGGTACTTATTACTATTATAATAGCATCTACGAAAGCTATCGAGTGCCACTCGTATTCCGAACTCGATCGAGTGAACAAACATTGTATTCGTTGGTTCATAGTACGGAGCTCATGCGTATCAGTCAAACATTGTCCGCCAGTTTGTCACGGAGTTAGTTCCATACCGAGATGAGTCTAGTTGAGTGAATTAATCTTAGTTTAGGTTGCCAACTTGACGGTTCGTGTATTAAAACTGTTTTTATGACTCTGGGAACTGGAGTTAGAGGGAAAATTGGTCCCTAGCAGTCTGGAGGTGACAAAAAATATTTGTCTGACCGTCAATTGTTTTAGTAAAGTTTTATTGTTTTGGGAGATAGGTAGAGAAGTGAATATTTCTAGGCAAACTGGAAATTGTGCTCCTATTTTATTTAAAGTGGTCCAAGCTTCCGACCCTTTTGTTACCTAATGGTACACCTACAACAATATTTAAATTAAGTTTTACAGTACAATTTTCAGAGTATTTGTATAATTTAACTAATGATTTTGAAATAAATTAACATCAGACTTTTAATTCCAGCCCCTTTTTCTTTTTTCTTTTTTTTCGGATGGGAAATCCTCAAATGACCCCTCCCGCTCTGAGTGGAGCGGAAGGGAGTGTCAGACTCTTACTGAAAAACTTCAGTGTACCAGCCCCTTAAAACTTCAGTGTATTTTTATTTTATTTATTTAAATAAATACTAGCTGCGCCCCGCGGTTTCACCCGCGTAAATGTTTATCCTGTGGGAATGTCGGGATAAAAAGTAGCCTATATGTTAATCAAGGATGTCAGCTACCTCCATACAAAATTTTATCAAAATTGGTCCAGCCGTTTGAGCGTGAAGAAGTAACAAACATATTAACACGCACACTCACAAACTTTCGCCTGTCTATTGTTAGTATGATTATATAGATAAGTATACAATTGAAAAAAGTATAGGTACTCGTTGGTGTAGTGGTCGCAAGCGCTACTGCTGACAGTGAGTTCCTGGGTACGATCCCCAGGTCGAGCAAAGTGTTATTGGGTTTTTCCATCTGAAAATCATTCCATCATCACACACACATTCACAATCTTTCGCCTTTTTACTATTAGTGTGATACTTTATTGTATCTACACCACAAATTACATAACAAAAAAAATAATCAAACACTAAAAATATACAATGGTCAGCCTTATCGCTTCCTGCGATCTCTTCCAGGCAACCTTGGAATGGGCAGTGATTTGCCTAGACAAAAAATGGGGATTTTATTCTCCCATTCAATATTCTTTTTGAATGCAAAGAATATAACACAGTAATAACGCCACCCCTAACTATGTACTTGAAATCCAGACGCGTAGCATTTCGAGGACATTCAGAATATTATACTCTTTTCCTATTCATTCTATTGAAAGACTTCAGAAAAGGCTTATTTATACAACAAAACATAGTTAACAAATATAACTATATTCAGATTATATTAACTATTCAAGTTTTCCTACGTTATTCTCCATCACAAGTCGCACATCTTATTCAGAAACGCGAATTACACTCGGGAGAAGTATCTGCTGTGAATGGCGTACTTTTTCTATTATTTTATAATTAAATAAACTTCAAGCAGTCGCCTTATTAACATTCAAAAGACATCCCTCATGTATTTGCTTTTTCATTTATGAATGTTTGGTTTAAAAATGCGTGGTGTTGGTGTTGATAGAGTACCTACAGGTGAATGAGCTTTTGATTTTAGTAGATACCTAATATTGCAGTCTGACAAACTTGTTTGTTTTTCTGCTTGTTGCGTTTTCACGTGTAAAAGTGGGGTCCGTGGCTTAGGCCCCCAGTGGTCGACGCACCTGTGGCCGACGCCCCCGATACGATTAATTTAATTCAAAGTAATTTTTGTGCTTTTTCACTTAGTACAGTAAATGAGAAAAATGTTTCACCCTAATAATAAAGTATTTTTCCTTGCTAAACAAAAGTTATCTATCAAATAGCAGAGAGAATAGATCGCCACTTAAACAAATCCTTACACACCTTTTTCCCCATTAGAAGCATATTTATTATGTACAAACATCCAAAAAATCAAAAACACTTCATATAAAATGTTAGTGAATGTTTATAATATACATTTATAATAAATTACCTTATGGAAATTTTATCTTTCAACTTCAACCAACTCGTCAACTAACTGAGCCAAACCAGTTATTGGTAACAATAAAAAGTCTGTCTTTTTATCTACAAAATTGAAAACAATAAGGAAGTATGAATAGATATTATGTCTATCTCTTTCACACCTGAGTCAAGTTATTGAATATTGCAATATGCAACTGATAAGAAAGTTTAGTGTGTCATCTCACAATGACGAGCGACGATTTAATGTTATGCATATATTTACAATCAATATAAGTAAATTTAATATTTTTGTAAAACAATTTTTGTGCCTGACAGTACATTTGATCAAAAATTACTTTGAATTAAATTAATCGTATCGGGGGCGTCGGCCACAGGTGCGTCGACCACTGGGGGCCTAAGCCACGGACCCTAAAAGTGTTTGTACAAACCTACTTACAGAAATAAAAATCATTTAATCATTTAATCATAATGGTATACATTTACAAAATGTATTTTACATGTTGTGTCTACTAGTTTCGTTTATTATTTAGTTTAAGCGCCACGCGGATTCACCCGCGTAAATATCGACCCTGTGGGAATATCGGGATGAAAAGTAGCCTTTTATGTTAATCCAGGGTGTCAGCTACCTCCATATAAAATTTTGTCAAAATTGGTCCAAAGAGACTTTTGACTACTTTGTACGTGTATATTTTATGTATTTTTTTTGTTAATGTGTGTTTTGTTTGTGCCGAATAAACAAGTTTTCTTATTTTTCTTTCTCCCTACCTAATTTTTTTAATTTTTGGTTGGTTTGTTGATCAATTGCACCGGTTTTTTGTCAACAGTGCAACTGCCATTTGCAGGCGGAACGACAATCGTTTGTTCTGATTTCTTGAAGTCAACATCTGTCAGAGAGATCGATTAATCAAACATTGAAGATTGCTTGTTTTAGAACCAATATAATTTACTTCCATTATTGATGACTTGCGACCCGCGCATGCTTCGCACGGATTTTACGACTTGACAAAACATTGAGGGTTCTTTATTAAATGTAAGTTTAATATCAATGTTTTATACAAACATTTAAGAAGAAAAAAAAATCGGAATAAAGTATCTAAATGATTGTGAAGACCGCATCAAAATCCGTTTCGTAATTTAGAAGAACGACGCGGTCACACAACTACACATGAAAAATATATAAGTACCTATAGATAATGTACCAAAGTTATAGTTTATTTTCCGAAAGTCAGACAACCAGTCTTACCAAGGGGTATTACCCAGTAACTGGGTTGTGGAGTTCAGATAGGCAGTCGCTCCATGTAAAATACTGGTATTCAGCTGCACCCGGTTAGACTGGAAGCCGACCATAACATAGTTGGGAAAAGGCTAAGATGATGATGATCAATTCTTCATAATTGAGCCCCAGACCATAGAACAGTGTGGCACTTATCATTTTGACACACAATTTGTGTCCCAAATATCTGAAACTCAAACAAATCCTGTTTAGAAAGATTAGTGGCACGTTAGTTAGTTAAAATAATGGAGCTCAGTTCAGCTTAGACAAGTTCTACGTACCTGGGTAGTAACTAACGATGGGCTTTGAAACTCATTGGGTAACTAGAATAACACGACTAAGCTTCAAGAGATTTTGGGTAAATATAACCACAGAGTGTAAGGGCCTGTGCACACCACGTTTTTTAAACGCGCCGTGGATGCGCGTTTTAGAAACGTGCTTCGACGGCGCGCTTTGATCCTACAGAGCAGTGCCTGTTGGTATCTGGGGGTCTACTCCGAAGTGGTTGATTGTCGTGTCGGCCGATTCGGTCATTATCTACTACCTTTCATTTCCTATATTGACTATAGGTCCCAACCAAACTGTGCCAATCCGAACCTTTTTAGAACCCTTACCCTTTTTTATCTTTTTTTTAAAATTCGTAGTAGGACAACAATATTCGAATCAGAAAATGACCGAACATTCGGCCGATACGGTGGTTAACCGCTTCGGAGTAGACTCCCTGACTCGCGTGCGTATCGCGTCTGTATCGTTACAAACGCGCGTCAACAGCGCGTTTAAAAAACGTGGTGTGCACAGGCCCTAAATGTTATATATGGTTTTTGGCCTCTGGGAGCCGAAAAGGCTTTATTAAAATAATTGGTGTGGGAAGACAGCTGGGTCAATCGGTTTAGAAATCAAATTAATGGTGTACTTACTTAGACAGGTATATCTGTACTAATAAGCTTAAGAGCCTATACTACCTCAAATGGCTTAAAATACCTCAGCATTAATTTTCAAAAACACGAAAACACGATTCCATACTTAAAATATTCTCGATAGAAAAAAAAATCCAAAGTTACCATTACCTTTATTTTCCCCGTAACAAGCAAATAAGTAGGTACCTAAACTATTGGCGCTGCCTTCCGCCCAGCACCGCACTCTGTCTCGCTCTCACACAGTCCACGAGCAGTATTGTGCGACCGAGATAAAGAGTGAATTTTAGCTGAGGTAGTATGGGCTCTTAAGTGTCTGTTTGTTTGAACGCGCTAATCTCTGGAACTACCAGTTGGATTAAAAAATATATTTTTGCATTTGATAACCCAATTCTTGAGAAAGTTTACCTTTGCAACCCTTACGAGCCGAGTCAAAATTCAGGAAGAACACTAAAAACGAAGTATTTATAGTATTTTTAAGTTATATTAATATTGTTTTGTATGTGTTTTCTAAGGGCCTTGATGCCTGATATAAATGGATAATAATAATAAACAATAATAATAATAGCGCGGGCTATGGGTCAAGGAAATAAGAAATAACACGCGGACGAAGTCGCGGGCAGAAGCTAGTGTTTTTATAATTAGTTAAAATTATTAGCAACGTTTTTAGAGAAGGAATTGTGTTTAAGGATTCTGGGCACTATAACTACGAGTATCTTTATGGTCAGAAACTTACAACACAAAAGGGTTTTTCAATACGTTGTTGACCTCAGGGTCGAGAAGTTCAATTGCCATCATAGGCCTGTGATTTTCTAAAGATACCTACGTATTTATCATAGTATAGTTAGGTCAATTCGTGAATATCACATCTCTATTACCAACCCAAGCTGAAAGATAGAGGCACAAAAGAATTCTTTCTTAAAATAAAATAATCAGAATTTTTTTCACAGAACAACTCATTTCCATAACGGAAACCTTTGCGCAACAAAATAATCCGGAAAGAAACAAAATAAAATGGTTTTTTTTTTTTTTTATATAACATTGACATTTGCCAGTAGGTATTAAATTATTGTGACATTTTTTAATTTGTATATTTTTTAATTTAATTTGTATTTGTAATAATTAATTCTCGTAATTCTTATTTAAAATTATAATAACTTTAAATTTGTGTAAATTTAATAATAATATGTTTTGCGTGCCCATGTGACGGTAGAGCATGGAGGACTCTTATATTAAAACATCTATGTACTAAATACCCATGTTTGCAAACCAATAAATGATTTGATTTGAAAAATAAAACTGCTTAAATATTAAAATCAATTAGCTGTGTTCCTCTCATAAACTGTTTTAATTTTCCATTTAATCCTGTTCGAAGGATTAGGTATTGTGTTTTCAATGGGGATTGGGAGGAAGATTTATCTAACTAGTCTTCCTTTGAGTGTCAAAAACTCAAAAAACTCAAAGCATTTATTTCAATTAAACCAATTACAGGCACTTTTGAATTGTCAAGGGGTCGGTCAGTCAGAAAGGTGAAGCTAGTTGCCCATTCCAAAGCGTAGGTACCTATGGAGAAGAACGGACAAGAAACTCCATGGACACTCTTTTAAATCAAAATAATATGTTTACAAAGTCTTGTTTACATCATTCATGTTAAAAATTATGCATGTGAGAACGATGCAGAACGTTAAAAGCGTCCGTAATGAAAAAAACAATTCAAATATTAGATTAAATTAAAATAAGCCATGGCAGCAAAGAGATGACCAGTCCCTACTGACGGCGCCCGTTCACGAACATGACGCATGTATTAGCACCATTCAGCTCAACCATTTTATAGGGAGCTAAATGATCCAACACACGCGCCACCATCAGCGAGACATTTGAGTGAGCATGACATACTCTCAGCCGCCAGGGCACATTCAAGTCAATGAAAGGCGTACCCAGTAAATGGAAGCTTTATAGTATGTACATAGTACTCACACATGTGCTATGCAATTATACAATACTAGGAGATTGAATTTATATAATGCAAAAAGTGTATTTTAAAATCTTCAGCAGCTTCAACAGTATTTTCCAATGCTAATCAATTTATTTGTGCGTCCTTATGGAGCAGGACCAGCGTTTAGCCAAGCACTTTCATCGGCGATATAGTCCCCCAATTTATGTGAAAAATGTGTGTGTGTTAAATAAATAATGGAAGCACCTGGAGCACGGTTCGGGACTGTGTTACTATTTGTATATACAGGGTTATTGGTAAAACATTAACAAACAACAACAACAAAAACAACATTAACATTATCTCCTACGTCGAAGGCTAGTTATATATAGTAGCTCCGTTGAGATTGGTCACTAAAACTGCTGTCACATCTCAGGTTGTGATTGAGGGAAATGTACCTAAATATAGATCAAAGTTACTGATATTTTGGTTAGAAACCTGTTCAGTGAATATGTAGGTAATCCAATATATAAAAGTGTCCCACTTTTCCTGTCATTCTAATTCCAAGCTTATCAAGGATTACAAGTTCGTGCACCAGGTAATCTTTGTGTGAGCCGAATCAACTTAGAAATAACACAGATTTGCGTCATTACAATCTTTTTTTGCTGACGACTAACGTGCGGCCTCCTGTTGTTTTTCATCATCATCAATTCAGCTGAAAGACGTTACGTCCACTGCTGGACAAAGGCCTCCCCCAAGCACCTCCGCTTCGACCGGTTCTGTGCTTTACGCATCCAGCGGGTTCCTGCGGCCTTCATAAGTTCGTCAATCCACCTTGGGGAAGCCTTCCAACACTATGTCTTCCGGTACGTGGTCGCCACTCCAGAACCTTTCGGCCCCATCGACCATCTGTTCTGCGAGCAATGTGCTCATTTTCACTGAGTTTGGTAATTCTTCACGACATTATTATTTGAATTTGAAATTAGCGGCCACCTGTCGACGCTATCTGGCGGCCACCACCGCCAGATAGCGTCGACAGGTGGCCGCTTAATAACGTCACTAAAACGATACCTATTATACAGGGCTATTGGTAAAACATTAACAACTTCTTATGAAGTCATTGTACTCATCATTATGAACAACTTTTACTATGGGAAACTGAAATCACGAATAAAAAATCAGCTGTTCCCTACATTTTGACGAACGTTACCTATACGAACTTAAATTAATGTAGGGAACAGTTGATTTTTTTTTCGCGATTTCTGTTTTGGTCCCATAGTAAAAGTTGTTTATAATGACGAGTACAATGACCTCTTAAGAGGTTGCTAATGTTTTACCAATAACCCTGTATGTGCAAGTAAGGTGATGTGTTTTCCTTGAGAGCGTTTTTGACGGTAAAGTCAAACCCCGCTGCCATAATTTTCACGACAGTTGTCACTGCGGCCGTTATGTAGCGGCCACCGCTCTTTTAGGGAACCGTTGCTTAAATTAAAAGAAAGAAACCGGAAGTTTTTTTTAATTTATTTTTTATTGCTGAATGGGCTGACCTCGATCACGCCTGATGGGAAGCGATGGCTGAGGTCTATGATGGAAAAAAATAAAGGAAGACAGTCTATTTATAAAAGTCTTATTCCTTACTTAACCGTCCACCACGAAACCGAGTTACCTTTTTCATAAGCAAGGAATGCCAACTATCCGACCACCGATGGTACCTCCCTGTTTATTTAGGCCGATATCTAACGCGCATTTCTTTGTCAGCCTCTTTACCTCACTAAATAAAATATTCGGGATATCTCCACTTCCGAACACCCTTGCTATATTAAAGGCCTTTGGTGGCAAGTTATTGATAAAGCGAACGTAAAAGGGTACGTTATCGGGTATCGATTCACTTATTAATGTAAAGATGTTGGAGTTTTTATTAATATTTTTTCCGTAGGTGTTTTTTTATCGCTTTCCGTAAAACGCTGCCATAGCGGTGTTAATATTGGACGCGGAGAGTGTAAAATAGGCAGTTTCTTGCTTGACCTAAATCAGTGGACCTAGCACGAATGCGTCGAGAAACTGTAACGTAAATTCGAACGTTTTTAAAGTTGCAAATAGTCGTTTCGCATAATAATATTCACTTAGTTTTAAGACTTTATTATCTTTTTGACCGCCACAGTCATGTATAGATGACAAACCAAAATGTGCCCAGCACGGCACGGTTCGACTACATGACAGACTTTGACGCTGAGGGCATGTTTTTGATTTTTTGACGTGTGGCGGTCAAAAGGTTAATATCTACCATAATCAGCCTGTAATGTTCCCATCACTGCTGGGACACAGGCCTCCACTCTTCGAGAGGGCCATGCGAGCCCAGTGCGGGTTGGTAGATGTCACATGTCTTCAATGTGCCGGATTCCGCTCCATGCGAGCCCAGTGCGGGTTGGTAGATGTCACATGTCTTCAATGTGCCGGATTCCGCTCCATGCGAGCCCAGTGCGGGTTGGTAGATGTCACATGTCTTCAATGTGACGGATTCCGCTCCATGCGAGCCCAGTGCGGGTTGGTAGATGTCACATGTCTTCAATGTGCCGGATTCCGCTCGATGTTTTCCTTCACCGTTTTGAGAGCAGAGGTGATGAAATTATTTACATGAAATTATTCTATCTTTGGGTGATACAAATTGTCTTGCCGCAGAAAATTAAACCAAAATGCAATAGACTACTTGTGTTTTCGATTCAAAAATCGTTTGGCTTTACGAACTTTTTTCGAACCAAGGTTTTCACAAGAGACGAATGGCTGCATCCATCTAACTTGCTGACACTTGAAGTATACTAGTGACGGATGTGCACTTGTGCAGTCTTAATTCACACAAAAAGCGCAGAATGGCAGTGCAGTCACTTATCTTTTTCTATCACGATAGCATTGGAGCATATAAAGAGTTTGAAATGATAGCTAACTTACAAAAAATACAGCGATAAACATTGTGATTTCTTGTATAAGGGGAAATGGCTTCCGTGAACTGTTTCGTCTCTGTTTGATCATGTAAGCAATAACCATTAGCAATTGAACAAGACCAGTAGCTAGTTACCAGATATGAGTAACTCTTACTTCATAATTATAATGTCCATTTTTCTTTTGCCCCCCTACCGCTTTCGACACCTTACCTGCCAAAATATCGATATCATTTACCTTTTCTAGAGCAAACCTTTTATCATCCTATTTTGTGGTCTTCGAGTGTTTTGCCCTTTATCGAGGCCTTGTAGTAGTGATGGCCTTGTAATGGCCTAGTGGCCTTGTGGATATCTATTTCGAAGCAGTATTTTTGTCCAACCGCTTAGAAAGTAATAAAACTAATGACGTAGAAAGAAAAATTGCTTGTACATGAGCAAGATTTCCACAAATCAAGGGCAGAACCGATATTTTGATTACAATTATTTTGGACTCACCATCTGCCCAGCCTTTTCCCAACTATGTTGGGGTCAGCTTCCAGCCTAACCGGATGCAGCTGAATACCAGTATTTTACATGGAGCGACTGCCTATCTGACCTCCACAACCCAGTTACTGGGTAATACAATACCTCTTGGTAAGACTGGTTGTCAGACTTTCGGGCTTCTGACTACCCGTAACGACTGTCAAAGATCCACGAATGACAGCCGGGACCAACGGCCTAACGTGCTTTCCGAGGAACGGAGGGGTATATGTAAAGATGGTCACCCATCCACAGACCAACCGCGGCAAGCGTACCTGTGCGGCTGTTATTATTTAGCCACGGGCCCCTCCTCTCATAATTATGTTGGACTACCTTGTAAGAAATAAAGTAAAAATGATTATTCTACATTTGAACAATAAATTAATATCCTACTCCTTGTGTACCAAATATAATATGTATACCTATGTATATTATTTTGATTTAGCAAGGAAATGGAAAACTAAACTACATTATTTTTCTTCTAAAATACACAGTTAGAGATAAAAAAATAAAATATTTACCCAAAGCATCTACGGGGTAAATCAGGAGGGAATTCCTATCAATTTCTTTTGATCAGGATTCCGTTTCGTCATGAAAAAAAGAATGTAGGTAATATTCATTGTTATGATTTCGTATTCATGTTACATACAACATGTGTCTTGCTGGAGGCTAAAGCTTACAGGTAAGTGATAGAAAGGTTTTCATTCGCAAAAGGCCTGTCAGAACCTTCAGTCTTTTTTGTGTGACTCTAACCGGTTTTTTCTATCCTTAAATCTTAACTTCTTCAGACTTCATGGCTTATCACGGCTTATAAACAATTTTATTAATGACGATAATATTATTAGAATCATTTCAATGAATTTCACGTTAAAAAAGTGCCAAGTCTTTCTTGCCTTTACCTAGTAAAATAAAATATTTCAGAAAAGTTAAAAAGCGGTCTAGGATCGTTTTATTTAAGGGGCTTATAGGACCTTAACACAAAAATGCAAGTTTTAGAAACAATAAAAATATATGATGCGACTACAGTAAAGAAAATCACAAAAATATTGGATATTCTTCAAGATATAATATAATGCTAGGCAGATAGTGCGTTGAAAACATAATACAGCTAATTTAATACGATTGAATAAAATCATGAAGACACCTCTAAAACTTTCTTTCTACAATAAAAAACCATACTAATACACATACAATCATTATGATTTTTTGTTAGATTATTCTACAAGCAACATACTAAAGCACTAGTGTTTTAATTTTTTAGTCTAAAGAATAGATTTTTTGTAAATAGATAATTGCTTCATATTTTGCAATAAATTACCAGTGTTGTGTCCTTGCGCTTCTCTTTCTTTTCTATGCAGTCCGACAAAGACCGCGCTTTAGGTCATATAGTCGCCTTAAGAGTCATAGATCCCTTTTTTGGCCGCCTGTACTTATTTCTGCTTATTTACAACGACTTTTGAGACAGCAATGGACCCACTGTGGAAGAAAAGGTAAACTATGATTACCTATAGATACTACCATTTTTAGAATTCCGTACATATCCAAAGGGTAAAAGCGGGACCCTATTACTGAGACTCCACTGTCCATCTGTCTGTCTGTCTGTCACCAGGCTGTATCCCATGAACCGTGACAGCTACACAGTTGAAATTTTCAGTTGATGTATTTCTGTTGCCGCTATAACAACAAATACTAAAAGCTGAATAAAATAAATATTTAAGGGGGGCTCCCATACAACAAACGTGTTTTTTTTCGGCGTTTTTGCCTTGTGTTACGGAACCCTCCGTGTGCGAGTCCGACTCGCACTTGGCCAGTTTTTTATTTCTCGAAGTGAAGAATTGTCTTGTTTTTGCTTATAAACGAAAACATTGCTTTGTTATTTATTTATAATTATCTTTTCGAAATACCGCACTTTATCCTTCGTTAACTATTCATTAGGAACAGTTATTCCGCTAAAGGTAACCATGATTTGTGTCCCAAAAACCTTTGGAGGCTTTAAAGGGTGAATAATAATGAAGGTAACTAACGAATACAATTCATCCTACAATGTGTCTTTCATTATTATTTTCTTTCGTTCGCGTGTTTTCGGTTATCAGAATATCTGAAGTGTTGGCATTTTGATAAACAATGTTATTAATCGCTTTCAGTAATTCTGGGTCGGATTAGTGCGTGATACTGTAAAGGTATTTGGTTGTGTTTTGTTTTTTTTTTTTTGTTATAAAATTACTAGCTGCGCCCCGCGGTTTCACCCGCATTAGTTTCGATCCCGTGGAAATATCGGGATAAAAAGTAGCCTATATGTTAATCCAGGGTGTCAGCTACCTCCATACAATTTTTCAAAATTGTATTTGTACAATTTTTCAAAATTGTATTTGTACAATTTTTCAAAATTGTATTTCTAAAATTTTTCAAAATACAATTTTTTTCAAAATTGGTCCAGCCATTTGAGCGTGAAGAAGTAACAAACATATAAACACACACCCTCACAAACTTTCGTCTTTATAATATTAGTGTGATTGTTAACTGCCTTATTGCTCTTGTGGACGCTAGTGCTACTGCGGACCATGAGGTCCTTTCTTGGGGTACGATTCCCGGGTCGGGCACAGTGTTATTAGGGTTTTTCATCTAGTGTTTCTCAGTAGCAGTCCGGAGTCTGGATTTGTGCCCGGTTGATGGCAATAGGCTCGCCCCCTATTACATGGGACTTAACATACCTTACAAAATGTCGGTGCGATGCACTTGCAAGACAAACGTGAACGGCAAGAAATAAATTGTTTATTAAAATTCCCGGTACTTTAATTTCTGCTTCCACCTGACACTTTCAAGTCCTAGCAGAAGGTCAGTCAATTTGAAATGAAAGAAACTTGTTGAAAAATGAAAATCCAAATTAAATTACCAAGAACTCTAATCAGGCCAGAATTAAATATGAAATAAAACCCACAGCAGTCGCATGTCCCATAAATCCACTCGGAGTCTTATCTGGACGAACAAGCCATTGTGGGCCATAAAAGTACCATAACTGTGACGTCATAAAGCATGGGGACTGTTACGTCATAACGTGCCTCATTAACAATAATCCTTATCGCTTTAAGTATACAAGTTTTAATGATACTTTAAAAGGGGCGTGCTGGGTGAATCGGTTTTATACTGTACTGTAAACGAAATTGCTTCTTGGGAAAAATAAGATTAAGTATGTCACGGTTGTCTCAAGACGAAAGTCTTTGACCAGTGCGTGTTGCCAGTGATGACTTATGGCACTGAAACGTGGTCGCTCACAATGGGCCTTATAAGAAGGCTAAAAGTCACCCAAAGGGCAATGGAGAGGGTTATGCTTGGAGTTTCCCTGCGTGATCGAATCAGGAATGAGGAGATCCGCAGGAGAACCAAGGTAACCGACATAGCCCGCAGAATTGCCAAACTTAAGTGGCAGTGGGCAGGGCACATTGCTCGCAGAACAGATGGCCGATGGGGCCAAAAGGTTCTGAAGTGGCGACCACGTACCGGAAGACGTAGCGTTGGAAGGCCTCCCACAAGGTGGACCGACGACCTTGTGAAGGCCGCAGGAACCCGTTGGATGCGAGAAGCACAGAACCGGTCGAAGTGGAGGTGCTTGGGGGAGGCCTATATCCAGCAGTGGACGTCTTTTGGCTGAAATGATGATGATGATGATGTCACGGCCCAATCCCTCTCATCGAGAAGAGACTTGTGTCCCAGCAGTGGGAACATTATAGGCTGATTGATTGAGCTTATATGCTAAATGTCGCTTTGTTTATAAATTTAACAATGCGAAAAAATACAGATAGTTTTCTTGAAAAATACACATATTTTGCCTGAAAAATACAGATAGTTTGTCTGAAAAATACAGATAATTTGCCTGATAAAATACAGATACTCTGCCTGAAAAAAGTGAAGAAGAAAACTTATAGTACCTAATTTAAAGCTACTGTATAATAATATTATGTCACTATGTATACCTTAGGTTTAACTAACATTATGACACTTATACTTTACCTCGAAGCTTTACTCTTGTAGGTAGGTAGGTACATCTGAATAACACCAGTTGCTACATAAAATTAGATGATGCCTTAACTAACTACTCGGAAGCCTCAGTTTAATTAATTTAAACCTTTGAACCTAACCATAATAATCATTTAACTAAGTCCTATTAAATAATGTCCCACAAATCACTCGGTTTAGTCTACTCATAAATAAGAATCAATTTACATATTATATTACCTTAATCACTAAAGTACCGAAAAAATAACTAAAAAAATGGAGAACCCCATAAAAGTTCATCAAACTACCATTGGAAGTTATTTCAGTGACGTCCATATATCAAAAGGTGAGACTTAATGAAGGTGGACACGCGAAACGTGGTGATTAAAATTAATAAAATTAGTTAGTGGCAGCAGGTGAGCCAAGCCACAGTTCGGTTCATTAATAAAGAGTAGAACAACTGCGAACAATTACCCGAATCGACGGACTCACCGCCACACGATCTGTAACAGTTGGTGGCTGTCGCATCGAAACGTTTTGTATAGTGCACCGCCAGTCTCTTTACAAAATATATTCATTGACAATCCTAAAGCTGCCTAATCGATTGCTTAAAAAATATTAAAATATAATATTATTTATTTTATCTATTCTGAAAATATCTCACCATGAAAACTTAAGTGAAATGAGCTGTCAATAGTGTCAATCCCTAACATCAAGTGGAATGAAAGCTCAGTTCAAGCTCTTCACCTAAGTTTTTTTCGGAATAAATCGGCTGCTACAAGACTTATATGCTTTTTATTCGCATTGCAAATGTGCCGCTGGGTATTCGCTTGTGTGTCCTCAGTACGAGCAATCTTCAGGTAAAATAAAGCTGCTTGAGGCTATTTCTAGTAGATACGATGGAAGGCAGAGGCTGAAGGTACCGGGCGGGATCATCTTTTGCCTTTTCAAAGAGCCTAGTTGAAATACTGTATTACTTATGTACTGTGGCCAAACATTAGCCTATAAGTAGGACAAATTTACGTAGGTACTGTTAGAGTACCGGCGGTGGACGATAACTGAAATTCCCGTGGTAAGGGACTGGAATTTCGTACGGACAGTTTTTGTATTAAGGAGACTTTTGAATTTGAAATATTTACGATGTGTAGAGGTGAGTCTTCTTCGCAATTAATGGTTGTGGCTTTTTGCGTATTGATGAAGTAACTTTGCTGCTTTGTCCAGCTTGTTTTTGTGATTAATCTTATAAAATTGGGGTCGGATCAGCGCACATACATCATCATAGAAGCAGTGTCGCGACTTACGATTTGTAGGTCGTAGGATCGAACCCAGACAGGCACTTGAAACATCGTGAGGAAACTTGTCTAAGAATTTAAAAAATCGAAGACATATGACATCTACCAACCCGCACTGGGCCCGCATGGTGGAATACGGCACACTTCCTTTCACAGAGAGGAGGCCTGTGTGAAATATTATAGGCTGATCATCATAGTATAAAAAGAAACTAAAACTGCTTTCCTGAAAAAAGCAACGACCCCGTTAAGGTTTAACTTAATTAATTTCTAAAACACGCGCGGTTTCTGCTCAAGATTAGCAAAGAACATTAATTAAAAAAAATCAATACCTATTTAAGTACAATGTACTTTTCATAATTCAACATTAAATCCCAGCAAAATCCATTCCCGGAAAATGACCAGCGGGGCAATTGCGTAACACATTATCAATCGGAATCCGTTTCATTTTGACAGTTCAACAACATTCATTGCGTTATTTACGTGTTGAGCAGACAATTTTTTCGAACTTAAGAAGCAATGGATTAGCAATTTGCTTTAAAATTATTCAGATTCCGACTGATAGTGTGTTACGCAATTAGGGTGCAGGTATACAATTTTTGGATTATGTGTGTGTACAGGACCTCAGATTATGTAGATTATATTGTACGTTTCATTTCAATTAGATTTTCATACACGACAATAGGGAGGGAGGGCCGCATTGTCACGGTGAAAGCCCGGAATTCTCCGGTATCAGACTAATAATTATTTCTATTGTCTTATTTGGCCCGGCTTCCCCACGGGACAATTAAGGGTGAGCTATCAGAATTGTTGGCGTAGCGTGGAATGTTGGCGCTGACCGGAGCTGACCTGACTGTTATAAATTCTAATAATATGGCTTAGTTTTTAGGTGCTAACACGGGTAAAGATAATGTTTAATTTCGAATGTACTTTCTTAGTTAGTTGTATTTTAAGAATAACTTACATACCTAGACATGCCATAGATCCGGGTCAGCAGCGGGATTGTCCGAAAGGGTTACCGCTGGCCCGGAACATAAAGGGCTAAGGAAGGAACACGGGTGGGTTATAGTCAGTAAGAGTCTGACACTCCCTTCCGCTCCACCCAGAGCGGGAGGGGTCATTTGATGATTTCCCCTCGCAAAAAAAAAAAAAAACAAAAGACGTGCTATAGAAAAGTCGTGAGTCAGAACCCAGGCAGGCGCTTTACTTTGTGTATATTATTTCATCACCACTGCTCTCAAAACGGTAAAGGAAAATATCGTGAGGAAACCGGCATGTCCTGAAATCTACCTACCCGCACTGGGCCGGCGCGTGGTAGCCCACTCCCTCTCTAAGAGAGGAGGCCTGTGTCCCAGCAGTGGGAACATTATAGGCTGATTATGCTACAGAAAATCGTCGGTTATGACTATCACCCAGTGTGTGAGCAAGCGTGTTGATCAAAACTCGTTCGTTCTTATAAATGAGAGAGTTAAGTCATCTGCCTAGCCTTTTCCCAACTATGTCGGCTACCAGTCTAACCGGATACAGCTTAATACCAGTATTTTACTTGGAGCGACTGCCTATCTGACCTCCGCAACCCAGTTACTGGGTAATACGATACCCCTTGGTAAGACTGGTTGCCAGACTTTCGGGCTTCTGACTACCCGTAACGACTGTCAAAGATTCACGAATGACAGCCGGGACCAACGGCTTAACGTGCTTACCGAGGCACGGAGGGGTCTCGGTATGTAAAGATGGTCACTCATCCACAGACCAACCGCGGCAAGCGTAGCTTAACCTGATCAATCGACCTGTGCAGCTGTTATTATTTAGCCATGGAGAGACTTATGTACCAACCAATAAACAAGACCTTTATCAAACTCAAAAAACTCAAACTCAAATCATTTATTTCAATTAAACCTTGTACAGGCACTTTTGAATTATCAAAATTAAATAGTCTGTCAGTTAGTCAGAAAGTTGAAGCTAGTTACCCATTCCAAAGCGTAGATCTCTATGGAAAAGAACGGGCAAGAAACTCCATGGACACTCTTTTAAATCAAGATATTACAAAATCCTGGGTACATTATTCTTGTTGCTTCTATATGTGAGAACAATGTAAAAAAGACAGAAATGAAGAAACAATTCAAGACATAAGATTAAATATAATAAATTAATACCTAAATTAATTATGAATACTTCAGATACACTTGACTTAATATTAAGTCTCCAGCGTAAAGTCTAATGACAATCTTCGCTTTGGAACGACAAAAGAAATTATTTTAATATAAACAACAACGCCGCCCCTGAATAAGAGTTATTTCAATATTTTCGCCAACTTTGACGAAGCAAAGGGAATTCCTAAATGCAGCGAAATAATTAGTTGCGAAGCTTGCGCGTAGTCCAGGGACATAGGAGCTGAAAGTGTGGGCAACAATCACACTAATATTATAAAGGCGAAAGTTTGTGAGTGTGTCTCCACGCTCAAACGGCTGGACCAATTTTGATAAAATTTCGTATGGAGGTAGCTGACACCCTGGATTAACATATAGGCTACTTTTTATCTCGATACTCCTACGGGATCGACATCGCGACTGGATCGACGCGGGTGAAACCGCGTACTGAGTAATGACAAAGCGCCCCCGCCCCTCCGTTCCACCACTCACATACCTAAGGCGCGGCCAACTAGTTCCGCGCGGACATAGTTCGGTACTTCCGCGCTCAGTACATTCCAACTTAGCTAACAATTGCTCATGATACTTTACACCCGTGTGTCTCTTATAAGGGATGCATTAATAATGCAGTGACGCGACGCGAGACGGGGGACGGTAGCCGTGGCGGATGGTAGCATGGTAGGATGGTAGGATGGTGGCCGCGCCAATCACATTAAAATAACCCCACTACGGCTTATCTCGCACCTCATTGTCGCTGGCTATAGATTTCTTTATATTTTCGTGTAGTCTGGGTGGTTTTATGATGAAGTGGATTGTTATCAACATAGACAAGACTGAAATATGTAACTTGAAGGTATTAAAAAAGCGGCCAAGTGCGAGTCGGACTCGCATACGAAGGGTTCCGTACCACCGTACAATTTTTAACACTAAATTTTTTTAAATACTTCTGGCATAAGTACTTAACCTTTTTTTAAGTAACCTTTTTATTTTTAACTTTATTTTTTAAATTATTAATAAATAATGAATAGTAAGTATACAACGTGTAACGTCAAATGCGCAAAACCTCTTAAGAGGTCATTGTACACTCATCATTATGAACAACTTTTACTATGGGACCAAACTTGAAATCGCAAAAAAAAGCAGCTGTTTAAACATTGATGTATATGTTTAAAGTACGTTTTGACGAGTTATACGAGCATAAATGTAGGGAACAACTGATTTTTGTCGCGATTACAGCTTGGGTCCCATAGTAAAAGTTGTTCATAATGATGAGTACAATGACCCCTTAGGAGGTTTCGCGCATTTAACGTTACACCTTGTATAATAATAATATCGATAAAAGTAATAAACAGGTAAGATTATAACACACTCTATATACATTTTATTCAAGGGTTACGGTTTTAAATTACGGTTCAAAAGATACAGCCGTGTAACAGACAGACGGATAGACGGATGGACGGACGGGTGGACAGCGGTGCCTTAGAAATAGGGTCCTGTTGGCACCCTTCGAGTACAGGGCCCTAAAAATGCTCTATTATATGATTTACCTATTTCTGTAACAATCGTAATAACTTCGTAACTAATCCTAAATCCTGTAATTGCTGAAATAGCCGTCCTTCCTTTCCACCTAATGACAAAATTTCATTAACTACGAAATTTAAGCAATCCACGTCCCGACTTGGATCACTTCAATTTCGTAATTAATAAAGCCAACACACGAGTAAGAACAACAAAGGTACCGCCACACAATACCATTCAACAATAAAATCACCCATAAGGATTGACAATGAAAATCATGACAAACAATCCCGAAATTCTGAGAACAGGAAGGAGGACAAGGAAACCAACGAAATCACGGAGCAATGGCCACACACAGGCTACCATTGGTATTCGTCTCGTGATCTCGTCTCGTGCCTCGTGAGTCGCACTACGAGTGCACGAGGCCTCCAAAGCCTTTGACATCGCCGTAACTGTCACGATGGATGATGACGTGAATTTTAAACAGAAACCCGTGGCAGGCCGTCCTGATAATCAGTGGTGCATTATAGATAAGCCGCGTTTTAAGGCAAGATTAGGTAGGAGCATGTGTGTACGGCGTTGATAAGAGATTAGCGTAAAAAGCTTGTTTGAAGCCAAGAAGTACAATCTGTAATAATTCAACTATCCAACGAATATAGCTCCGATACGAATTACTTTGATTTTTGTGGATTAAAGTTCCCTTTAATCCACAAAAAATAAAGTAATTCGTATCCAACTCAAGGCGATATTAAAGAGGTAGACTTTTAATCGTAAACAACATGTGCAAATCCGCGCCGGACATTAAATAAAATTATATTTACATAATTTAAAAACCTTAAAGTCTATACAAGTATATAAAACGGAGGGGAAATAATCAAAGGGCATCAAAAAATTCGTCTGCATCGCTGTCTATAGGAAAAGTGTCCAAAAGGCTGGCAGCATTGCCATGTTGTATGACAATGCGGATTCCTTGGCCAATAAATAGCCCAGCCCTCTGGTCACGTGAAGTGTTGACCAACCGCTTGGCGATGTCTCGAAAAACTAAGTGGGCACTCGGACCCACTAAATAAAGGTTATAAAATAAAAGGAGACAATAAAACATGTAGTGTTAAAACCAGGTTTTGTGAAGCATCTTAGAAAACATGACTGATAATAGTCAAGTCTTAGAAGGGCAAGCAAAACAGAGCTTCAGAATCAGTAAAAAAAAAATTATTAGTAGATTGAGTGGTTGATTGGTGAGATTGATTGGTTGGTTTGGCTTGATTAGTAGTTTTAGGGTCAGGGAAGTCCGTGAAAATTGATATTTCAATGAAATAGTCATAGGATAGCGGTTATATTATGTAAGCACTAAGAGGGTTGTATTGATAATTTTAATAACTATAATTCTGTAAATGCATACTTGTTACGGTTGCGAATCATATTTTGTTCAACATACAACTTGTCACTGACCTGCAAATTTGAAAACACCTGCAACGGTGCTATTCTGTAAAAATCTCAACGTGAAAACTTAGGTGAAGTGAGCGTGGAGTGAGCTGTCAATAGTGTCAATTCCTAGCAAAAACAAACTCACTTCACCCAAGTTTTCACGGTGAGATTTTTACAGAATCAACCGGCTGAACAAGGCCTCGGAGTCGAAGTAGTTCAGAATTTATTTCGTATGACGTTTAGTAAGGTACTAAGCATCTTATGGAAGAAATTCCGACCTACATCGAATCTTCAACAAACAAACAGCTACCTGAATTTCGCGGGCTTCCCTGGCGCTTCCCGTTGGAGCAGACCTAATTACCATACTCATTAAATTACGAATCATCTTCACACTCATAACGAATTAAAGTCACAGGAGGATATTAAGTATTCTTTTATCGTTCATTCCCGATTTGAAACTCGATTAGCCCCGATAAATTCGACAAAGGGAATTACCAGATCAAAGGAGATCCTAATTCTGATAAAGGTCTTGTCGTTTGATTGGGGCTCGATTTGTCACTGAATTTGTAAGTTTATGTCTGATTGTAATTTCTGAAAGTGTCAATGACATTTTTGGTGATATCATTGCTGCCATTGATAAAAAATAAATGAGGATTTTTAGAAGGGTCCTGGGGGCCTAAAAAGGCCACTTTGGCATAATCGTAAAGGGATAACATTATGAATCATAATGGAAGTCGTATCAAATCCCATTGGTGAAGGATTTTTCAGCATTTTTTTTTGTATGTGCTAAAATACAATCAATCCGATCCAAATCCATTCCGAATCTCTTTGATTATACCTACGTAGTGCAGCGAAAAAAGGAAAAACACGGATTGTCTTCGCCATATTACGATTCATAATGTTATCCTTTTATGATTCTCCAAAGTGGCCTTTTAAGGCCCCCTGGTGATTCATTTTCACTGACATAGCAACAAATCTACTTGACGTTTCATCACCAATATGTTTTCCAAAACTAGTGTTACGATAATAATAACAGTCATGTCGATATGTTAAGGTGAATGTGCAGCTGACCCCGCAAAACATAAAATAAATAGAATGTTTCATATGAAATTTCTTTGGTGGCACAAATTTCGCAAATTCGACGATTGATATGAAACTGATGATTATTATTCGGCATTTGTATAATTCTTAAAGTCGCGAATCGCATTTTGATCAACATACGACGTAAAACAAAGCTGAAATTTGCAAAAACCCAAAGAAAATTTAAATTTGGTGGGCTCACCGTGGTCAAATTGTCTTTCAACATGTTCGTATAACTCGTCAAAATTCCCTTCATTTTGACGAGTTACATAAATGTAAGGAACAGCTGATTTTTTTTTCGCGATCCCATAGTAAAAGTTGTTCATAATGATGAGTACAATGACCTCTTAAGAGGTTGTAAATGTTTTACCAATAACCGTGTATAAACTTTAAAAAGTTCTCGGTAAAGCAGGATTAGAAGTCTCCGCTATTTGATTCAGTAAGTAGAATATAAATAAGCGAAGAATAAGGTGTTTTTGGTTCCACTGTAATCATTAATTCGCCCAGCAGTACATCCTTACGACAAGCGTAAAAATAAGTACCGCATTAACAAAACATTAAAAAATAATCCATTTTTTGAAAAGTGGGTCAGATGTGAAGGAACAAGAAAGGTATGTCGAGACAGCAGGTAAAGCCCCCATTCATCATCATCATTTCAGCCAAAAGACGTCCACTGCTGGACATAGGCCTCCCCCAAGCACTTCCACTTCGACCGGTTCTGTGCTTCTCGCATCCAACGGGTTCCTGCGGCCTTCACAAGGTCGTCGGTCCACCTTGTGGGAGGCCTTCCAACTCTACGTCTTCCGGTGCGTGGTCGCCACTCCAGAACCTTTCGGCCCCATCGGCCATCTGTTCTGCGAGCAATGTGCCCTGCCCACTGCCACTTAAGTTTGGCAATTCTGCGGGCTATGTCGGTTACCTTGGTTCTCCTGCGGATCTCCTCATTCCTGATTCGATCACGCAGGGAAACTCCAAGCATAGCCCTCTCCATTGCCCTTTGGGTGACTTTTAGCCTTCTTATAAGGCCCATTGTGAGCGACCACGTTTCAGTGCCATAAGTCATCACTGGCAACACGCACTGGTCAAAGACTTTCGTCTTGAGACACTGCGGTATGTGGGACGAGAAGATATTGCGTAGCTTCCCGAACGCTGCCCAGCCGAGTCGGATTCGACGATTGACCTCTTTCTCGAAGTTAGACCTACCTAACTGGACAGTTTGTCCTAGGTAAACATACTCGTCCACGACTTCGAGTGTAGCGTCTCCGATCTTTATGGGAGTGGGTGTTACATGGCACTTGAACACAGGCCTCCTCTCGGTGAGTGGGACTGGGCCGTAATCTACGACGCGGGCCCAGTGCTGGTTAGTAGATGTCACGTTATGGCATGTCTTCGATTGTTTGGTTCTAGGACATGCCGATTTCTTCACGATGTTTTCCTTCACCGTTTTGAGAGCAGTGATGATGAAATAATTTACTCTGATTATAGCGATTGTCTGAGTTCGAACCTACGACCTACACGTTAGTCGATGTTGCTACCACTGAGCCACCACTGCTCCCTATTATTGATCATTCATTTTCCTGAAAATGTATCTTCCAAAAATCCTAGTGCTAAGCAGAAAGTATATTTAAGTATAGAAATTACAATTTATCAAGAAAGTTTCTCTTCGTACAGTCATACAATATAATTATCCACAGTTTTAATCTCTTTATTATGCCCATTACATTTAAGCTAATAATTTTGCCTAAAACTTTATGAATTAGATTAGCACTAGAATTAGCTCTTCATAACACCTACGAGTTTCATAATTAGATTCAAAGTAACTTTGAAAAGGGCTTTACGCATAACTTTTGAAGCTTCGGAATATAGTGTACGTGGCGCTCTCTCTCGGATAGATTAGAAAGTAGGGAGTTCCCTCGGGAACAAGGGAGTGAGGGAGGATAGGAGGGTTTTAGTTCCGGCGTTTGAACATAGATGGCGTTAGGATAAAATCAGTGTTACGTCTACGAACGTGGAAAATAGTGATTATTATTAATTTAAACCTACTTTAAACAGAAATCAAGGGGTAGTAAGGCATCTATCGACATAAATGTACTAGTAAAGTAACTTAATTACCAAATTTTATTTATGTCTCTGTAGCCCTTTCTTGCAGTATCTTCGAATTGCCACTAGGTAGAGGTAACACGTCTTTGCAGGAAAAAAAAAAATAAAGCATGAATAATACCTAATCAAAGAAAATTACTGTAAGTATGTAGGACCGCAGACAGGCGCAACGCGACTCTTGTGGAATAATTTCTATGAAAACTTCATGAGAAATGTTCTAAAAGCGTGTCGCACTGTCGCGTTCTGACCTATAATGTTCCCATTGCTGGTGGACAGGCCTTCTCTCGGTGAGCAGCGAGTAAATCTAAAAAAAATATTTTTTATTTTTTGCTTAGCCTATACTGTCCCACTGCTGGGCAAAGGCCTGGGGACCAAGTCCTTCCAGGAACTCTTTGCCCGCGCCACACCGAACCAGCTCTCGCGGTCGCAGGTCATCTCGCCACCGCTTTCTGGGGGCGCCGTCCATCTTCAGGCACTTCTAAAAAATAATCAACTTTAATCTAAAAATATTTTCTTCCCAAACAGGATCTAGTTACTTGTAGAACAGCCGTTTCTCTTATTTCATTTGCCATTAAGAATGTATCACAGATCATGACTCGACACCTAAAGGGTGAATCTGAGTGCAATCTCGTCATCTTGTGCGACAGAAAGACAGACTGACTTGTTTATTAAATGTGTGCACGATATTCTTGACATCGCTTTTATTAATCCGCCATTTTGTTTGACTGTTGCAATGTTTGTGTACCTACCTTCCCATGTGTTTGTAGGCTAAAATCATACTAAAATACAGACATAACTAGCAATACGTAGGTGTGTCTGTAACGATATCCGTGGTCTGTGTTATAGCGTGATTTTATATTGTACTAGCTGCGCCCCGCAAGTGTCGATCCCGTGGGAATATCGGTATAAAAAAAAACTAAATCAAAATCGGTTCATCCGTTCGGGAGCTACGATGCCACAGACAGACACACACACACACACCCCCAGACACGTCAAACTTATAACACCCCGTCGTTTTTGTGTCGGGGGTTAAAAAGTAGCCTATATGTTAATCCAGGGTGTCAGCTACCTCCATACTGAAAACGTAAGAAAGAAAATACATTTATTTTACGAGGTGAAAAAGAAAAAAGATGACGCAAATAAAAAAAAAACAAACAAAAAAGAACAAGTAACAACAACAACAGCTTGAATTAAATGATTAGCTATATTTGAAGATAAAAACGTCTAAACACAAATAAACTAAATTGCCCGTCATTCATTTAGCTAGTAGCTGGCTAGGTGTTGTGTTCCACAATCATGCTGAACATTATTATTGTGATGAATTTAAACTGCTTGAAATAAACGAGTAGGTAGGTACAGACGCCAGCAGGTCAACCTACCCGAAACTGTCAGATTTTCCCAATCGACCTTGAACCTTATACTTTAGCAATAAAGTCGAAAATCTATTAAAGAAATCTGACAGATTGTAGTAACTTGATGTGCTGGTGTCTGTACAAAAAAAAAGACAAAAAGCTCTAAACAAAAATAAACATTGCTCCATATTCTAAGGGCGTGTTAATTTCATCTCCTAACCTAACCTGCGTAAAAAAATGCAATAAAAAGTTCACACACGTGCCGAACCCACGTTGTTCCCTTGTTAAATGCGTTCGGGAGTTGTCGGCGATTGTCGGATTCCACATGGCGTTCGCTTTATTTTGTGTTCTGCGGTTACGCAAAACAAAAAATGCTGACTGTTTCAAAAAGTTGGGAGTATGTTGAAAGGTTGAATGAGCTTCAGCATTGACACAGTTTAAATAAAACCGGTCAAGTGCGAGTCGGACTCGCGCACCGAGGGTTCCGTACTTTGTAGGTATGTAAATAGTTTATCACAGGTTTTTTTTGTACACACCTACAAATTTACGGTTTTCGGATTTTTTCCTTTACTTGTGCTGCATGATCCTGCATCTTGCCAAATTTCATGATTCTAGGTCAATGGGGAGTAACCCTATAAATTTTGATTTCCTTGAGAGTGTTGAAATATACGTTTTTTGCGGCATAAACGGCCGTATCTTTTTTTTACCTTAAGTGTTTGATTTTCAGCTTCAAAGGACTGTAGAGCTGAGTATATGGTTTTAATTTCAGCTCGATACCTCCACGCGTTCCCGAGATAAACGGTCTTGAGAGACAGACGGACGGACAGACAACAAAGTGATCCTATAAGGGTTTTTTCCTTTTGAGGCACGGAACCCTAAAAATTGTGTTAGCAACCCATTTTTTTCTGGCCCTGTTATACAGGGTACTTACGCGGTCAAAATGTATGGAACAACAATTTTTTTTTTTATAACCGACGAAAGATGTCTACTCTAAAGGTGCCTAGAATAAATTGTGCTGAATTCACGATTACAGTTTGCGCGTTGATATCCATCACCCAGCACCCAGCAGTGGGTGATTCCGGGCTGAAATGATGATGACTTCTGGTGTTGTCCTGGGAAGGTAGCCTTGTCAGCGGCAGAAGATAATTCCAGGCTAGCTTCTCTTTGCACTAAATCAAGACCACACATAGCCCGTCTCGAAAATTTGGGGCATTTCTTCTACTTCTTCTAAAATGATTCTCAAAAATTACTCGATGACCAACTTCGGTTGAAATTCATCCTCTATAGGTTGCAATATCTGCATTTCTAAACGGCTCACAATAACTAACACGGATCGTCCGTTGGGACCGTGCCTGACATTTAGTCTAACGTCTAACCTCCCATATTCTCGAGGGGAGACGTGAAAGGTTAAATGCTATGAGTAACGGCTACGTCTCGTATCGTTGAATATCAAGTAAATGTAGAACGATGTTTTTTTTAGAAGATAACTGAATATGGTTCTTAAGTAAGTATCCGATATCTTTTCACTTCACTTATATATCGCTTATTTCTGAGATTGCTGGTAAACCTGTTATTGGCGACTGTGTAAGACCGAGAGTACTTAAGATAAATTATACATAGAAGCTGTTGGTGTACCCTAATAAATAAATAAATCTTTTCGACCCCAGTTATATCCATGCACTGGACATCGGAACCAGTAGTTAAGAGCTAAGAAGGTCGTTCGCAAATTGAAGAGTCTCTTGACCATCATAATCATCATAATCAGCCTATAATGTTCCCACTGCTGGGACACAGGCCTCCTCTCGGTGAGAGGGAGTGGGCCGTAATCTACCACGCGGGCCCAGTGCGGGTTGGCAGATGCCACATGTCTTCGAATTTTTGGTTCTAGGACATGCCGGTTTCCTCACGATGTTTTCCTTCACCGTTTTCAGAGCAGTGGTGATGAAATAATTTATATCTAGGTTTAATTATTCTTCATTCGCGTTTTATTTGCCAAAAATGTAAACAAATATTATGGAAAAATAACTTTTAATCCTACACAATAAAGTTCAGTTTGCGCTACAACTTCAAACATTTTTATAACTTACTTAAAAACTGAAATACACTTAATTACCATTGAAACAAGTATTTATAAGTACTACTAATGCATGGAAGAGCGGAGTCTCCTAATACAGGCTATATACGCTTAAAAGGAGGCTCAAATCACCACTGATGTAATATGAAAACTTGTTGATTCCAATAAACCTTTTTTTTTTATTAATTTAAAAAATAAAGTGTATAGGTATTTATTTAACTTGAAATAATATTAATTTGAAACATAAGTTTGAATAGATTTTACATACACACATACATAAACTCACAGCTTCTTCCCATGGGAGCAGGTAGAAGCTACAGAATACCTGCAAACTATGCTACAAGCCAAGAGGACCTACCTCATTCTCTTCCCATACAGAGAAGACAAGTGCATTGATCAACACGAGTATTTAAACAGACTCCGGACCCAGGTTGTCCGAAACAAGGAAAACCTGTTCAGGTGGAGATTCATAGACGACTCCGCCTTGAAGTGTAAATGTGGTACTGTTCCACAAACGTATCGTGTCCTGCGTTTCCTGTCAGCTGCACGTTACAGGAACTAGTGGCCGCTGGTGATGGCGCCAAACAAGTAGCCGAATTCTGGGCCGAGTCCATTTAGATTGCTATCGACAAGCTAAGAAGAAGAAGACCACGAGTTGGTGATTTCAGACTTATGCTGACTTTAAGTCTAGGTTTCCTCACGATGTTAGCATTCACCGATGACAGTGATGTCCAAGATAAACTCAGAAAAATTTATGAACTAGTTACTAGAAAATTTATAAGAAAATTCAGAGAAAATCCCTCTAGTCGAAACCAATCCGGAGTTTGCCTTTGAAAGGACCACCTAATAATAGATTTTCTTAGCAACGCCACCACACACGGTGTTCAATAGTTACTTAATATTTAATCCGAAGTTCTCCAGTTAAGTGGGTAGCTTTAAACTTGTTAATTAAGTATGGCACAAAGGAGAGTTAAGTGTTCGTTGCTAACCGCACGCCACTTGAAAATTTACCATACCAACTTGTGTTGGGCCAGTGGTCGAGTGTAGTGCAACTTGCGAGGACATTGTTATTGGAAAATTAGGACATTTTAGAGACAATAATATAACACCTCGCCCGTATTCCCCGAAGATGTATACCTATGGAACACCCACATTTCGCCAGGAGGCCTAAAAAGGCCACTTTGGCAGAATCAAAAAGGATAATATTATTAATTATAATGGAAATCGTATCAAATCCCATTGGTGAAGGATTTTTCAGCATTTTTTTTTTGTATGTGCTAAAATACAATCAATCCAATCCAAATCCAATCCCAATCTCTTTGATTATACCTACGTAGTGCAGCGAAAAAAAGAAAAACACGGACTGTCTAGTCTACGCCATATTATGATTCATAATGTTTTTCTTTTATGATTAAGTCCCGAGTAATATGGGGCAAGCCTATTGCCATCAATCGAGCACAGATACATACTTTGTATTAGAACTAGCTTCTGCCCGCGACTTCGTCCGCGTGAAATTTCACCCTCCCCCCATACACCCTCTTCTGGGTGGAATTTCGAAAAACCCTTTCTTAGTGGATACTCTTCACAAAGAACACACCCTCCAAATTTCATGTCTCTAGGATCAGCGGTTTAGCGGTTTGTTGTGTTGTGGTTTAGCCTTTTCTATGAAGCAACAGATTTTTTTGTTTTATAACCGATGAATAATGTCTACACGGTCTAGAATCACGTGCTGGATTCATGGTTAGAGTTTGCGCCACCCTGTATAAATTGCCATAGCTACAAACCAATACCACTATGATTCTGTGCTAAAGGAAACGAAGTCTTAACGAGTGATTTATTTAAAACTACGAAAGCTTCGATTGTACATTAAAATAAATAATGAGCGAACCCAAAAATAAATTAAAAAAAAAACCCGGTATGAACACCAAAACACAAATCTGGTCCGACATGGGGGTAATTTGTAAATTATTTCTGGCATACGCTACGCCTATTAGGACATCTTGATAGCTGTCTGTCGACTTCTTTCAACGTCTATTTAAAAGCTACTGTTCAACAAATAATATTTAATATCATTAACGAAAACACATTCAAAATTAAACCTTAATTCGAACACATAGGTGGTGTTCGAAATTTATTGAACGGTAGATTTAAAATTGTCGTAGCCTCAACGAGTATTTATGGCACCAAAGCACCATTTTACGTTGACCTTCATTCCCTTCCTTTCATTACTTTAAAACAGACGGTCTCAGACGGTTTGCCCTAAAGTTACACAGGTCATTTTACACTGGCGGTTTGCCCGTTGGAAACCATTTTGTTATGATGACGGCATCAAAAGCGCAGGATAAACGCTAACTTATTTTTAAGTGGTAGATATGCAAGTTATTTATGGTGGATCGGAAGCAAAATGCCATGTTCAATCTATAGGTTGATTTATTGGAGGGAAATTATCGTATTATTTTTGTATGAGGAAGCTGATATTTTGGGACGTGTATAGAGGCGTTTGGGCTTTATGGTATACGTATATATACTCAACTAGCTGCGCCACGCGGTTTCACCCGCGTAAATGAAGATCCCGTGGGAATATCGGGATAAAAAGTAGCCTATATGTTAATCCAGGGTGTCAGCTACCTTCATACAAAATTTTATCAAAATTGGTCCAGCCGTTTTAGCGTGAAGAAGTAACAAACATATAAACACACCCCCACACACACCCACAAACTTTCGCCTTATAATATTAGTGCATCATCCCACTGCTGGGGAAAGGCCTATCCCCATGACTTCCAGCACTTTCGATCCAGGGCTAAAGTGGACCACTGGTCGTTGGTTTTCTCCAGCTCGTCCCGCCATCTTCTACGGGGCCTGCCGCGACGCCTTCTAGCTGTGTCAGGGCTCCACGTAGTGCTCTTTGTGGTTACTAAATAACTATTTACATTTCACAATTTCCTTAGCTTCTCCTGTCTGACCTCTTACAGAACCAACACGTTCAGCAGACCGATAAATCAATACAAAGAGCAAAATCGATAGGTTCGTGCTGTGTTTGTGTGGTTGACAGTGCAATTATCATCCTTTGATATATTACTACGGCTCCCAGATAATATCTAATGGCTAAATCTCTATTAACAATACCATTTGTTTGTACGTCAACGTGTTGAAACCTTATTGCTTATTGATGTTTTCGCGTTGGTTCATTAATTATTAGGTATTAAGTCATGCAGTTTTGCATTTTGGCATAGTTTTATTAGCGAATTCCACATAAAACTGAATAAAACCCCGCTGAACTGAAGTCAGCTGTTCCATATATTTTGACCATGTTTAACAAACAATAACAACAACTACATATAGGTAGCGTAATCCACGAAGACGCGCCCCACTCTTCTTCCTAATCGCTAGTTGTTGTTGGGGTTTAGAATCATGTGCTGAATTCATGGTTATAGTTTGCGAGTTGATGTCCCTTGTACCGAAATAAACCCTACACGAAGATTTGTAGCGGTATCTACAACGCCACAGGAGAAGAACGCGTCATACTGACGTCACGCAAAATCCTGCATCTCGCAAGCAGAGTTTACCGCGCAACTAGCATAGATACAACGGCCCGACATGAATCATTGGGCAGTTGCCCGCCAGACACAACACCCGTCTGGTCGGAGGATCCTCCCTTTTCTGTAGAGTATGAGTGAACTTTACAGCCTGTTCCTCATACCTCTATAGACTCAACCAAACGCTGCTCTGTAAATCTAACCTCTTTCAAAAGTACTGTATCCAGGTTTAAATGTACAAATTAAACTAGATTATAGCAGCAAGTAAAAGTTTTATTGAAAACCATCACTATCTGAAACAATTTATGTTTCCTATTGCTGTAAGCTGCACAGCAGTAAACTTTAACGAGCTGATAATATCAAGATGATGTAATAATGTCATTCATGGACATGGTCCGAATATTATTATTATAACGGATCCACTGAGTGGTGGCTTTTGTATATTGCTGCTCCGACATGCGACAGTTATGGCCAGCCCAGTTCCACTTTAGTCTGCTGCCCTCCCAAACCTACTGTAATTTGAAAACATTGTAAAAGCCAATTATTTTTAAAAAGAGTAACCGTGGAGTTTCTTGCCGGTTCTTCTCTTGAAATGACCAATCGGAACCGTGCACCTAGCTTCTGACGTTTCATAAGTGCCGATTTAGGTTTATGTGAAATTAAATATTTTCGGCCTTATTACAAAACAAGATTTATCTTTACAACTAGGTTTAAACCATCCAGCCATTTTTAAATTTCGAACTATAATCCGACGAATCTAAAGTTCTTTTTACAAAAACTGACGTCAAACCCGAGTCTAAGTTGTCAATTTTACATTATGAACTTCACGTTTGTCGGAATAAAGTTCAAAATAAAGTAACTGGCTCGAAGGTTTAGATTTTGCATTAAGAACTTCACGTTTGTCGGAATAAAGTAACTGACACGAAGGTTTAGGCTAGGTCTAAAATTAGATCTCGTTTTGTAATAGGGTTTGAGTCTAACAGCTGTGCGGCCAGCGCGCAGCGTCCTCTATTTGTGTTTTGGAACGAAGTATAGAGTTCAAGTTTTACATCTAGTATACTTCGTTCCATAGCCCGTTGGCCGACTCCAAGTGCTGACTTTTGACGCTTTGTAAGAGACCATGTTTGCGCTCCGTAGGTCCAAATAAACGAACATAAGATCTCCTAGGAAACATTGCGCTATGTGGCCAACTACGTTTAAATTTCAAAATATCGACACCTACTTAGACGAAATTAAGTCTTATTCCATTGAAAATGAAGTTTATTTCCAGAATATCAAACAAAATAAATGAAACATGCAGTACACAGTATCTGCTTTTATTATTTTTTTCGCTCCCAGCTGAACCTAAAAAGGCAAAACATACGCACATAAATTACCGCGTATTGTAACGAAGTTCAAAGAGGTAATAGCAAACAAATGCGCGCCAAAAACAATAAATCAAAATGGCTGAATAACGAGCGACGGACGGTGGCGAACGAAACTTTAATTTCGTTCGTTCATGAGTGCACTTTACTTGAAACATTTCGAATTACGAGTACTAACGGTTCTCGTTCATTTGTTTAGACGTTTGTTTTTTCTTGAATGATATGTGATTTTGTTTCCATCCATGTCTACTTACTATTCGTTGACTTTGTGATGTAAATAAGTAATTCAATGGGTCACCACAAAATTATAAACATTCATACACATTACTCACAAAAGTACCTACATATATCACTGATGTATATCTAGGCTAAAAAGACTATCACTGATGTATATCTAGGCTAAAAAGACAGCGGGATGATTGCGTAACACACTATCAGTAGCAACGGCTTTCATTTTGACAGTTCAACAACGTTCAATTCACCATTTACGTTGTTGAACAGATAATTTTTTCAAACGTACACCTGAATCAATGGCAAAATAATTTATATTGAGATTGATAGTGCTCATTTATTTAGCAAGGACTTAAATTACTATATTAACTTTTAATATTTTCCGCTGCTGGTCAAAGGATCCGACCCGTTTCTGTCTTTTACAAAACTGTAGAAAAAAAAACTCATTGAGTTTCCCGGGACCGATAGTAGGTACTACCGGTTGCAGTCCGGTGCAAACACTTCCCGGTACTTCAGGACACGCGGCACACAGCATTAACCCGAACACTGCGTCATAGATTGTTTTTAACACCCCTAAATGGTGTACAACAAACTCCATCCCTTCGGCGACAATAGGACGCTTTTCAAAGACACCCTCAACTTTTCTTTCGCGAACTTTCCTTTAGATTTTCACTCTTGAAGTTTGATGTTCGAAAAAGTTTTGGTAATTTTATTTTTCGGTTTGCGACAGTGGAACGTTGCTTTTAACAAGTTTTGAAGGAACTTCCAAATGTGTCTTGAAGGTTTTTTTGTGCCTAGGGCGGAATGTGTAATTCTGAAGGCAGGAATGGAACTGCCTACTTTTCTCTCAAATAGGTACGATTAATCTCTTGGCTTTTTCATTTATAGTAATTACGTGGGTGGATTCTGATTTGAATTGAAGATTGCAAATGGCATTTGGGTTGGTTTATTATTGACTTTTAAAATACTCCAATCGCAAACGCAAATTAATCTGCTTTTATGTAGATATACGTTACTGCTACTACAGCTGAAACATCCTAAACTATTTCAAATAATGGCCATCAAAATACAAACCAGTTGACACTATGCCGACAAAGTTGTATTCAAACCAATATGACAATTTGACACAGAATTATGATGGAACCAGCGATCAAATATTCAATTCAGTTCTGGATTCATATTGCGATGCAAATTACTCTCCGCCGGCGTCAACTGAGAGTTGAGACTAAATAAATATTACATCAAAATCTGTCACACAATTGTGACATACGGACGGGCAATTCATCGAACCTACGAGTTAGACGCAAGGTTAGATAATTACAGGGAGGCGCATTATGCATTGCTCTACATAATTATTGATAGTTATTTTAATTCTTACGCCCCTCGTACGCCTTCCAAGGGACCGGGACCCGGGCACGCCACAATTGCGGCGATAAGTCCCCTCTTTGAGGAATGGCTAGAGAGACGCCACGGCGTCCTCACCTTCCGCCTAACGCAGGTCCTCACCGGACACGGCTGCTCGGGAGGTTCCTGTTCCGAATAAGGCGGGCGGAAACGCCCGGGTGTCACCATTGTGTGGATCGCCCGGAGGACACTGTGGAGCATACGGTGGAGATCTGCCCAGCTTGGGCAGAGCACCGCCGTGTCCTCACGGCGGCGATCTCTCTCGTCCGGCCCTAGTCCGGGCCATGGTACGGAGCGAGAGTGCATTGGAGGCCATCGCCTCCTTCTGCGAAGCAGTGATGCTCGCGAAGGAGGAGGCGGAGCGCGTGAGGGAGAGGCAATCCTTGCGCCCTCACGCCCCCAGCCGCCGCAGGAGACGCCCCGGGCGTCGGGAGTCGATAGCCGATTCCCGGCCACCGTAGGCGCGGGCTTGCGGGCGACGAGCAATGGGCAGCTCGCCGTCCGGTAAGGACCAGGCCCGGGTCGACGGCGCGTTGTGTTCCACGCGCGCCTCAAGGAGATGTCAGCACCAACTGACGGGGTCCGCTAGGGCCGATGCCCGCCAGGGTCGCGGGTTGTTCGAAAGAGATACCGTGGCCCCTGGCACAGGCAAGTGAAGGAACACGGGTGGGTTTTAGTCAGTAAGAGTCTGACCCTCCCTTCCGCTCCGCCCAGAGCGGGAGGGGTCATTTGATGATTTCTCAACCAAAAAAAAAAAAAAGGGACCGGGACCCCACCCAAGGTCTCGAGGTATGTTAACATAAAAAAACTAGCAGCGCCCCGCGATTTCACCCGCATAAGTGTCGATCCCGTGGGAATATCGGGATAAAAACTACCTTACTGTCCTTCCCCGGGATGCAATCTATCTCTCTGCCAAATTTTATCGAAATACGTTCAGTGGTTTAGGCGTGAAAAGGTAACATACAGTCAGACAGACAGAGTTACTTTCGAATTTATAATATTAGAATGTATGTGGTTTTTATTGGCCATACCGGCCAAAACGCCCATCACACAAAACGTAATAATTGTTGTAATTCCATCTAAAAATAATATGACAAAAATTAAAAGCTCTCTAAACCAATCTCCCGGTACTTCACAGGCACTCGTCCCAATTCCCGTCACATTTGCATGTGAAAGCCATAACTTTGTGACACGGAAAATTTAATCTTTTTGGTAATTAAATGAAGACCTACGCAGCTGACCTAATTATAAGAGACCGTAACCATTTTAATTGTGTTTTTTTTTGTTTTCAGGTACGTGGCATATATGGGAGTTTGTGAGTTGATATATAAAATATTATGTGTTATTTAAAAGCTATTACCTAAATAAACCATGTTCAAGCAGTTACCTACTAGTGAATGGATGTTCGGATAAAGAGAAACATTTGACGTAATCTCCTTTTTAACCGACTTCAAAAAAGGAGGAGGTTTCTCAATTCGACCGCATATATATTTTTTTTTTATATTTTATATTTTTACAAGTTATCACAAATAGGTTTAGATTACACATCACCGAATCTATAATATACATTTAATAAAATAGTAATGAAGTCAAAACTGTACAATGAATACTTTTGAAACAAGTAATTTTTTGCCACGAGGTGTGAGAACGGTTCTGATGCAGTTAATATAGTTTTTAGATATTTTATCCGTTTGTCTGAATATTGTTCCAGATTGGCACAAAAACGGCTAAATAGATTTAAAAGAAATTTGGCACACAGATAGTTTATAACCTCGAATAACACATAGGTAACTTTTAATCCCGGTAGTACGTTCCTGTGGGATATTTTCCGACATCCACGCGAAAGAAGCTTCGGGCAAAATCTAGTTACCAATAATATTGCTTCAAATTGTAACATTAACCTATAGGCACAATTAGGTAAGTAACTAATGACATCGTAACCACAATTATATTAGTGACATTTAAATTCTATCTTCAGAATAGCCACGAGTGAATCAGAATACCAACCATGAACACACTTCCTTCTTGTTATAATTGCAATGAACTATATCACTTCGCGTCCTGTCACTTTTTCTATCAACGGCCACATTTAAAACAAACATCAAAGCCCACATTGTAAAGCTATGCGGAGTTCAGAAAACTATAAGAGAATGTACTAGGAAAGCATTTTACCGAGAATCGCTAAGAAGCTTCCCACCATCTTCGCAGAGACATAAAGCTTGCAGCAAGGACAGCTATGCACTCAGGACTTGTCTCCTCGTACCAGGATAACATAAACAACTAGGAAACTAGCAAACAAATTGCCAACGACCTTATTACTTCGCAGGATAGAATGACTTTTCATTGACACAATTTTTCGCAGTAGTAAAATTATCACTGTCTTATTGTCACCCGTACCGACTTGAGTTTGCGGGTTCTAAATACGATTTTCACCTTTATTTTCCTGCTCATAAAGTTTACGACACATGGTTGGGTTACCTAATGTTATAGGTCGTTATAGTTTATGGCATATTAAAATCCTAGTACTACTTATTTGTTCTATCTTGAGATCTGATGGTCGGGAAAAATTGCGCCGTCAACGGTTTGATGGACGGTTAAATTCTTTATATTTTACTATAATTAAAACACGCTGTTCTCAAGACTCTTCAGTGCTACTCTTTAATGTCCGCTAAACTTTCAGCAATCCTCTTTACAACCACAAGAATGTATTAAATGACTTTATTATCTAGTCTGTTCTCGAGACTTCGAGAGCAACAATGTCTGAAGAAAATGCTCGTATTGAAACCGCAAATCAAATCAATGCTTTATAGGGTTCCGTACCCAAACGTGACCCTATTACTAAGACTCTACTGCATGTCCTTCTGTCTATCTGTCACCAGGCTGTATCTCGTGACCCGTGATAGCTAGACAATTGAAATTTTCACAGATGATGTAATATTTCTATTGCCGCTATAACAACAAATAATAAAAATAAAATAAAGTTAAAATTTAAAGGGGTATAAAAGAAACGTTTTTTTCGGCGTTTTATGCCTTGTAGTACGGAACTCTTCGTGTGCGAGTCCGACTCGCACTTGGCCGGTTTTTAAACACACACTTCGTTTTCCACAAAGCAAAGACTGCAAAGAACCCATTTAAAAATAGATCCATTACACTCAAACGTATCAAAAACGACGAAAATAAAAACAAATGAAAGATGTCTGCCCCGTCTATAAATTGAGTCCGCGTTCAGATGTTCCTAATCGCGGCCTCATATTTTACAGAGAGGCTAGGCTTTGTTCTGTTGCTGTTATCGGATTTCTTCTATTTTTCCATTGGCTGAAGAGCAGTGGAGCAGAAACAATGGCAATGAACATTAGTAAGGGGATCGCGCCGTCTCGAGAAGCTCTCGACCATCGACTTCTTCGATAAGGCAGTGCGGTTTTTGATGTGGTGTAAATTGTAAACGGTCGCGGAGTAGTATGTTTTGCGATGTTTATCGCCTGTGGAGAATGTTGAAGAGGATTATTCGGTTAACAATTGACTCCATTCAAGTAACTTTTTACATTGCCCACAATGACGGTCAACTCGTAGTAGACACAAATTGGCATACAAAGCAGCATTGGTGACCTCTTTACTTAGCCAATGAGGTCTCTTGAAAAGAAGGTTCTGCTCACAGTTTTCAAGCTAGGAAAACCTATTGGCGCTACGTTACTGACCCCGTGTTCATAGATAAAATAGGAAGCCTAAAAGTATTTCCATGCAAAAAAGCTCATTTAACTTTTTTTTCTCATTACATTCATATAAAACCAAAGAAGGCTGGTAGTTTTGTTTAGATTCTGTTCTGTCGATATTTATTTGAAGATCAGAGTAAAATAACTTGTATATAAAACAAAACCCTTCTTAACCCACAAGGAGTGGATACTCATATCGTTATTTGGTAGGTTTTCAACAATAATAATTAAAACACAACCGGCAATAAGACTCAATATTGGACTCTTTCAATTCTTTAGATTGTATTGGCAATGCTCCTAGCATTGCATTGTTAAGGGGAGGTCTTCACAAGTGCAATATTGTTCAAATAAAAGACACACAGTACACCAGAGACATACATCAGATAAAAATAAATAAAAATCAAATTAAAAAGTATAAAGTCAGATGTAAGAAATTAGCAGGAAAGTGTGCGTCACGGATGCGCCAAAAAGGCCCAGTTCAGCAAAAATGCCAGACAACTATTGCCTGACGCTGGTTTTCAACTGAACCTGGTGTGTGAGGTGACAGATGTAAATCAGGTTCCGGTTGAATACCGTAATTACAGAAACAATTAAAAAGCTATTGTGTCTCGCGTGGATTAAAAAGCCATGTTCGCATACGAAGGGTTAATAGATGTTCATTAAACTTTTTTCATTTAGCACCATAATAATTAAGTAATCTTAACCTTTAGCTTGTAATTTTAAATGAAGTCACTTTGATACTGAAAAATCTTAGCTGAAAATGTTAGTTATAAGTGATTTTATTTACATCTTAGCATTTCGATGGCAAAAATAACAGAAAAAAATATATACTTATAGCTTTCTATTAATTTGTTCGGCCCAAAATTCGACAACGTGAATATAGTTGGCTGACGCAGCCATCAGGGTCACGTGTGCAAGCGGCAGGGTATGCATTTTATTATACACAGGTGATTTAATTTGGCGGCTCCAAATGGTCCAAAAATATTTAATTATGGTTAATAGCGATTTTAGGAAAAACTGTCAATGTTGCCGATTCCCTTGTTCACAAACTAAACTAAATTCTACTGCAGTGCATCTTTTTCTTTCTATTTCAATAAGAAAAGGACAGAAGATACGTTTTAGTTTAGTCCTATCAAATTAATCAGTGCCTGACACTATTACATACAAGTTTAGGTAGACGTGATTAAAAACTTGCCTACTAAAATTACGTCGATTTACGTCAGGCGGTGATCAATTTGACCGGACTAAACTAAAATTTATCTTCTGTCCGTTTCTTAATGAAATATAAGAAAAAGATGCATTGAAATTTATGTGAACAACAGAATCGGCACCAATGTCTCTTTATTACAATACTCTTCATAAAGATAAAGCTAAACAGTTATGAAATTATTAAGAAAACCACACAATTAAAAAAAAATAACACAGTAATAACATAATTCTTATGAAAAATCACGTGTCCCTTAAAAGTCCCAATTTTCCTGATTACAACAAACTTACGAGCCGCGAAAATAAAAACAATTTTCGCGAGTTTGCCCTTAACTTATCGTTTATACTTAAAAGATCTCCGGGGAGTGTCCGTGCCAATGATTAAAGTTCCTCCCCATTTAACTTAGCATCCTGCTTCAAATAACTTTATTGAATGTTTCAAATTCAATCATACTTTTATTGTGGTATTTTTATTTTGTTTACGTTTAATATGAACTGATTTTCATGGGCAAACATTCATCTTATGATCCAGAAAGTAAATGTGTTGATTTTTACTTTACGTTTTAGGGTTCCGTACCCAAAAGGTGCCAAAGAAACCCTATTACTAAGCCTCCGCTGTCCGTGCGTTTGTCTGTCAGCGAGCTGTATCTCATGAACCGTAATAGGTAGACAGATGAAATTTCCACAGAGTGTGTATTTCTATTGCCGCTATAACAACAAATAGGTAATAAAAATTAAATAAAGTTATTAAAAATTAAAGGGGACGCCATACAAGAAACGTGTTTTTTCGGCGTATGTTACCTTGTGGTACGGAACTCATCGTGTGCGAGTCCGACTCGCACTCGGCCGTTTTTTTTGGATATTTTTGCTAGCGAATGCACATTTTTGCAGCGATGGCAGAACCTGAGTTAACTTTATCAAACCCATAACTATTACATATTTACGTTACAATGGCCAAATTTTAATGTTTTCTATATTCGAAATACTGTCTTTTACGATGAAGATATGCTAAGCGCCTAATAAGGCAACCACGCTCAAAATACATCACATTTTATACTCGTCTGAACGCGCAATAACATTAAAATATAACATCTCTCATAATTGTTACATCATGTCTAGATCGTCCAATTTTGAGTGAAATGTTACGATAATGTAAGTAGCCGAGCCGTAACGATTACTGTTACTGCTGACCCCATTTGTTGTATTATTGTTATTATGGACATAACCTGCAGTTGTGATGCGAGATATTTGAGATAAACGGATGCTGTAGGAGTCATGGCAATACCTAGGCTGTAATTATAGCCGGTTTTTTTGGTGGACGCTGGTGACGGCGCCAAACAAGTAGCCGAATTCTGGGCCGAGTCCATTTAGATTGCTATCGACACGCTAAGAAGAAGATTATAGCAGAGAGTGAAAAGTATATTTAGTTATTTTTGGTAGTGGGTAAGTACAGTCAACAGCAAAAGTAGATGATCAAAGTCAGAAATTCAATACTAATGAACGGAGTTCGCGTCAGAACTGTGTGGCGTCGAAGTGATTCAAAAGTATTCTACGTAGTAAGTATTCTAAGTAGTAGTACTTCGACGCCACACAGTTCTGACGCGATCTCCGTTCACTAGTATTGAATTTCTGATTTTGATCATCTACTTTTGCTGTTGACTGTACCTAGGTAATCTTGACAAGTTGTATGCGTGAGTGGTTTGTAACTGTAAGCTACGTTTTACAAATTAATAAGTTACTTTTCCTAACCAATTTCGGAACTTAAGTGCTGAAAAATTTACATTACACGTAGGATTTTTTTTTCAGCAGTTAGGTTTAATGATTTAAGAATTTATTTATTAAATATATAATCATAATCAGCCTACTATAATGTTCCCACTGCTGGGACACAGGCCTCCTCTCGGTGCCAACTTTTACTATGGGACCAAACCTGAAATCCCAAAATAAAAAATCTGCTGTTCCCTACATTTATGTTCGTATAACTCGTCAAGTAGGGAACAGCTGATTTTTTTTCGCGGTTTCAGGTTTGGTCCCATAGTAAAAGTTGTTCATAATGATGAGTACAATGACCTCTTCAGAGGTTGTCAATGTTTTACTAATAATCCTGTATATTTCTAGTAGTAGGATAGTCGGATAACACATGATTTCCACTAAGACCCACCCATAGGTACAGTTTTCCTGGCAAATGCATTTACTTTGTTATAAGCAAAACAAAGTCATTTCATTTACCTTTTTGGTTACATAGATATGAAAATTTGAATTACCATCCGCCATCCGCAAATGAAATAATTCAAACTTTTTACAATCGCTTGGGATCGCAACAGTATTGCTGGACAATAAAACCTCCTTCATTTAATTGCTACAAAAAACCACGTGTCAATGTAGCAACGGTCACCTACAACCCTTGACGTCGAGACACAGAATAGGTAATACAGAAGGGTCAATATTGTCAACGAGCAATTTGAACGCCAATTATCGTAATGTAAAACGTTCAAAATCAATCTCATCTCAGTGACAAACAAATGTCAAAAACTTGTCAAAATGTAGGGAAATTAAAGGTATTTTTGACAGATTGAGACTGAGATCAGACTGTGAACGTTCTTAAAGTTACGAGATTTGCCCCTCTGATGTGCGCTGCGCATCACTCATACGGTAAGGTCGGTAGCAGCCGAAAGAATTTCATTGTTGGACATAGGTTTCAGCTGAAATCCGCTGTCGTAGGTAAGCTAAGCATATGAAAATAATACTAACTGCTTCATTTTCGGGCGTCGTTTACTTGCGTAAATTTCGCCTTTTGTGTCCAGCACTGGTATTTTATGTATAGTTATAAAACCATAAGTGTTCATGTAGACTGTTGTAGACACGTTCGTTTACCATCGTGATTCGTGCGTGAGCTTGTTAGCACTTTACAGTTTAAAATTATTCTGACTGATCTATGCGTCATGTTCGTGAACGGGCGCCGTCAGTTGGGGCTGGTCATCACTTAGCTGCCTCGGCTTATTTTTAATTATTTTATTTTTGGATTGTTGTTTTCTTATTATTTGCTGTACTCTGGACGCTTTTAACGCGTACGTCATTTTTACATTTTATATTATAAATTCAATATTAATGATGTAACTAATATTTTTGTAAAAATATAATTTAGAAGAGTGTCCATGGAGTTTCTTGCCCGTTCTTCTCCATAGGTACCTACGCTTTGGAATGGGCAACTAGCTTCATATTTTCTGACTGACCGACTTCTTGACAATTCAAAAGTGCCTGTAAATGGTTTAATTTAAATTAATGCTTTAAGTTTTTGAGTTTGAGTTTGATTCTTCTGACATATATCTACCCCGTGTTCGGACAGTATCAACAGCTAAATTAATTAAACGGGCACGTGCGTGTTGCTACCGAACACGTGTCGTGTCCGTCGCGGGCATGTGCTATAAATCAATCAAGTGGACCACCGCTTCATTTGTAGGGTTATACTGCGGTATTTTAATAATGTTGCAGTCCAGTGAAGTTCAGTCTCGATCGAATTTTTGTTTTTTTTTTTGTTTGTTTTTTATACACTTCGCCATAATTGAAGAGTTTTGTGTAATCATGCAGGCGGGTGAGATGAGGTAAATATTTATTTTTAGATTAATTTGCACAATGCCGACGTATTTACGTGTTTTAACATAAATTGGACGGAATTAGTCATGGAAATCTTAATTAATTTAAGGCGTTGACGCAAATATTGGACAGACTTTTCATTTGTATTTTAATAAAGTTCATTCTAAATGATCACCTCAACACATAATTCAGCCATATGTCTACCAGTGCTAGACGATAGTTTTTTTTTACCAAAGAGTCGAATGTCCAGCTAAATATTGGAAAAAAAGGAAACAAAGTTGCACCAACAGCAAACAAACTGCAACAAATTCCTAAATCAACCATCCTAAAATAACCGTATTATCAAACATTAATCTTCAAAAATGCGCTGGGCACAGGACTCAGACAATATAACTGCATAACTACGGAACGTCCAATTTTATGGCTTATTTCGTAAAAATGCGCGATAGATCATTGCCCCTACCATAAGTTCTCGATTGCAGAGTCGAAGTCACGCGATGTCGAGACGTGTCGTCGAGACGGCAAAAAAGTGACATTTGGTGACAGCTACAGTTTGTTTAGGAATGGAACTCGAATGCCGAAACGCTATGGTATGCTTTTTTGCTTATTTTGGGTGGTACTGAAGGAATTTCTGATGTGGTTTTTACTTGTTGTTATTTTGTTGCTTTTTATTAGTCTGAAGATTGGATCGATTAGGTACACACAACGGCACATTATGCTATACATTTCTAGTTTTAGCTGACATCGCATTATATAGGCTTTTCGTACTATGAGAAATCAGCTTGTATTGGAAATGAATCGCCGTACGTACCTTAGAATAACGTTGCAGCAATAACTAAACTTGGAACGAGTGGCGTGGATAGTTTTCGTACTTATGACATGAGGCGGAAATGGACCATAGATAATGCCATTTTAGTCATAAGCTATTTTATGAAGGTGGAGGACGGGACATTTTTTTTAAGACAATATTATTTCCCTTAGTAGCCACCGTTTGACTAAATTACCTACTAAGAAAAGACGCACTGAAATGCCAATCACAGTAATTCTATCAGACAGTAGCCCGCACCTCTACGTGAGATAATAATCACGTTAGTAGGGGTCATCGCAAGTCTTTTTTAACTGGACCTTTATTTATGCACCATTTCCGCAGAGGGGACTTTGACAAATGCCTGCAATTTTTGCTTCCGCTACTTTTCTACCTTAACTTGTCGGCTGGCAGACGTAACTACATGTAATTGCTTATCTATTATAGTTTGTGTGATCTGTGGTGTAAACTCATACTGGTCCTCTGATTTTCTTTTATAAAAATGTTGTGACGATGACGACGACTACGATGACGACGATGTTGTGTGTTGTGTTGTGTAATGAAGACTAGCAAAAACTAAACTGCAGGAATAGTTCGCCTATACTGTGTTATAAGAGGGAAATTATTTTCTTCTGACCAGCAAGGTGTTTGCAATAGCAACGCCAATTTTATTCTCGTAATTAAAAACGTTCATAATCTAGTCGCAATCTCATCTCAGAGACAATCAATGTCAAAAACTTGTCAAAAATGCAGGAAAATCAGAGGCATTTTTGACAGATAGAGACTCCTACAGTTCCTAAAAATACGGGAATTGCCCCTAGGGTTTCCTATTGCAGATTTTATTTATATTTTATCTGGCAATTACAGCTGTTGTTGCAAATTGTAAAATCGCAAATTAATTACTTAATTTCGATTTCGGCACGCTTTGCATTTATCTTTGTCAAACAACAAACTTGGGCTTGAATGTAATTACATTTACCTAAGCCGTATTAGGTAGGTAAATAAATAAATAATTGATGATTAATTAATTTACAAATTATTTATCTAAAATCCTTTAATTATTTACATAACGCACCTCCAACAATAAGACATTATCTCCGTTTGTTATTAATTATAAAGTTTACGGAGTAAGGGCGGGGGCACATCGACGCGTCATCTGCGCAAAGTCTGCGCGCAATGAAATTAAAGCTGGCACAATGAATCCTCAAGTTTTAATTAAAGCGTGAAAAGTGTCGCCGGCGACTGCCGCCACCTCGCGACCATCAGATGAGCTCGTATTGTTTTGACCACTTTATTGCATCAAGGAGACTTTTTATTGTTATAAATATTATTTGTAAAGGGTTCTTTTGCTACGGACACATTGTCTTTGGTTTGTAGGTACGTAAATTACTCTATGAAGAATCACTATAAAAGTTGCTAGAATTAGTCGCAACGCATGTTTTACAAAATTCTGTATACAGTTACTTTGTTGTGTGCCACGCCTCGGTTTATTAGCCGATTCGCACGAAACTAATCGACCGAAACGGGCGAAAAAATAATATTATTTTTTCGATTTTTTCTATAGGCGACTCGCACGAAGTTTATTTATTTGTGGGTGAGTCGACTTCTGTGTGTAAGTTCAGAAATATGCATTAGGTAATTGGCACATTTTGAATTTTATGCAATAAAGGACCATGGGCACTTTTGAATGAACACTGGGCCCACTTTTCAAAGTTGTGCAACAGTGATGAAACCTATGTCATATGACAGCTCTTGGCGTGTACTTTATTTCATTCTATGGCAGCTAAGTTCAAATTCAGCGCGAAAACGGTTTTATATGCGTTTTTTAAAAATGTTCAACATTGTGCAACAGTGATGAAACCTATGTCATATGAAAGCTCTTAAAGTGTACTTTATTTCATTATATGGCAGCTAAGTTCAAATCCAGCGCGAAAATGTTTTTTTTTTCGTTTTTTTTTTAAATGTTCAACATTGTTCAACAGTGATGAATTATATGTCATATGAAAGCTCTTAAAGTGTACTTTATTTTATTCTATGGCAGCTAAGTTCAAATTCAGCGCAAAAATGATTTTTTTGCGTTTTTTAAAATTTTCAAAATTTTTAGTGTATTTTTAGTAGAACAAGAGCTATTTATAATCCTAGCTACTGACTGACAGCTAATTATAATTTGATATCAAAACAAAACAGATTTTAAAAAACGCATAAAAAAACGTTTTTGCGCTGGATTTGAACTTAGCTGCCATATAATGAAATAAAGTACACTTTAGGAGCTTTCATATGACATATAACTCGTCACTGTTGAACAATGTTGAAAAAGTGAGCCCAAAATGACGCATTTAAAAAACGCATATAAAACCGTTTTCGCGCTGGATTTGAACTTAGCTGCCATAGAATGAAATAAAGTACACTTTAAGAGCTTTCATATGACATAGGTTTCATCACTGTTGCACAATGTTGAACGTTTTTTAAAAACGCATAAAAAAAACCGTTTTCGCGCTGGATTTGAACTTAGCTGCCATAAAATGAAATAAAGTACACTTTAAGAGCTTTCATATGACATATAACTCGTCACTGTTGAACAATGTTGAAAAAATGAACCCAAAATGACGCATTTAAAAAACGCATATAAAACCGTTTTTGCGCTGGATTTGAACTTAGCTGCAATAGAATGAAATAAAGTACACTTTAAGAGCTTTCATATGACATAGGTTTCATCACTGTTGCACAATGTTGAACATTTTTAAAAAACGCATAAAAATACCGTTTTCGCGCTGGATTTGAACTTAGCTGCCATAGAATGAAATAAAGTACACTTTAAGAGCTTTCATATGACATATAACTTGTCACTGTTGAACAATGTTGAAAAAATGAACCCAAAATGACGCATTCAAAAAACGCATATAAAACCGTATTCGCGCTGGATTTGAACTTAGCTGCCATAGAATGAAATAAAGTACACTTTAAGAGCTTTCATATGACATAGGTTTCATCACTGTTGCACAATGTTGAACATTTTTAAAAAACGCATAAAAAAACCGTTTTCGCGCTGGATTTGAACTTAGCTGCCATAGAATGAAATAAAGTACACTTTAAGAGCTTTCATATGACATATAACTCGTCACTGTTGAATAATGTTGAAAAAATGAACCCAAAATGACGCATTTAAAAAACGCATATAAAACCGTTTTCGCGCTGGATTTGAACTTAGCTGCAATAGAATGAAATAAAGTACACTTTAAGAGCTTTCATATGACATAGGTTTCATCACTGTTGCACAATGTTGAACATTTTTAAAAAACGCATAAAAAAACCGTTTTCGCGCTGGATTTGAACTTTGCTGCCATAGAATGAAATAAAGTACACTTTAAGAGCTTTCATATGACATATAATTTATCACTGTTGAACAATGTTGAAAAAGTGGGCCCAATATGACGCATGGTCCTTATAGAAAGAAAAAAGGACACTAGCGCACAGAAGTGATAAGAGGTAAATATAATAATAATAATAATCTTTATTGTTCAAGAAAATACACAACGTTATAAAACGTGTAGGTACGTTTCGGGGAGTAAATTCGGGCGAATCGACTAATAAGCCGTGAATTAGACATCCTTTGATTCTATAGTAGGTACACAACAAAACTAAAACAGTGATTTCTTTCAGCCGCAGCTTTACAAATACCAAACAAAAAATGACGACTTATCAAACAGTACTTCATTATACATTACAGGAGATTACTTTGTAACACAACCAAAAACCACTGACGACCAAATAAATCATTCCAGTAAGTCACTCCAGTAGAATTATTGCTTTTTAATTTGAAACAGACGGGAAAAATGAATAAAACGCTGCTAAAAATGTCCCTGTATTCAATTAGGTTCGATCACCAATGTTATTTTGAGTTTTTTACGACCGTTCTTACGTTTGTAATCGTAAAGATGGATATTTTATGACCTGGGACATATGTATCACTTAGTGCCGTACGAGTGCTTTTAATTCTGTGTTTATGGATTAACATTTTGAAGTATTAACACGCTGCATATTTTTTTATGTGTCATTGATAATCACAATTTATTGTCACTTTATTTTGGAAAATTACATAGCTCGTTATTTTCTTTACTTAATCGGTAAGTGTGGAGGATTTTGCCCAGCGGTCATCGTGCATGCGGCTAATATGACCCGTCCAATCCCATTTGAGCCTGGCAGCCTCCTGGCGGGGTCGCGGGTTGTTCGAAAGAGGCACAGGCAACTGAAGGAACACGGGTGGGTTTTAGTCAGTAAAAGTCTGACACGCAATCCCGCTCCGCCCAGAGCGGCAGGGGTCATTTGATGACTCCCCAACAAAAAAAAAAAAAGCTGGAGTGCACCTATAGTACAGCCACATTTCACCGGATATGTTTAAGTCCCGTGTAATAAGAAGCAAGCTTATTGCCATCAACCCGGCTCAGACCCAGACTCCAAGAAATTCCAGATGGAAATACCCAATTATACTGCCCAACCTGGGAATCAAACCCAGGATATCATGCTCAGCTTGCGCTTGCGTACACTAGACCCACAAAGCTGTTAGTATAACATTACGTGCAACATTCACATTTTTACACAACATTGAACGGCTCTATTACTACTTCAGCCAACATAAAAAAGTAAAAAATGCAAACACAAACAAACATAAGCACATACTATACAAAGGCAACTTAGAAAGTCACATCGTAAAAACAAAATATAATCGCAAGGAAAAGTGCTGTAAAAACAAGTGAAATAAACGAAATAAACAGCTTGTAATGAAGGCAAAGTTGAGGTTATAAGCTGTTACAAGCTCATGGTTTAAGACGGAAGCTAGAAACAAAGTATGTTATAATGATGTGGTCTGTTTTTGTGCTTGCGCGTTTACCTTCTCACAATGGAGGTTTGACATGGGACTGGAACCCAGTTTAACGTTTTTTGTCGTAGTTTCGTGTACCCTTTGAGCTTACAGACTTGTTACATGTAAAAAGTATGTATTTCAACTTAATTGGGCGACATGCTGTGTTTGTTTTGTTAATTTTTTACGCTTGAGAGGCTTAAAATGTAGCAATCAAGATCGGAGATTACACGAAAGTATTTTTCTTTTGAAAAGAAAATCAGAGTTAGTAATTGGGTACCTAAATACAATATGATTTTTCTATAACGTTGTGTTACAGATAAAATGTTTTATTACAATAGCAAAAAATCTACCAATATTTTTGTATGAGTGTCAGGCAAATATTTAAAAATACAACGCTCAAAATCGGACTTACAAACAGAAATAAAATATTCTATTCAGCTACAGGCTCATAACTTTCATCGCCATACCATTTCAATCCAAAAATCGGAAAACAATAAAGTGATCCGGCAATATTAATGAAGTTGCCGAAATTCGTACGTATTCGGCTGCAGATTTCGGACGATTGGCTGCGGGCGTAAAGGCCTGAGCACTTTAAAATTTATCGAGTTTTCATGTTTCGCCGCCATCGTCGCGCCGGCCGGCCCCTCGTTGTGACACTGTCATACAAAGTTCAACGAATGCGCACAAAATTGTTTTTGTAAATGTAATTTTGAATGTGGAATTTGGTTTCGTTTGTGTTTTTGGAACGGGTTAAGGTGAAGGTAATGAGGCGTTTCCCAAGTTTCAGAGGTGCTCCATTATAGCGTGTTAGTTAAAAACCTAAAACAAGATTTTGAATCTTTGGATGATGCCTCAAAAATTGGAACGATGTTAACGTTAATACATTTTATGAAATAGATTCTCAAAATAAAATATTATTTCAAATTTTTTTGTCAGACTACTCTGGTCGTAGTAAAAAAAAGAAAGATTATAAATAAATGTACTTGACATATTTGAACCATTCTATTAAAAGGTACATACACATAAAGGAAACCACATTAGAATGAGGGATCCTTACTTAGTAGTCTGTGTCGCTCGCATTTGCATGGTCGGCAGTTTGCCGCCGCACCGCCCCCGGCTATTTCAGGACCACTGTTCTAAATTCAAACTTTTATATTTTATACTTTTTCAGTAAAATGAGTTTTTTTTTTGTTTTAGACATGTATCCTTTGGCACATGCTGGGTTTTAAATAAAATTAAGGTACCTATGTTCTTTTTTAAGCACGTGTGTTTCCTTTCTCAGAATTTATTTCATGGCATTTTGTAGCAGCATCAGAATTTTATTTTACACGCTCAAAACAATTGCCAAAATTAAGCTGACACATCAGCATTTTCCAACAAATTCGGACGCGACAAAAACTGGAAAAATTCCAACTCACATACACATACAGGGTCCCATACAGTTAATGAGTGCTGAGTTGCCAGTGTTGGTAAAAAGCCGGGGTTGCCAGACAAATAAAGATTTATACAGGACAATGTCTCTTAATTGCGCTGTGTCAGGTGGCCCGAATCATACCGATTGTGAAGTTTGGAAGTTCAATGTCGGGTCGCGTATGCCCGGAGGCTTTGGATAATGGTTATTAGGATGATTGAAAACTAAGTTCTACCATTCTCTTTCAACAAATGAAACAAAAGCCTTTTTAGGAAATTAAAATATATATTTTTTTTTAATATAATGATTATTGCCAAATCATTTTCAGAATAATAATACTGAAGTCTGAGAAGAGGCCTGTGTCCCAGCAGTGGGAACGTTATAAGCTGAGTATGTATGTATGTAATACTGAAGTCTACCAATATAAAAATTGAATACTTATTTACACACAAATACAGATTCCTGTGTGTATTCGCTTCTATAGGATTATGTAGCGGCTACATCATTTTCTAGAAACACATCTATCAATTCCAAGATCTATCAAAAACTTATACCATCATCGTTTCCAAAGTACCAAACTTCGACAATATCTCATTCATCATTACCGTCACCAACAGCCAAATCTCCACCTTATTCTTCGTCAATAAGATTCAAATCTATACAAAAGTCTGTCCAGTCTTTGCACAAATGTTAGGACACGTCTAACTCCCTCTCGTTAGGTAATCAAATTTGTTTGCAGTGTGCTAACGAGGCTGCAACGGTCAGGACTACAGTCGCCGGTCTGCGTCGTGATTTGCTTGTTAATGTAGAGTACCTGAAGCAATCGATATTGTATAATAGCTTAGTCACTGTTCCTGATAGATGTCGTGTCTTTTGTTTGGGAGAGAATAGTTAAAATTTTTGCCAGCTTCATTTTGAGATGACTGTGTACATCTTCAACACAGGAAAAAAGTTATAGTTTCAAGTATGTAAAAGTGCAATCACCTAGACTAGTTAATATAGCCCCAGGCTTAGTTGTCAATATAGTGATTAATCATTTAAAGTATGTTGTTGACATTTACTCTGAATTCAATTACTATTTAGTAAGTAAGTAAGGCCAATCTTTAATATGATCTGCAAATCGTGATCAGTTAGAAGTCTAATGGATATTATTTCTATTGACTTTGCTAAATTGCCTGCAAAAGCAAAGCTGCACTTCGTCGTCCTATTGTTCAATTAGATCAAGAAAAAAGAAGAATTCATTCTTTTTAAAACAATTGCTAACAAAAATAAAATAACAGCAGAAAAAATACCGTTCATTTTCACCAACACATCCTTAGGCAACGCCAAATGTATTCTTTAAACGCATCCGCTCCACACACGGAAATTAATAAAGAGACAAATTAACGGGAAAACAAAAAATTGTGTTCCAAAGTCAATGACACAATGACAGCCATTGTCGACCACTTGTGCCTCATTAGGAAGAAAAAAAAACAATTAAGCTGCCTCCACCTGGACAACTTCATCATGCAGTGCATCAAAACTAAAGTCGTCTTTATTACAATCAATTAGAGGTACTATTTCTTTGATAATCTCGTCATCATCTGCAGATTTGTGTAGTTCCCCTTCATCGTCATACATACGTCAGTCGCAAAGTACTGGGGCCATTCCTTTATGAGCATTGTGAACTTTAATCCGGTCGTGAATGGCATTGTTTTAAATCACCTACGGCCCAAAGGATCGTGAGTTCTCATTGTACTGTTGAGTATTGTGCGATGGGTACTTTGATATGGGCGTTTAGGGACGTAACAATACGTATGGAGTTGGGTAATGGACATGTCATTTCTCTGTCAAACATTAGATGGGCCATTTAAAGCCTGAGGCTGAAGTTCCATGTTCAACTATTACAATATTGTGCCTTAACATGAACACTTGTATTATTTTTAGCTATACCTAAGTGCGTTTTTAGGCTCAATTAAAATAACTGGATCATAATGAACTGTATAATTTTAATTACAACCATAATAGACTTAAGTAATTAAACTTTCCAAAACTCTCCCGAACGTTATCTCGAACCGATAAAAACATCACATATAGATAACACCAGTAACTTTCTTTTCTTAATTATGCCAGCCTTTTAATATAAACATCGATTTTATTTATCTCGATTCCCCATCGAAACGGCTCTCGCAACTCGAAGGTAACATGTTAATTTACCGGGATCGAGTGTTTTGTTAATCTCACAATCGATTTGATCGCTCGGCTCGCAATTAATTCGGTCTGGTTAGCATCGATTTGCGATAATCGCGAGGCAGATTGTCTTGTTATTAAATTTTTTTTTTTACATTAATTAATGACAATTTTATTCTTATTTCCTGAGAAAAATAAATGTTTTTGATCAGTTCTGAATAAAGAAAATATATGCCTCCAAGGAAAATACGGATATGCATATAAGTATTTTGCATCTTATTTCATATTCATTTCGGTACTGACTAAAAACACAGAATAACTGATTGATATTACAAAGTATGAATTTATATTAATCTTATCTTTAAAGACTGAACACGTAATGCTTATAACCGTAAAGCATTTCCCAAAGATCAAACACAAAATGAGACGGCAATAAGGACCGGCGACCGAAAATCCATCGTCGTAAATTGCCTCGGTACATTTTTCAACGAGAATAGTTTAAGAAATCACACTTAACTTGGTTATATGCTACTTAGAAACGCTCATAAATACAGGGGCGCCCTGAAAAAGGTTTTTTCCTTGAATTTAAAGGATCGCTGTGTACTCCTCGTAAATTTTAATAATAGTCACTAGTATTTTTGGAGTGAATTCGAAAGTGAATGCTGCGTTACTGAGTACGGATGTGGAGTTTGAAACTATGGACTGGATGCGATATTTATAGACATACGGTACGAATTTCATCACTATTTCTATGAATATTGATAAAAATAATAAACAAAACGCGATCAACCAAAAGCTTTTTAAATCGTTGGGGAAAAAAATCCTTGTGAGCTTATTGATGATCTATCAAATCTGATTGAGACTTTGAGTTAAGAATATGACAAAAGAAAAAAGTCAAGAATACTGTTCAAAGAATCTACAAAGTATCAAACATCGACTGACGACTGTTCAGCCGAATAAACAATTGACATTCACCACTTTGGAGCCTAATCACGTGAAATGGAATTATCTAGGCTCTACTAGATCCACTCGATCCGTTCTGTTTAGCCGGTCTGAAGTTGAGTATTTTTTAATATCAGTTTTAAAGATTCAACAGTATATATTTTTTTACGTAAAATTACTACAGCACCATCTCCTCCCTTATCTTGTAATTTTCGCGACCCCCGACCTGTCTATAACTGTCACAAATCATTAGCCAAATATCAGTAGAATGCCAGTAAGCAGTATAAAATTCATGCTAATTGCGAGGAGGGAGCATTGACGGTGTCACTCGGTAATGGCTTTTAAGAAATGTAATAAATTATTCCACCCGCCGCCGCCAGGTGACGCGCGCCGATGTGATGGTATGGAACAAGTTACAGGGGATGATAAAATCGCTAGTAGCCCTCTTCAGCCAGGCCTATAAAATACATCCTTTATTATGCTGCTCAAAGGAAGAAAGTCAAACTAAAATGAATTATGTAGTATGAGAATTCAAATTCTCCAATAGTAATTGCATCAGCGGTGTATGCAAAAGACACTAATGTTTCACGAATCAGGTTGTTAATTTTTCGCATTTTCAGTTTAATCGTCCAACTGCATCGCACGTTTAGTTCCTGACAGATTCTAGGCAGAACGTGATTGTTACAGCTGATTCGTTGACATAATCAGCTGTAACATCACGTCGTAAAATATAAAATATTCATAGGGCGTATTACTAATTAAACTTCAAATATCAACAATTTATTCCTTTTTAAGGCCCATCTAGCACACATAAAAATCTACGTATAATTCAAACATCAAAAATGTCCGAATTTCCGATTGCTATTTAGGAAATGTATAGATTTCCTAGGAAAAGTGCATATTACAAGATATATCATAGATTTCCTATCTATTTTAGGAATTGTACACATTTCCTAGGAATTGTATGCAATGACGGATTACACACTTTTCCGTAACAACCTATATGGCCACTTGTACGGAACTTTTGTCAGCGTTCATCAAATGTAAAGATATTGGTGGTCTCGTCGTTAATGCTAAGTTCTAGCATTGCAAGTTTCCAGACTACATAATTACCGGACCAAAGACCGTCCCTTGCACCACACCTTGTTTTCAGATGTACGACGTGCTCTTATCGTTCCCGGAATTCGTCTTTTACTCAGTAATTTTAAAAAAAGATATGTCTTTTAGGGGCTACATTGTTTGCTTTAATCATTGTGAGCGATTTACTGTGCACATAGATATTTATGTGTGTGTTCAGATAAACGATACGCTACTTAGTAGTGATGTGCTTCGGTGGCTTTTAATTGAGATATACTTCTTAGTTGGTTTCCGTTTTAGATGTTTATTTGTGGTTTTACGGTATCATAGTACCATCTCAAATGGTATAATGGGATCATAAATTTTATTTTTTTTGGGTCTCGCAGTTATAACCTAACTTCTCATTTAAAGGCCCATATTGCTTTATCAACCATTGCAACAAAATCAATAAATAGATAGTATAAAAAGTGTCGTGGACAAAAAGCACAAGTGACAAATACGGATCTCTCTGATAGGATTGTATCAGTACTCTGCAATATATGGATTTAAGACCGTTATAGGTGAACGTTATAAGGATACAACCTGTCCCATCGGAGACCAGAAGCGCATGTTCCCACTCAATTACCAACATTCTATCAAACTCCCTCACGATCACCTTCTATATAAATGTTTCCCAGCAAAATAAAGACCTCCTCACACGCGTTCCTGTGGGACGCATCAATTCTATTTAATAATTAAGGCTGTCAAGTTGCGTGAGTCTCAACGAGGGATGAGATCGTGTGCATAGACCTTTGTCACACCGTTAATTACCTCAAACTTCGAGATGGATTAATTTTAAATGACTTTCGTGCTAGTTGTTTATTGGTTGTTGGGAATTGGTAATTGCTGTGTATTCCTTATACAAAACAAAACAAAAACAAATTAGGATGGTTATCAATGTTTATATGTAACAAAGTTACCTGAAATACTCAATTAACTTCTGCCAATATAGAATCAATATTATATCTAGAACCAAAAAACCGAAGACATGTGACATCTACCAACGTGGTGGATTATGGCCCACTCCCTCTCGCAGAGAGGAGGCCTGTGTCCCAGCAGTGAGAACATTATAGGCTGATTATGAAATGAAATTATATCAGTAACATTATATCAGTAGGTATCTAATAAAATTCGAGTAATTAAGGTTCACTTCATGAGAACTAGATTTCTAAATTATTCCTATGAATCAACCCTGATTACTCCAATATTAAAAGCAAAACAAAACTCCAAGTACGAGTATACAGAGAACCCACTAAAAATCCCTTGAAACATTTAAAGAAAAATTGCGTAAAATCGTCCCACGTCTCCCCTGGTTCCATTTGACCAAGCATTGAGTTCCAAGATGGTAAATCATCACCCTTCTGCTAACCTCCATTTGCGAAATAGCCGTCCGCCTATTAAATGTCGATTTTTCACGTAAAGACCAGTCCCTTCTGTACCCTGGCGCCCTGCCTCCCCTGTCTTGAAGGGAAACAGTTGATATTTGAAGGAGCCTTTTAGGGTTGAATTTTCTTTCGTAACTTTCTTTGAATTTAAATGTATTGAGTTTTAGAATTCTTTTTTTCGAACCTTTTTGTTGGAGCGAATGTGAATGACGTGGATGAAAAGTTGTGAATTATTTTCAACGCAAAGCTAAATAGCTATCTGATTTTTAAACAGTTTTTCCAACCATTGCTGTCATGTCTGTAGTCATCAAAATAACTAGTAAAAATGAATTAATAGCACAAACATAATATTCAGTCAATGTTCTCGACGTTTTCCATCAGAATTTGTCCCATATATCAAACTCGTCTATTCAACAAATCCTACATCCATAAAAACTAAAACACCAAACTCTGCAAATCCACCCATCCCAATGAAGTACAGATTTCCATACATGATTCATTTCGGCTGTGCACTGCTCAGTTGAAAACTGGCGTGCAACGTCACAACGTCACATGGCACACAGGCCTGTGACGTGTCAGGAAGTGGCACGCAGGAAGTCAAGGGAAACATTCAGTGCTGGGGTATGGTGCGAGGTGGGAGAGATTAGCGGGGATATATAGTGTATTTGATTTGCGTATGTCAGAAAAACATATGACGTTGTTACCAGTGCGAGTAGAGCCTGGATGAGGCTGACACACCAGCCTGGAGAGTGGCACAAGAAAAGAGAGGTTTATGCCCAGCATTGGATGAAGTCGGTTTATGGATGATGATGTGAGAAGAACTAAGTTTATAGATGAAAAAGACTTTTAGAAGCAAAGTTAGGCAATAATATTTTCACGATGTCATGTAATACGTTTTAGAATGCCATGAAAAACAACACAATACAATTCATAATTTTAGTAAAGAGTATCGTAAAATTTCCACAATAAGACCAGCAGTGCGATTCTGTAACCATCTCACCGTGAAAACTTAGGTGAAGTGAGCGTGGAGTGAGCTGTCAATAGTGTCAATTCCTAGCAAAAACAAACTCACATCACCTAAGTTTTCACGGTGAGATTTTTACGGAATCGACCGGCTGAAGTCGTAATCCGACAGAGATTATTATCGTGTTTCAGTTGTAGTTTGTAGGAGCATTCTATTCTCTATCAGATTATGATGCCAAACTAGCCTTAGGAAAATTAGTGATTTTGGCTAAAGGGATTATTACTCCTAAATTCTTCTTCCGCTCAACTACTTATATACTTTTTCTAGATAACTACTTAATATTTTTTTATTTTAGAATAGTTCAGTTATTTTGGTGAGCTTAGAGTCTACTGTTCGCTTAGTATAAACTGTAGAACAACTAAACATAGGAGCAGAAAAAGAGCAAGACCTGGATAGACCAACGAAAGAATGCTCTATCACCATCTGTGTGGGATTGATCCAGGTATAATTACGGGAATAAAGAAAAAATACGTTGCTTGATGTGTACGTGCAAATTTATTGTGACAATATCACAGATGTAGGTAGCCGGTCGAAAAAGTACGAAAATAAAAACGATTAGCTATAGTTTACGTAGGCTCAACATAAACTGTAGGTATGAGAATTTCCGTAGGCGCTTGCGGGAACATACCCCCGGGCGTTGAAAGCCTACCTTTCAACCACTAAGAATCTTCAGCCTCCGGATACATAGGCAACGGACAAATCTTACTAAATGATCTGCGTAACAGACCACTAGAAGTCTTGATGTCTGCAACTCTGACTACGCCGTCTGTTCCTGGATACGTAGCAACGATCCGACCCAATTTCCACTTGAGTGGGGGGAGGTTGTCTTCTTTTAACAGGACCAGGGAATTCAGCTTCAAGGAGCCCTTACATGCTCGCCATTTCATGCGAAGTTGGAGCTCCGATATGTATTCTTTACTCCACCTGCTCCAAAAATGCTGTCGGAGAAGCTCAATACGCTCAAATCGAGTCAGAGAATTGATGGACTGGTCTCGATAATCAGGTGACGGCAGCGATGTCATAGGACGTCCAATCAAAAAGTGTCCGGGTGTGAGCGGCGTCAGATCCTCGGGGTTCGATGATAGCGGCGTCAGTGGTCTGGAGTTTAAAATGCCTTCAACCTGAACCATCATGGTGTATAGCTCTTCGTAGGTAAGGTTACAAAGGCCCAGCACTCTGACTAAGTGATGCTTGGTTGATTTAACACCAGCTTCCGCAAGGCCAGCGAAATGAGGAGAATATGCAGGAATAAAGTGAAAGTTAATTCTTTCCTTAGCCATCTCCTCGGACAGCGAATCGCAATTCGCCTTAAGAAACCTAGAAAGGTCATTAGATGCACCAACAAATGAGGTGCCATTATCCGAGTAGATATTTCTCGGCTTTCCTCTACGTGATATGAACCTCTTTAAGGCCATAATGAAAGTATTGCTTGTTAAATTACCGACTAGTTCAAGATGAATTGATTTAGTAGAAAAACAAACGAAAATAGCTATATAAACTTTTACTAATTTGCAGCCACGACCTTGACGAACAGCTGACTGTATAGGACCTGCATAGTCCAAGCCTATATTTTCAAAAGGAAAACCTGCTAGAAGTCGCTGCTGTGGTAAATCTCCCATGATAGGACTTACTGTTTCACCTCTAAATCGGCAACAACGAACACATTGTTTACAGCACATCCTAGCTAAATTGCGACCTCGAATGGGCCAGTACGTATCTCGTATAGACGCCAACAATAACTGGGGTCCAGCGTGAAACAATTTTTTATGCTCATAATTAAAAAGTAACTTAGAAAAAGGATGACTAGATTGAATAAGAATAGGGTGCTTTTTATTATAAGGAAAATTCGAATGTTGTAATCTACCTCGAATCCTCATTATATTATTCTCGTCTAGAAAAACGTTAAACTTATTTAATTCGCTTTTCTTGGGTAATGGTTTGTTTTTAAGTAATAATTTATAGTCTTTAAAAGATTGACGTTGAGATAAACATATAATAAAGTTTAAAGCCCTTTCCAGTTCATGCACAGAAAGAAGACCGCGAATAGGTTGGTTTCTACATGCGTCAATAAAACGTAAAACATAGGCGACTGTTCGCTGAAGTCTTAAAAAGTTTGAAAACCGTGTAAAATCAATCAATTCATCAAATTCATTGTTATTGAATAAAACATGCAAGGAGACATCTAATTTCATTTCAGGCAAAGTTTCGTTATTAAAATTCATTATTTTAGAAGGCCAAGAAGATATTTCATTCATTAAAAAACTAGGACCGGACCACCAGTCATCTAAACTAGGTAATAAATTAATGTCTACTCCACGAGTTACATAATCAGCAGGGTTTTGGTCAGTTGGAACATGTCTCCACTCACAGCCACCAGTCTTATCTAAAATCTCGGCAACCCTGTTGCGAACGAACGGCTGTAATTTATTTGGTAACATTTTTAGCCACCCTAAAACAATAGTGGAGTCAGTCCAAAAGAAAGTGCGCCGCGCGCTGACTCGTAAGGCTGCCACAACCTTTTCAAAGATGCGAACACCTACAAGAGCACCGCACAGCTCAAGTCTGGGTATGGTCGTCGGCTTGAGTGGCGCAACTCTGCTTTTGGCTAACAATAGACGCACTAAAACCTGTCCCTGCTTATTAACGCTTCGTACATACAGACAAGCGCCGTAGGCGCGTTCAGACGCATCAGTAAAAATGTGAAATTCTAAAAACTCATAACAATCAATTAAAACTCGACGTGGAATATGAATTTCATTTAATTTAGGTAAATTAATAATCAGTTCATTCCAAAGTGCACTAATGTCCGGTGATAGCTGTTCATCCCAAGACAGTTTCTTCAACCATAACTTCTGCAGTAACATTTTCATAACAATTACACACGGAGCCAATAATCCAAGTGGATCAAAAACTTGTGAAACAATCGAGAGCATGTCACGTTTTGTGTTATTAAAATGAACTGACTGACTAATTGGAAAACAAAGATAATCTGACAGTGGCTGCCAACCTAGGCCTAAGGTTTTGGTTGACTCAAATCCACCAACATTCAAATCCAGTGAAGATTGAGGAAAGTCAGAACCAATTACCAATTGTATGTCATTCGATTTCCACTTTCTTAGATTCATCTGCGCTGAAGCGAGAATTGAAGTAACTTTATGACGCAACTCTTTGACCTTATTGATGTCATCTCCTCCGGTGAGCAAGTCATCCACGTAAAAGTCGTGGAGGATGACGTCACCAATCTCCTTATCAACACACTCTAGCCCTAACTGCCGAAGACACCGGGTTCCCAAGTAGCAAAATGTGGCCCTATAATTATCCTAGGAGCACGTATTTTTTAATCCTATAGATATCCTGTAAACGTTTATAGAGCCGTATTTGGGCGCAGTTTATAGGACTATTACGCCCTATAGTCGCTTTGTTATAATCCGGTAAAGTGCTATTTGATTTTATAATTACCTTATTAAGTGCTTTAACAAAATATAGTTGTCCTATAAAAATCCGGTAAATGCATCTAAAAAGCGATTCGGTCCTCTTATGATCTGGCGCGTGCCGCTACTAGAGTAATTGATCCTACAGTGATCAGCGTAATACCATTAGTAGATTCATTCAGTCGATCATTCCTTCTTTTTTCGTTAATTTATTGTACTGTGCTGGTGCGTGACATTGAATACTTTTTTATTTTCAAAAGTTAAGTAAAGTCACATTCTAATAATGCCTGTCATTATAAAAAGTAACATAATTTGCCGTGTAACTGTTTTGTAAGGAGTGCCTACTCAACTTGCGAAAATAATTTTATTGATGAAGTGTTAGATGATAATAAACATATCTTCATGCGCCTTCATTTAACATTTTCATTATTTGTTATTTAATAAATACCTATCCGACTTATGGTCGAAAATGGCACGTCCATTACGTTGCATTTATCAGAACCTTTAAATGACTTTTTAATCAAAGTTAAGACGCTTACATGACATACCTACGCCACCATATTTAAGTTTTAGGGTTCTGTGGGTAATGTGAGTTAAACCATACGGTAATGAGCAAATCTTGTAAGTTGTTGCAAATTCGATAACCGCCACTACGCTTAAATCGTCTCCATTTATTTAAATCCATATTTATATTGTTCCAGCTTTCTCTAACGAATCACAAGATGGCCAATTACTCTAATAATAGCAAATGTAGAACACATTTAAGTAGTATCTTACTTATAAAAATCACAGGCTATGCTAAATTGGTGCTAAAAATCCGTTAAGGGTCACGACTAAGATAAATTTGTTCTATAATATCTTTACCTCTAGCAGCTATATCTGTGGCATTTATAGGAAGTGCATGTCTTATAGAAGTATGAAACAAGACGTTAACAAGATAAAACGATCTTACTAAATGCGATTATCGGATCAAAAGTCACACTTTGCTAATTACTTCTATAACTTGCACTTATAAGACTGAACCTGACTGACCGCTCTAGTAAGAGTCGTGTAAAATAATCCTATTAACATTTATAAAACTAAATGATAGGCTCGAAAGTACTTGTAGTGCAAATTATCTTCGAAGATGCTTTAGCAGGATCAGTGGCCTGAGTTAATGCGTCTACTAGATTTCTATAAGACGTGTAATCTTATAAGTCAATTGCTATAGGAGAATTTTGCTACTTGGGTTGCTAGGTAAGGAGCGCTGGCCGTGCCGTAGGTCACGGTATTAAGTTGATAAGCGTGTAATGGAGTTGACGGATTATCACGCCAAATAATTTGTTGAAGGTACCTATCATTTGGATGAACAACTATCTGCCGGTACATTTTCTCAACATCAGCAGCTAGGATGTACTTATGTTGTCTAAAACGCAACAGGATTGATAAAAGATCGTCCTGTACCACGGGTCCAATCATCTGGATATTATTAATAGAAATACCAGTATTAGTTAAACTACTTGCATTAAAAACAACCCTTAACTTAGTGGTGGCGCTGCTTTCGCGCAGAACTCCGTGATGCGGGATGTACAACGCTTGATCATCAATAGTTTTACATCTAGACATATGACCTAAAGTTTCATATTCCATCATGAACTCTTTGTACATAATGCAGAATTGAGTTTTAGATTTAAATCTACGTTCCAGAGAAGCAAAACAATGTTTGGCTCTTGACAAAGATTCGCCTAAATTATCCGGGGAACATTTTAAAGGAATCCTAACACAAAATTGACCATTTTCCAAACGAGTAGTGTTTTTCATAAAATGCTCCTCGCATAGCTTCTCCTCTGAGGAATACGGAGACGATGTACACACTTCTTCAAGTTGCCAAAACTTTGCGAGTTGTTGATCAACATTGAAATTAACTTCATCGTCACAGTCTGAACGCACCTTTATAAAATTACATTTTAAAACTTTAGAAGAAATACAACTGTCAATTGGGCCTGAGACCAACCAGCCCAATTTAGTCTCACAAAGAATTGGTTGCCCATCACCCAATTTAATTCGTTGAGATTCCAATAAATCCCAAAAGATGTCAGCACCCAGCAACATATCGACAGGCGTCGGTGAGTAAAAGTTGGGATCTGCGAGACAAACATCAGAAGGAATTTTTATTTTTAACAAGTTAACATGTTTACTTGGAATCTTATCTGTGATGGATGGGAGAACAAAACAATTAATATCCATACTAAAATTATTATTTAAAGATTCTATTGATACAGAACACATTTTATTAATAAAAGATGATGAGTTGTTGATACCTATAATAGAATTGTTTACAGTCTTGGCAGTCAAACCCAGCTGGTGGTATAACCTCTCAGTCATGAGACATGACGTGCTGCCACTGTCAAGCACAGCACGAGCAACATACTGCTGACCATTAATACTCATGACCTTGACGAGTGCAGTGGCCAATAATACTTCACCATGTTCAACACTCGCGGACAGCGACACTCCGGAACCTACACCTATAGTAGTGGGCTGAGTGGAGACAGTCGCACTGCCATTCGTGTCAACAACAACACTGCTAGCAGAAGCACCACTTGCGTCTGACTTCAAGGATTTATCAACGTGAACAATAGTGTTGTGTTTACGACGGCATATTTTACAACTTGGCTTTTTGCAGTTGTTTGCATAATGTCCCAGATTAAAACAGTTGTAACAAACTTTGTATTTAGGTAATAACTGCAATCGAGCTTCATTGCTCAACGATAAAAACTGAGGACAACTACTTAACTTATGCTCACCGTTACACATAACACATTTTTTAGGCTTATTTGAAACATCATCATCTTGTTTACTTGAATTTTCACCTGAATTATTTTTATTTGAATCCTGTACCAACATTGACCTAATCTTGTTTGAATTTTTACCTGTGTGTGAGTGTTTAGTATTCGTAGAAGCTTCCAATTCGAACGTTTCTAATATCTCAGCACGGTTTTTAATAAAAGTAATAAATAATTCAAACGTAACTTTTGAATTCTTGTCCAGGCGCCCCTTATACTCACCCCATTCACGATAAGTTTTGCTATCTAATTTGTGTGTGACAATATAAATGAGTAATGTATCCCAGTGATTAACAGGTTCATCTAAGGATTCTAGGGCACGTATGTTTTTGTTAACAGCATCAAGTAAACCTTTTAAATTAACTGACGACTCCTTTGGAAGGGTGTCTATTTGAAATAATGCAGAAACATGATGTTGAATGAGCAGGTGTTTGTTATCAAACCGCTCGCAGAGAAGATTCCACGCTACCGAATAATTAGCAGATGAAAACTGAATTGTGTTGATCACCACAGCAGCAGACCCTTCTAGGGATGACCTCAAATAGTGAAATTTATTTATTTCGTCCATGTCATCGTTTGAATGGATGAGACTGACAAATGTGTCGTGAAACTCTAACCAGTTTGTATAGGAACCACTGAATTTCGGCAACTGAATAGTCGGTAATTTAACAAACTTATGATTGCTAGAACGCGACATTACGTCACAGTTATCATTAGAATCTCTTTTCCTATTATCATCCAACATTTGTTGAGCTTTAGCTAGGGTTTTGTAATAAAGAGATTCAAATTCTTCGCGTTCCGACATCTGACCATTCAACTCATCAGTACTACACTCCAGCATTAATTGCACCTCATCATATTGGGCATACAATGCCACGAGTCTAGTAAAACGTAATTGCAACTCGCTTACCTCAGTAGGGCTTAAAGAAGACGGTTTCAAAGAATTTAAATAGTTCGAGAACACCGTCACCTTTCCCTTGCAAATTGCTCGTTTCCTAACGAGCTCTTTTAATTCCTTATCCTCTGGCATTGCGCAAGCTGGTGTGATCAACCTGGAATGTATATAAATAAAGTTATTGCAACGTATAAATTACAATTACAAATGATGCAGCCTGAAATACGTACAAGATTTAAATACACTAACTTTAGAGTGAATTTACATAAATAATAATTTAGAATTTATAATACACTATACGTACTGACGGTTATATTGTACTAGTTTTACAATAACTCTGTAATTGCAATGATTTCTATTGTCTATCTGTGTAAACTAATGTGATTACCTGACTGTCTCAATAACTATAAAATTATTACACCGTAAAGCAAAATAATGCAGTTACTACAAAGAACTACTCTTTAACAATGTGTAAATAACATAAATGAACAATAATTACTGATCCGTTAATAATTGTATTACAATTTGTAACCACTCACAGAACAAAGAAAAATGACAATAGGTATTTCGTACTAACCTGGCTATAGACGGCTGACTTATACTAATTATACCTGTTATATAGAGTGTTGGGTGCACCAATTTAATAATAAATACGCCTTTTCTCAGCTATTAAGTATCCAGACCACGTAAATTCCAATGACCTTCTGAAGGACGTAGCAGAATTCACCGGCCACGCCGGGCGTCGACTATGATTTTTTGATGTCCACCAATTCTCTTCAATCCCTTTGTAACAATTCGCTGATCGGAGTAAATATTCTTCAAATCTCCTAATCGGGCTCGTAGGACCATGTGTGGGATTGATCCAGGTATAATTACGGGAATAAAGAAAAAATACGTTGCTTGATGTGTACGTGCAAATTTATTGTGACAATATCACAGATGTAGGTAGCCGGTCGAAAAAGTACGAAAATAAAAACGATTAGCTATAGTTTACGTAGGCTCAACATAAACTGTAGGTATGAGAATTTCCGTAGGCGCTTGCGGGAACACCATCATCATCTGCCTAGCCATTTTCCAACTTTCTTGGGGTCGGTTTCCAGTCTAACTGAATTCAGCTGAATACCAGTATTTTACATGGAGCGACTGCCTATCTGACCTCCACAAACCAGTTATTGGGTAATACGATACCGTTTGGTAAGACTGGTTGTCAGACATTCGGGCTTCTGACGATCCGTAACGACTGTCAAAGATCTACAAATGACAGCCGGGACCAAAGGTTGAATGTGCTTTCCGAGGCACGGAGGAGTCTAGGTGTGTAAAAATGGTCACCCATCCACAGACTACTATATCCTGAGGATGGGCATTCGCTCGTTTGGTCTTAATCGACATTAACATGAATACATTGGTTCAAAAATACACTCCAGCAGACAGTTTTTTCAGTACCCACTCAACTTACTGCCAATCGCCATCCTCTCATAGCTCAATAACAAAAAAGCAGAAGTATTAAGTTCGCCGCCATTTTGAGATTACCAGCGGACTGTGTGCGGCGCGCCTTAATTTATTGCCCTCCAAAGTGTTTGAATTGTTAATGCTACGTTCTACTTACAATGTCGGAAGTGCACCTTTACTGTATTTATTTTTATTTACTCAACGATTGTTCCGTCTGGCTTGCAATGATTTAGATGTAGGATATCGTTTTTTATCGTGGGCTTATGGACTGTTGATGAATTATATCTCTTCGACCACATTAAGTGTTAATCTGGTGTTGTTATTTATATCTGCTTCATTCAAATCTTCGGTCAGGGCTACTTCTTATAATGCATAATCAGCGTATAATGTTCCTACTGTTGGGACACAGGAGGCCTTCTTGATGAGAAAGAGTGGGACGCAGTACCAGTGCGGATTCGTTATGTCACATGACGTCGAGTTGTTGGTTCTAGGACATGCCGGTTTTCTCACAATGTTTTACTTAAGTTTTGAGAGCAGTGGTGATGAAATAATTTACACAAAATAAAGCGCCTGTCTGGGTTTGAACCTACGACCTACAACTCGTAAGTAGCGGCCGTTACCACTGGGTTACTACTGCTCATACACTACTTCTTATATTCTTCTTATTTGATATTTCTTGGCCATCATCAGTTACATAGCATGTAGATCTCTACCACTGTCTATTACTACACGTTATTTTAACTTGATTTTAGTTTTCCTATCTTATTCCATAGGCACTGCTAAAGTCAATGACAGCTTATCGTCATGTGGGTGTAATGCATTCGCCTGTACACTCAAACAAATCAAATCAATTTATTTGCGATAAGTGTTGGTACAATATAGGTCTTAACATATATTATAATATTATTATTATGGATCCTTAACACTTAGTCATATTATTGTGACATGCAAACATTTATGTTCATAATTATATACGAAATAATTATATCAAAATATACGAAATCGATTGAAAAATTAAGGATTCTATTAAAGTTATTAAAATTACAATTAGATATCTACATTATTATTATTAGAAATATATCATATGGTAATTATATTTATTTTTCAATGTCTTATTAAATATGTTGTTAGCACAAATCGCAATCGCATAGTATGTCTATCGTTGTTTGTTATATGTTGTTGTTGTTGATGGATGTTGTGTTGTTTTATTTATTTTTTCAACATTTCTGATGCTTTTAATACCTGTATTGTGTCTTTTGTTGCGCTGAATAAACATTTTATCTATCTATCTTTGTAGTTTACCGAGTAGAAATTGAACACTGATAACATTATTCAAATACTTCATTAACAATTCCGTTGGTAGATCAAACTAAAGTTATAACAGAAGCATATTCCTCTGTAACTGTCATAGCTGAATTCGCTAACTTATCTAAAATAACTTGATGTTTGTTGTCTGAATCATTAAAAATGTATCAAGCTTGTACCTTAGTCTAAACTTCACAAACCACGATATGAATATTCATCAGTCCCAAATATTTCTTTGACTCCAAACATGGGTTTCGTTGTCAAATGTCAAATTTGAGTCAAAACTAACACGACTGTGATCAAAGTATGATGGAGTCAAAACTATGTTTTTAATTTCGTAATGGTCTCCTCTGGGATTGCCCTCAGAATACAATAGTGACGTACTAGGGACGCTCCGGGGTTGCTCTTCTCTTGTTATTTTATTATTCGCTTTTTTAACTTCAGTGCCAAGTAGATTCTATGATTGATTACAGAAGTTAACAATGCTGGTAATCAGTTTAAAAGTGTAGGTACATGGTGGCGAACAAATAAACTAAGAAGAATTTTACTCGTTGGCGTTTTAAAAGTGCCAGCAGTTTAGGCTGATTTCTTACTCTTACTAATGTGTCAAAGTTATACCTACCTAATTTTATCAAGTGTCAGGTAAAAGTATTGTAAAAATTCAAATTCCAGGTTCCAGGTTTGATCTATAGGCAAAACCTAATTATGATACCTACACCATGCTGTCTTCTTCAGTCTTTAATTCATAACCTTCAGTCGGATGAAAACTTCAATTTATAAAAAATAAGCTGCTAGTTATTTCTTACTTACCTACCATACATCTGTAACTTTACATACCGTGTTATCCTCCTTATGTTATTCTAAAAAGATCACGAAAGTATCCAACCAAATACATAAACAAAACTACACGGACAGGCATACATTAATTTAATTTTATATATAGATCAATTTGGGTGAAGTAGACTCGTGGGTCGCCCGGGGGACTTCAATAAAAAACCACTTTATTACTGCTCCTTTTATGTAATAGATATTTCATTATACTGATAATTTCCCTTAAGTAAGAATCTCCTTATTCATGTATTTTGGAAAAGGAAAGTTGGTAGCTGGATCAGATATAAATTAAAATCTATTTAATACATAATGAATATTGATTGTAGCAAAAGGCAAACAGATTCTAATCAATAGGAATTCAAGGAGTCATTGTACAGACGCCAGCACATAAAGCTACTACAATCTGTCAAATTTCTTTAATAGATTTTCAACTTTATCACTAAAGTGTAAGGTTCAAAGTTGATTGGGAAAATTGTACAGTTTCGGGTAGCTTGATGTGCTTGGCGTCTGTACATACGCAATCATTAAATATACTCATAATACCTAATTATTGCAATCTCATTGCGTTCACTGATCGAAACGTTGTACGTAAATAACGTTTAAATTGGAACTTGTTTGCTTACTCATGTGAACGATTCACTGACGATGTTAAACCGAACCCCGTGGTCGTAGAAATCTTCATATCAAGTCGACTACAGTAAACAAAATCATAAAGTCACTACAGTAGAAAAATATATGATATTCTTCAGGATATATGCTAGATAGATAGTGTGCTGGAAACATATTACAACAAATTTGATACGATAGAAAAAAATCATGAAGATACCTCTAAAAACTGTCTTTTTACAATAAAAACCATAACATGAAAGAAAAAGAAGAAATAAAGTACATTTATTTAGCACAGACTAAAAGACACGCAATATACATACACAATCATTATGATTTTTTGTCAGATTATTCTACAAGCAACATACTAAAAAACGAGTGTTTTAATTCTTTACTCCAAACGATAGATTATTTGTACTTAAATAGATCATAATCAGCCTATAATGTTCCCACTGCTGGGACACAGGCCTCCTCTCTGTGAGAGGGAGATAATTGCTTCATATTTTGCAATAAATTACCAGCGTTGTGTCATCGCGCTTCTCTTTCTTTTCTATGCAGTCCGACAGTGACCGCGCTTTAGGCCATGCAGTCTCCTTAATGTTCAAGTTTCGACTTTCAAAAGCTGCGTTTATTTTGTCACGTACTTACTCGTATAATTAGGTCACTCCACGCTTTGTATGTAAGTACCTGATGGCCTAAACTCGTATATACGTAGTTCCAAAGGAGTATTGCCAACTTTATAGCTACTGGAACTAACAAGTTCTCTATTAGCTTTAGCAAGTCGATCATCACTTAATATCATTTATTTTGTTAACGTAGAAAGTTGACTTACTTATGATTGGTTGTATCAGGAAGCCATTTTGGTCGCTCCTAATTATCTATAGGCTTCAGTAACGAGAATGTGTGATACACACGAACAAAGGGATGAGTCAGCAAAAAAACTCAAAAACAATAACTGATCGGATAGATATAAGTACGTAGAACTAGAATCAAAATAAAGACATGACTTTTAAGTAGTGAACTACGTTTTTTTATAAGACAAAGGAAGATAAAGATGAAAAGTAATTGTGATTCAAGAGAAAGATACCAGAACCTTCAGCAAATGAAAATTATTGAAAGAATGCTTCCAGAACCAGAATATAAGTTTTTCAGAAAGATTGTTACTGGAAGTCCTTAGTGTAGTTAATAAGCAGGATGTATCGTTTCTCAAATTTCTGTGCTAAATTACTATTACAGGTACGAACTCCAAACGTATTATGGGAACTAAATAGATTTCTCTTTAGGCATTCGCCCCTCTTACACTCCATCAAGACGTGATAATCGAGGACGCACTCCTCGATTGTTCCACATTTCTCGCAATTATAGGTGAACGTAAACGTCCTTGAAAGATTCCATTGCAATGGCATACAAAACTAACCTCAAGAACCTTTCCTCTCCAATATTCATAACAACAAATCAGGTGAACAGCCCAACAATCGTCCAACCCTTATGTCCCACGACGAAAGGTAATTGGGCCATCGAAAATTGATCGCATTCTCATCGAGATGCGGGCATTCAGCTGCCTGTTGATATCACGGGACATTACTCTTTATTAACTTGTCGCTTTTTCTCGCCGTTGACAAATACGAGCCGTTTGATGTGATCATTGATTTATTTATACGGATTCGTCAAAGGAGCAATGTGTATTATTTTGTTACTTGTATTGTTAAGGAATGAGTTGTGTAGATGAAAAACAGCTTCGGTTATTAATATACCAAGAAGTATTTTGTTTGTGTTTACAAAATGAGCGATAAAACATACTTATACTAAGAAAGACGAAAATGACAAACATATAAAAATGCAATTGACAAAGAACTAGGTCGTTTGCTGCTCAACCCCCTAGGAACACACCGTGATAAACGTCCTTATGTAAATGAAGCCATTAAGTAAAGTATCGAATGACCCCTAATGTTTTACTTTAAAAAAACGTAAACAACTTGAATTGGGTGTTTTATAATCACGCTATATTACAATTAACGTTGTTCACGGCAATACTGAATTAATACGGGAAGTGGGAGCACCCTACTGTTAGTATTAAGGGACATAGCTGACGATTGTGGGACTTTTGTGATTATAACCGCCTTATCTTATTGACGATTAAATTCCGGTACGGCCGATTGTTGGGACATTTACCCCGTTAAGATTGGGCGTTAATACAGTTATTTAGATAGTAAAATCTATTTTATGGTTAGTAATTAAGCTGGTTTTTTTTTAATCTTTATTTGTTCGTTATTAATGAGATTTATGAATTGAAATTAATAAATATTATACATGCAATATCTGTGAGCAAAGCTTTGTTTTATAGGTATTTTAATCATTGGTAAAGGTTTAACAAAACCACGGTTTTAGCAAAGTAAATTATTTATTTATTTTCTTCTTTTTTTTTTTTATTGCCCCACACTAGGAGTTTCTCTTGAATTGTGGGTGTGTTTACAAACATATAAACTCACTTAAACAAACAGCCAGACCCGGAACAACTACTTGTAAGTCATACAAATATTTCAAATTAGCACTAGATTGGTTGGTGTTCTTCATCCTGAAATCAAGATGCAGTGGTACTGTAAGGGACTAGAAGAGCCATTTTTTATTTTTTCGGATGGGAAATCATCAAATGACCCCTCCCGCTCTGGGTGGAGTGGAAGGGAGTGTCAGACTCCTACTAACTAAAACCCACCCATGTTCCTTCCTTTCATATTGCCAGCAATATTGCCGGGAGTGGAAATATTTGGGAATATTGCTTAATTATAAGTCAAATTAACTACGAAAACTATGTACAATACTTAAAAGTAGCATTTAAAGGCCATAATCTACATTGTGTACAATAAAATATTGTTTTGGGTAAAATTGCCAATAATGCCAGCATTTTTGGCAATATTCCCGGTATTTTATCGGCAATATTGCCCATATTGCCATACACGGTAGTTAGGAACGGACGTTAAAGTGACGTGCGCATTCTCCGAAAGATGCCCAGATACTGTTCTCCCAATCCCAACCCCGTGCCGTGCATGTGCAGCGCGAAAGAGATGGAACACGTTTATTCATATAATTGTGTCCTATCTTTTTGAACGACACGCGTGTGCGTATTTCAAATATTTTATGATCGATAAACTACACAAATATAACTAAACGATGATTACAATTGCAGTAATAATAAAATATACCTATTGGTATTATTTATAATAATAATAATAATAATATTCCACAACTATCACACACTATTTGACAGGCAACATTGGCAATATTGGTATTTTACCGGTAGTGGCAACTTTGGGAATATTGCCGGCAGTGGCAATATTGCCACCAGGCACAATACTACTCTTGATAGCAGTGGTAACATTTTAGGCTGATTATGCAATGATAGTTTAATAATTTTAAAGGTTATCACTAATTTCAATATACTAGCCCAACCTTACCCAAACGACCCATCCCTCGTATATCACTCGTAACGTAAAATAGCTTTTAAGTTTTATTACGACCATGATAACACCACATAATGACCGTTTTATTAATCATAAATTCTACACCTTTACGACTTAATGTTTGGACGTCGCCACTGTAAATATTGTCCGTGACTATCAACGAATTTATGAACATTAAAAATATTTCTTCGACAATCAACGAGATGATGTTTGGGTAAGAAGGTAGCGGTTTATGAGGCGATAAAGATCGTTAAACGAATGAGACCGGGGATGTTTTCATTTTAGTTAATACTAGCTTCTGCCCGCGACTTCGTCCGCGTGAAATTTCACCCTCCCCTCATTCACCCTCTTAGGGGTGGAATTTCGAAAAACCCTTTCTTAGTGGATACCTACTCTTCACAAATAACACACCCTCCAAATTTCATGTCTCTAGGACCCGCGGTTTAGGCTGTGTGTTGATATAGGTATCAGTCAGTCAGTCAGGACTTTGAATTATATATATATATAGATACTTTTCCGGGATAAAAAGTACCCAGTGTGGTGCCCAGGATATTAAAGAATAATTATACCAAGTTTCATCGTAATCGAACCGCTAGTTTTTGCGTGATGCCTGAACAAACAGACAGACAGACACACAAACATTTTTTTATTCACATTTTTTGGTTCAGTGTCGGTCTAGTAACACCCCCTGCTATTTATTTTTTTGATATTTTCAAAGTACAGAATTTTCACTTCTACAGATTTATTATAAGTAATATAGATTTATTAATACATTGTAGATGAATAGTAGCTAATATATTTCTGGATACAGGTACGTTTTGCTGGATTATCTCAAATCCATACTAATATTATAAATTCGAAAGTAACTCTGTCTGTCTGTCTGTATGTTACCTTTTCACACCTAAACCACTGAACGGATTTCGATAAAATTTGGCAGAAAGATAGATTGCATCCCGGGGAAGGACATAGGATAGTTTTTATCGACATACCTCGCGGGCGAAGCCGCGGGCAGAAGCTAGTATTATAAATGCAAAAGTGTGTCCGTCTGTACAGACAGACGGACACACAGACAGACAGCTGTCTGTTACCTCTTCATGCTTAAACCGCTAAACCGATTTAGATAAAATTTGTTATAGAGATAGTTTGAGTCCCGGGCAAGGGCATAGGATTTTTATCCCGATATTCCGACGGGATCGACACTTATGCGGGTAAAACTGCGGGGCGCTGCTAGTGTTTGATAATAATTACGCTATATAGGCTGATTTTTAAGACGCGGCAGAAAGGGTAGGTACCTTTGCCGCTGTAGTTAGAGAAAAACGGTCTCGGGAGAGGGTCCTTATTTTTTGGAGAAATTTTGATCCAACTTCACAGATCTGAGTCAGAGTAGGTACTAAAAAAGTCAGAAATCTCAAAAAACTTTTCCCATACACTTCGTAAGAAATGAGAATCCAATTTATTAGATGACATTTACACATTATTAGAATGACATGAATATTTACTTTGTAAGTAATTTATATTATTTTTTTTTTTTTAAATTTAATTATTGTGAATGTGAGGACTATGTGGGTCATTTCTTTTTTTCCTTCTTAGTTTTAATCATGATCTGGCAGTTTGAGTAGTTTATGCGGCCTACCCAAATGTCCTGTCTTTGGTATTGTTCGTCGAATCGTTGAGCTCCTCAAGTTCTGAGTTGAGCTGCACGATTTTTGACAAATGCGTGCACTGATTGGACAGGTCCGCTCAATCTGTGTGGTTCTTTCCTCAAAAGACCATTTCAGACACCAATCTACATGGTCTTCACACGATCTGACCAAGATTTTGTCTGGACTTTAAAAGAGACTGTGACTTCTGAGTTTGTTTCGGCCTTTCTTCTCAGAATAGTCAGTTAGGAAACGCCGACCTCATCTAGTTTAAAAAAATATGATTGACGTGTAAAAGTGTTTGTACAAACCTACATACAGAAATAAAAATCATTTAATCATTTAATCATTTAGATAGTATGGTCTAATCTTGTATATTGGGAAATACTAATATTCTATGATTGTTCTTCATAAGCGAGTCTGCAAAAAATCTTCACGGAATTGCCACTGAGTCAGCATATAAGTATTATCTTTAAGAAGATTACGAGCAACAGTGTTCTATAATGATTAGACTTAAGTAAAATGTGATTGGAATACAATACACTGTTATAAACTGACTTTTAGTACATTTATATCCAAACTAACTAATGAGAAAAGATTTGATGATTTTTGTGTTTGTTTGTTACACTTTCACGGCTGAACGGATTTGAATGAAATTTGGCACATGGGTAAACCATGACCTCGATTAGGACATAGAATATTTTTTTTTCTAGATATTGCCACGGAAACGAGACTTATTCGGGTGAATTCACTGGGCGCAGCTAGTGCGATTTTTTTTTAATTTCAGAAGACTTCTTATAAGTTTAAACATTTTATTTATACCACTATAAGCCACGTGCCATATTGAGGCTATAAATACTCGGCTGTCAAACTAGAATTTAATATTTTATTCGATGTAGGAGTAACGAAACGTCATAACGTCGCGTCACGTCGCGAAGCCGAGATGAATAATAAATTAGTTCTGTAATGGATGGGAATTACTTTATTATAATGTACACCTAGGTACTTGTGGGTAGGTAGAGAGTGAATATCAGGGTATAATGTAGAGTTGATTGGGTGCAATGTACGTGATAATGACAGATTGACATGAATAAGTTCAATGGAATAACTGTGTAGCGGTATCTACAACGCCACATTGCAAACAACGCATCATACTGACGTCACGCAAAATCCTGCATCGCGTAAGCAGAGTTTACCGCGCAACTAGCATAGATACAACGGCCCGACATGAATCATCGGGCAGTTGCCCGCCAGACACAACACCCGTCTGGTCGAAGGATCCTCCCTTTTCTATAGAGTATGAGTGAACTTTAAACCCTGTTCCTCATACTTCTATAACTGTGACATCATCTATTCATTCACCATTTCAATCATCTCTCTTGCTAATTGGTTTAGCAAAATTTTAGGCCTTTACGCAGCGGCATTTAATAAAAAGTTTGTTAACTTAGTTGGAAACATATATTTATCCCGTGTACTTTGAGAAAATTTACCATGCAAAACTAAGGCTTCTTCTCTTCTCCTACAGAGAAGGATCGTTCCTTATCTATACCTATGAGAAGAGAAGAAGGTAGATGCTGTGGGGAGACATGACATCTTGATTGTTTCAGACTGTACTCGTAAAAGGTAAAACTTCTTAGCGTATCAATGGCAAAAAGTTGAAATATTTTTGATCCAAAATTCAGCTGCGAGAACTCCGCTCACTGACGCAGTCACAGATCATTAAGTGCGCAGGTGACAGCGCATGCGGCGCAGGATGGTGGGCCATTGTGTGTGGGGAGGTGCCGCATACGCACTTGAGATCAGAACTGTCCTTGAACCCCCATCTGTGGATATTGTCTTTGCTCCGGCCGACTTGGGTTCGAAGTCTATTTAGAGATTTCCAAGTTGGCCGCGGTAAGGCATGTCCAGGCGGAAGGCTCTCAGATGGCTTGATAAAATTATCAAGGGGCAACTATGTAGATGCAAACACTGTAATATATTGATAGATTCCGGCTGACAGAATCTATCTATACAGGATGGCAGGGACGCAAACTGTAACCATGAAGTCAGAATCCCCCCCCCCCCCCTTAGCCCTTAGGCTCTTCCTTCTTGGCAGTCAACTCACTTGAAGACGGCTGGACCGATTTGACTATTTTTTGTTTTAAAAAGTTTGTTAGGTTAGGTAACAGTTAGAATTAGATTTGTATGGAAAGAAAAATTGGAAAGTTTCCCGGAAAATGGCCAAATTTGGGAAAAACTAAACGTCCTTTTTTCTATGGGAGTATTGTGTGAATTAATGAAACAGGACAACGTCTGTCGGGTCAGCTAGTGCATAATAAATGTCGGTTCCTCTCGAGATGTTTTTGCTTCAAGAGTCAAGCATGGTATACTGCTACAATCGTTGAGCTCCTTAAGTTCTGAGTTGAGTTGTTTCCTCTAAAGACCCTTACAGACACCAATCTACATGGTCTTCACATGATCTGACCAGGATTATGTCTGGACTTAGAGACTGTGACCTCAGAGTCTGTTTCGGCCTTTCTTCTCAGAGTAGCAAGTATCACGACTTGTTTGAAAACCAAGCGTGCCATTTTTTGACTACCTACTATGACGTCACAAGCACTATTTGGTGATAGGAAAATCAAATCGATTCAAAGACGCCGCCGCGTGCGGCACCCGTCTCGCCCGGTCTAGCGCCAGCGCTCACGCTCACCCAGCCAGCAGTACACAGGACTGAGCGCTTTTGCGCTCAGTCCTGTGTACTGCGGCTTACGATTTTTGTACGTAAGCTGGGCACGCGGTGCGGTGCGGTGGCGGCTTACGATTTTTGTACGTAAGCTGGGCACGCGAAGTAGTTGCTCTTGCGTTATCTAGGTGTATCTATATCTGTGGCCGACCTCATCTAGTTTTTAAATTATGAATGATGTGTAAAAGTGTTTATACAAACCTACTTACAGAAATAAAATAATTTCTCATTTCCAAAATTCCTTTATCATACCATTATTATGGTATCAAACAACAAAAAGATCAGCAGAACAAACGGCAACTAAGTACGTTCAGTAGCTCAGAGCACCATAAAGATATATCCCAGTGCTCACCGCGTGATCTTGTTACCTTCAAAGCAGCCAGCTAACAGCTTTTATCTCTCTCAAAGGCACCTACTATGACAGTCTAAACAAACATACTACGTTTCCTTTTTTATATAAACAGAGATATAAATGGATGTATGTCAGTGCGTTTATGAAGGGAAGAAAGAGAGGGATAGAGATAATAAATTATTTATAAATTCCTAGTGTCTGATACGTGATATTATGACGAATTGGCAATTATCTTATTACATCAGCTCGTAAACGTCTTAAGGCGCGCAGACAGGCGCGACGCGACGGTGTGACGCGATTCTGGTAGAGCAATTTTCATTGTTCTACTAGAGTCGCATCGCACAAGTCTGCGGGACCCAAAATGCTTAATGTCTCTTTCCCAATGTGATACCTATTGCTCAAAACGGTGAAGGAAAACATCGTGAGGAAACCGGCATGTCCTAGAACCAAAAATTCGAAGACATGTGACAAGCCGCAATGGGCCCGCGTGGTGGATTACAGCCCACTCCCTCTCACAGAGAGGAGGCCTGTGTCCCAGCAGTGGGAACGTTATAGGCTGATTACGTACTACTACTATTGCCATAAGAAACATATTATTTCCCGCTTAGGATATAAACTCGTAACCGTAAGTATTGTATAAGACAAAAAGCTTTGCCAAAGTGTTAATCCAATTATTGAATAATTCTAGACATTCATTGACTGTCGCGAAGATTTCGACATCTCATGTGCTGTGACAAATGACATCTACCGCGTGGCTCCCATGCAAATTACAAACGTGCAAGCTAATATTATATGGAGACATGAGTCATCCCTACCCATGGAAATACGTTATAAACCCATGCCCATGAAGTCTAATGTCAATATATTTGTACGCAAGTAAGTATAGTACAATGTGATATTGACCCAGATAATCACCATCATCATCTACCTAGCCTTTTCCCAATTATATTGGGGTCGGCTTCCAGTCTAACCGGATGCAGCTGAATACCAGTATTTTACATGGAGCGACTGCCTATCTGACCTCCACAACCCAGTTACTGGGTAATACAATACCCCTTGGTAAGACTGGTTGTCAGACTTTCGGGCTTCTGACTACTCGTAACGACTGTCAAAGATCCACGAATGACAGCCGGGACCAAGAGACACGAAGGGATCTCGGTATCTAAAGATGGTCACCCATCCATAGACCAACCGCAGCAAGCGTAGCTTAACCTGAGACCCAGAATATCACCATAATGACAAAAATAAACCCATACCCCATGAAGTCTAATGTCAATATAATTGTAGGTAACTAAGTATAGTACCTACAATGTGATATTGACCTAGAATCTCCATAATGAGCCATATTTTCTTTCCAGCTAAAAAATAAACTCTATTTAAATAATCATAAGCACGAAAGACCAAAAGCTTTGCCAAAGCGCCAATCCAATTGTTGAATAATTCCAGACATCAATTGGCTATCACAAATATTTCGACAAATGTGATGTGACGAATGACACTTAACGCGTGGTTACCCATTCAAATTACAAACGTGCGAGCTCATATTATATGGAGACATTAGTCACCCTTATATACCGATGAAAATACATAAGAAACCCATCTCCCATGAAGTCTAATGTCGATATAATTGTACGTACCTAAGTATAGTATTCGTGCAGTAAAGTTCAAGTAAAGTAGCGCCGAGGGGCGTCGGCGCGACGCGTGGAACGGATTCGGATCAGCGCGCCGAAAAATAACGCTGAATTGTAAAGTTTGTTTTAGTTATGTTTCTTGAAGTTCAAGATGTTCAAACAATACTCATTTTGTCGTTGTTAGCCTAGTTATTATTTTACCTAGAGGACCTAGAAAGTGGCAATCACATTCAAAGTGATTTTACTATGGGACCTAACCTGAAATCGCGAAATAAAAAGCTGTTCCCCAAATTTTGATGAGTTATGTACGAACGTAAAATGTAGGGAACAGCTGATTTTTTTTTTCGAGATTACTGGTTTGATCCCATAGTAAAAGTTGTTCTTAATGATGAGTACAATGATCTCTTCAGAGGTTGTTGGTGTTTTTCCAATAACCCTGTATAATATCTCCTGACTCAAATAAAAAGCATGCTACGAATCAGTGGAGCTTCCGTCCACATTAAACGAACTCATTATGTTGTTTAATCAGTTGTAAAGAGTTTATTATTTTAATGCAGGGACATCCGGTTCTGTATGGATGCGTTTTATTATATCCCTATTGTAATTACGGTGTGTCGCCCTCTTGATTGTTTGACGCCCGAATATTAAATCAAACAACCGGAAATTTAATTTTTCATTTGAAATGGGGCAAATTTTAAAATCATCGTCACAGGAAATACGTCATCAGGATCACGGGAGGAGGTAAATCCACAAAAACTAATTGGTTTCGCAGACATTATGACAAGGAGGCAGCCCAACGTGACTTTACGTGACAAACTGACGTCATTCATCATTAGGCGCTGCACACAACAATGCAGAAGCCTGACTAGGGGCGCTGTGTGTATTACCCTTTGGACAGAATATACCCCCACTTTGTTAATCAACTTCCAAAGTACAAACATCCAAAATCTTTTACCGAAAGCAAAGTCACAAAACAATGTAAAAATACGACATTTTTATCATTGACATTTTAGTCCTGGCAAGACAAATAAATATCATAAAGCCATTAAAAACAAAATACAATTTAAATGCTAATTCGAAACAAGTGAACGTTCTAAAATTCCATACGAAATTGAACGGAACAGTTAATTTCAAATGTTTGAAACTCGTAAAATCGGGCGCTTGCCATTTTATAGACAAAAGAAAGCACTAAAAAGCGAATGTAACGTTCGCGGCACACATCTAATTTAGATAAAGAGTTTGAGATAAACGGTACAAATCACTGTACACAAAAACTACTTTGCATAGGTCTTTTCAGATGCAAATAGCTGTATTAAATTTGCAATTTAGACCCCGACAACGCACTAGGGTTTGGTCTAAGGTGCAAGAGTTGACGCAAATTAGACTAAATTGCTCTTGAGGATTTCAGCGCTGTTTTCCACAAACCAATATTTCAATCTTCCATAAATAAATACAAACTGTTTGTATTGAAAAAACTAATCCGTGAATAAATGACACCAACAAAATCAATATTTTCGTGCTCAGCATTGTCTTATGTATTTTTTGTTTCTTGCTGTGCCTGACTGATGACATGTGAACTTGTAATTATTATTAAAATCTTGTAAAACACATCGTCATCATCTTCCTACCCTTGTCCCATGTTACTTGGGGTCGGCGCAACACGTGTTCTTCATTCATTCACCCCTGTCAACACATGTGATATGCAATAAAGAATTGAGATCATTATCATTAATTTTGTCATATACTCCACCAATCTTATGAAAATCAGTAAAAAGAAATCTCGCAGCAAAACATACCTATGACTATCTACAGTATCTATCAAAAAGTAAAGCTAATCAGGCACTCTCGTCACCTCCTCTAACTTACACCAGCACATCTGCTGGCAACGCGTCGAGCCGCCAGTACCTTCAGACAATGAAGACATCCCATTGTGATGCTATACGTTTTATGCCTCCCTGGTACACGATGACAGGACTGACCGTAAAATTGATCGTGCTTTATCATGGCTCAGTGTTGATTTCTAGACGGACAGGTCTTTATTGCATTTGAATGCTTAGGCATTGATTGAGCTGGAATAAACCTGCTTATATTTTATTGTGGTGCTTCATGTTTCATGTCTCTCTAGTACACCTGACCTTTGCAATTACTCAGTGTTAATTTCTTTACAGACAGGTGTTTAAAGGATTGGATTTGTTTGGCTGAGGTTAAATGTGAAACTTATGCCTTTGAAAATTAGCAGCATGTTGGGACTAAACCAATCCTATAGTAGCTCCTTACAATCCCCTCCTTGATGTCATCCACAAATTATAGCCGTTCCTAAACCAAACTTAGTCACACCCAAAAACTTTCTGCAATCATCTAAATTATATTCCCCTAACCTGAAAACAAAACACTTAGCAACAAAAATGCTCTCTTCTCCCAAACGCTCACATTACAGAAGAAAAATAGCAATCCAGTTAGGCATCGGAAATGGAGGAGAAATGTCACCATAAGGATAATCTACGTAAGATAATTTCCACTCAAGTGGTTCGATGTCTTCGGCCGGAGGTCAGTGAGTAACGCCACGGGGTGCAAAAACTGATGGGGACTTAGCTGGAATCTCTTAATTTATAGCCTCGTTGAGATTTGTGGGGCAAATTAGGGGTTAAAGCGGGGAGAAAGAAACATGGCTGCCGTGAACTTTGACCTTGAAGAACTTGAAAGTTAGCGGGATTTTCTTTTTCGGGAAATTGTGAAGTATTAAGAAGCTTTCAAACGTTCTAACATCACATAATGAATTTTTTTTTTTCTTGGGCTTTTTATTTTACTGTGTTTAGTTTAGTTTGTGATCTTCCTGTACGAGTCGCAATAAATACTTTTTCTTTCTTTCTTTCTTTCACATGCGCACACTACGTGGTAATCTGGTTAGCCAGTCAGATGTTTATAACTGGTTCTCTATCGGACTGTGATACGGTTGGCTAAAACTTAAATTTACACTTCCTGGATCCATATCAAAAATATTGTTCCATTTTTTGAGATGGGAAAAAACCATTGAACTCGCGTCACTGTTACCGTAAGCGACACCGCGCGTGTTTTGTTTATAAGACGATAAAAAAATACCCGCTTCGGATACGTACTTTTTAATGTATATTCGATATGTCAGTGAGTGATGGCAAAGTATTCTGTTTGTGTTTTTTTTTCACTTCTGTCGGTACTCCCAGAGTGCCACTGCTTTTTTTTGGGTCATGCACAGGAGATACTAAAGTAGTCAAAAAGCAGCATTTAAAACTAACAAAGTTACTTTAAAAACAACCAAAAAAATAAACTCCTATCTCAGCATAATGCTGAGATATTTAAAAAATGAATTCCACAGCGCTGGTATTCTGATCCCGCAAAGATCTCGTTGGTTGTTACTTCATTTGTACATATTTAGGAGGAAATGCGGTCGGAGAGACTTTTGAAAAAGCCTAAGTAAAAAGTTATAATTGGAGGTTTGGCTCTCACCTATTTCCTCCTCCAATATTTGACCAATTTAAAAGATATTTCACAAACTGAATAAGAAGGATATATACTATGTCCCTATGTTTCTCTTTTTTCATTAATACTTAGTTGTCAAATTTGTACACTAGGCCTCTGTTGACAGCGGTTTAAATCGGCATTTTTTGAGGGTTATAAAAATTATGTATCATCAAAAAGGAAATCATAGGGACATAGAAGTAGTTAATATTTATTACTCTGTAAAAAATCATTCCTTTATGGTCATTAACCAGAAAGAAAACAGGCGAGAGCGTTTCTTTGGAGAAAAGACCACCCGCATTTCCTCTTAGGCGTACTCTAAGTTAGGCATCCTGTTTTCTCCGTTTTCCTTTGACTTGCGCCGTAACACCCTGTTATCTACAGACTCATAGTGGGTGAAATAATCTGATTTGTCCATTTGCCGGTCGCGGGATCGTAACAAACGGTCCCGTGTTCGATTAACACGATTGCTTTTTGTACTCATTGCGTTTATACCGACTTAATTGACGGTAAATTTATAATCTTTTGGATTTAGGGGCACTTAGGCGTTTTTGTATTCAGTATTCTTTGTTGTTTTTTCCGCTAAAGATGCTCGTAAATAAAAATAGGGATTAAGTTATTTGTCTAAGAACGGAATTTTTCTTTAGCTTTCATAATTTTCAGACGCAGTGTTCGCTGTTGTAGAAAACTAGTATCAAAATGTATGACCAGTTTGCAATATTAATTGTAAAAAAAATCTTCAAAAGAGAAAATAATTATAATGTATCTGAATCGTACAAATCCATTGTCTACACTAATATTATAAAGAGGAAAGATTTGTTTGTTTGAATTCAATATTTATAGGCTCCGAAACTACTAGACCGATTTGAAAAACTCTTTCCCCATTAGAATCCTACATTTCCCAGATGAACAATAGGCGATAGAATATTTTTCAAAAAAGTTAGGGAACCGTATGAAAACTTAAATAATGTAAGCCATGGTGTGAAAAAAAATACCAAAAATCTTTATATCGCGTACGCCGCGGAAACAATTGACAATAGAGCAAAGTGATGTAGGTACTAAAGTTTTATAGAGGACATCAACATCTATAAAAAAGTATATAATACCATATGTCTAACTTTTACAGTTATGTCACAATAACTACTTTTCCATGTTAAAATATGCAATAGTAACGCCGCGGCCGAAAAATTCTTCAATCTTATTTTTGTTGAATACCAATATCTACCCGTGCGAAGCCGGGGCGGGCCGCTAGTCATTAATAATACAACATCTTCATCTCAAAAAAACATCGAATTATACTTTGTCAGAGAGCTCTTTTTCCGCGCCTCTTAGAGCACCCTACAATAACATCACAAAGATACTTTGACATCTAATTTCTTTGTCTTGTCCTTCAGCATAATAAGGCATAAGGCATGAGCATAACTATACGACTATAATAAATACATAGCACGTTATCGCGTCACCCCCCTGTGTGTCGCAAATCCGGCAGCATTTGTAACCGACCCGCGGATTATCGGTTCGCCCCGGGCAAAAACAAGAACCCGGACGAAGCACCCGTGGACATAAATTCGCGACAATGATTCATGATCGCCGCGTTCGAAAGTTTTTGCACGAGCGATTAATCGCAGCGACTTTTAGGGAAATCGCTGCAACGCTTAATGTGGGTGCGTATTATTTTAATGACAGTGCTTGGAGCGTAAAAGGTGTTTGGAGATAAAAACCGTTTACTGATTTACCGGTTTATCCTTTTAACTTGCGGCATTATGTTCTTTCGTAACAAAATGTCGGGCTTCTATTTTGGGGAAGGCGATCGTTATTTTAATCTTTTGCAAAATTAATAAATGATATGGAAAGGGCTCTTACAGATCACCAGCTATACGGATTATCATGGCCATAAGTCACCAGATAAGAAATAAATCGCCATGTCTGTATAGCAAGGGCAAAAGCCGTACTATGCTGCAGGTTGCATCTGTATCACACTAATATTATAAAGGCGAAAGTTCGTGAGTGGGGGTGTGGGGGTGTGTGTGTGTGTGTTTATATGTTTGTTACTTCTTCACGCTCAAACGGCTGGACCAATTTTGATAAAATTTGGTATGGAGGTAGCTGACACCCTGGATTAACATATAGGCTATTTTTTATCCCGATATTCCCACGGGATAGACACATATGCAAGTGAAACCGCGGGGCGCAGCTAGTGCTTCCATATAAAATGGCTGCCAGAGGCTATCTGTTAATTAATATTATTGTCATAGCCGTGACCGCGGTACTACGCGTGAAATAACCTGCAAACAGAACGTGAATAAAACGTGTTTTTTTTTATAAAGAAATAGTGCGTAAAAGGAGGTGGTTTTCATAATGTATTATTGTTTGTTTTAATTTTTTTTAAAGTTTGAAAATATAATAAAAATGGAATGGGTCCCGCCTGCTTCCAACTTTTGTTTAAAAGTTTTTGCCGCAGTCGGGTTTTTTTTTTGTTTTTCACGATTTGTCACTTCCAATTACTTTTAACCATATAAGTTGTATATATTTTTGTAATCACCATTTAAAACCCTTTATTTTGATATCCCACTCGATGGTATTAACAGAAAAAAAAAATCGAATTCCATAATATGGCACCCCAAATCCGCCATTTTACTTTGTTTTTTTTATTTTTATGTAGCCAGTGACACTCGCGCTACACGGACAAATCTAAAGACATATAATTTACTCAAATCCGTTCATTCGTTTAGGAGTTACGGGAGAACAAACTAACGGACATACATACACGTCAAAAACATAACCCTCCTTTTGGGCTTCGCGGCAGTCGGGTAACAATGACGTATTGAAACTACCAATTAATCATTAATTAAAACTGATATTTATTTACTGCTTCGTTGGTCTAATGGTCGCAAGCGTTACTGCTGCGCACTGTAAGAATTAGTTAATTAATTACTGGTCCTGCCGGTCAATTCTGTAAAAATCTCACCGTGAAAACATAGGTGAAGTGAGTTTGTTTTTGCTAGGAATTCACACTATTGACAGCTCACTCCACGCTCACTTCACCAAAGTTTTCACGGTGAGATTTTTACAGAATAGCACCGCTGGATTCGATTTGCAGGTTGGGAAAGTGTTTTTAGGTTCTTTCATTTCCCAGTAGCAGCCCGGAGCCAGACTCCGGGCTGCTACTTATATTTATGCCCGGTTGATAGCAATAGGCTCGCCCCCTACTACATGGGACTTATATTTATGCCCGGTTGATAGCAATAGGCTCGCCCCCTACTACATGGGACTTATATTTATGCCCGGTTGATAGCAATAGGCTCGCCCCCTACTACATGGGACTTATATTTATGCCCGGTTGATAGCAATAGGCTCGCCCCCTACTACATGGGACTTATATTTATGCCCGGTTGATAGCAATAGGCTCGCCCCCTACTATATGGGACTTATATTTGTGCCTGGTTGATAGCAATAGGCTCGCCCCCTACTACATGGGACTTAAACATAACTGCTGCTCTAATCCCTAATTAACTGAATTGTTACTCAACAGATTCCTTCAAACCTTCAAATATCCCGCATTTCATTGCCCACACTAAACATTAATGTCACAACTGACTGAGCAACTTCATTTAACCGGCTGATCAATCTTACCGCTCTATCATAAAAAAAGGTTATAAAAATAAGGCACGCTACACGCTTCGACACTTGTTTATGTCGTTCTTGCATTCGTACTCGCGACCGCACTCGGAGTCTCGAGCCCATCCATTTGCGGCGACAGATCAATCACGACTCAACATCAAGCTCGGAATAATGATCCTTTCAACACTTCATGTACACTGAGACACTTATTTTGAACTTTGGATGTTGAGCTATAAGGTTGGAATTTGCTTGTAGTGTTTGCAAGCAAAGTAAAGAGGCAATGTGCGTTGTCCCTTTGAGCTATTTAAGCTCGCGCTAAATGATCGACGCGTCATGTTTCTCTTGGACTGAGAGAAAATATACAAATCCAAATAAGATCTGTCGTTAGTGAATAATGGAGGAAATATGTATGTTGTGTTCCTCACGGGTCGTTTACACTTGGTGGAAGCTTTGTATCTATGTAGTATACAGTGTATTGCATCTGTGATAGATAGAGATAGAGCAGTGGTGGCGGTAACGGCCGCGACTTACGAGTTGTAGGTCGTAGGTTCGAACCCAGACAGGCGCTTTATATTGTGTAAATTATTTCATCACCACTGCTCTCAAAACGGTGAGGGAAAACATCGTGAGGAAACCGGCATGTCCTAAAACCAAAAATTCGATGACATTGTGACATCTGCCAACCCGCGTGGTGGATACGGCCCACTCCCTCTCACCGAGAGGAGGCCTGTGTCCCAGCAGTGGGAACATTATAGGCTGATTATGCATCTGTGATAAGTTGGGCACACGAGGAGAAATGATAAAGTAATTCAGACGGTGAAGATAATAAATTATTCCCAGGAAACCGATACCCTACCCTACGCACATTAAAGTTCTAGTTTTGGGTCAAGGTTATTTTCGTAATGTTAGCATGTTTTCAGGTTAATTTAATTCAATACCCTGTTTTTTTTTATGTCTTTTGATTCTTTTTAGGGTTCCGTACCCAAAGGGTAAAAACGGGACCCTATTACTAAGACTCCATTGTCCGTCTGTCTGTATGTCTGTCTGTCACCAGGCTGTACCTATCTCATGAATCGTGATAGCTAGACAGTTCAAATTTTCACAGGTGATGTATTTCTGTTGCCGCTACTACAACAAATACTAAAAACAGAATAAAATAAATTTTTAAGGGTGCTTCCATACGACAAACGTGTTTTTTTCGGCGTTTTGGCCTTGTGGTACGGAACCCTTGGCCAGTATTCTTCCATACTATCTTAAAACAAACAATCGATCCACCGATACGCAGAATTTCGCCTTGAAGAAAAACGAACAAAATACAAGAGGAAACTATATAATTCCTCCCCAGTTAAAGTTAACGCAATAAGGATTGTGGAGGTCAATTGGATCTGAACTGTGGAAGAAAGGATATCTTTGCGTTTCCTTTCCGTTAATCTTCTGACTTGCCTTGAGTAATTATCGTTCTTAATGGTGTTATGCCGTTTATCTTAGTTAATCTTATAAGTAAGTTTTCATTGTTGAATTATAGGTTGGATTCCTTTTAACTGATGTGTGGTGTGAAACTCAGAAATTGTATGATAATTTACACACACACATATACAGGGTTATTGGAAAAAACACTAACAACCTCTTAAGAGGTCATTGTACTCATAATTTTGAACAACTTTTACTATGGGACCAAACCAGAAGTCGCGAAAAAAAAAGGCAGCTGTTCGTTTAACTTGTCAAAATGTAGGGAACTGTTGACTGATTTTTTTGCGATTTTATATTCGTATTAAAACTCGTCAAAATTTTTGATTTTTTTTCGCGATTTCGGGTTTGGTTCTATAGTAAAAGTTGTTCTTAAGATGAGTACAATGACCTCTTAAGAGGTTGTTGGTGTTTTTCCAATAACCCTGTATAAACTCACGCCTTCATCCCATGGGGGTAGGTAGAAACTACAGAACGCCACCTGCTACAATCCTTACATACTTCCTATGTTTCGTTTACGTTCATACTTTACGCTCGTTCGTTTGTTCGTTTATGTTAATTTTGTCGATCAGAATTTGTAAGTATTCTTCCAATTTGGCTGTGCCTATTCTAATTTAAAGCGGCCAGTATTTTTGTACCCGTGGGAGTTGTGCAAAGCGTTGCCGTCCATCTTATGGTGTAATTTAACTATAGGTGATATTATGAGGAATAAAAGCGTCCGCGTTTAGACATACCACATTAGAATCACGTACCTATGTTTCAAGTAATCTGGTTGCGCTAATTTGGCCTTTGCAAATTTTCTTAAAGCAGTAATTAAGAAACCTAAGACAACATTCGCAAAGTCCACACGACTCCGCAGAAACAAACTAACCTGACCCGAATTGAACTTTTTTCTTCGAAATATCAACTTTAAAAAAATAACCCTTCCGCGCGCCTCGCGGTCGTATTTATCCAGCAGTTTGCATAGCATTTATCCGCGCATGGCTGAATAGTCGCCCGAGGCGCCTCAATAAGGTACGCACGCGCCTCGACCGGCTTTTGTCCTCGCCTCAAGTGCAAATAGCCTGGCGTTCTAATTTCAAAATGCCCGCCCTTGAATAGAGTGAGCTTATTTTAGATTTCAGTGGAGACTGTAGTTTTCTTTTATTTTAAATCTGGCATTTTTTGATGTGATGTCTGGTATCGATAAATTTCGAGGTTTTATCTTTAGGCTGTGCGCAAACCGAGACAGAATTATCTGCATTTCGTACGACTCATAATGCGAAGCATTAGAGAGTTCTTTACGATCGAAAAATTTTTTTTGCTTCCTTTCTGCAACTGTTAACCTACTTAATGTATAAACCATTGTATAGATAATGTAATGGATATTAATTATGTACTTTTCAAAATTTAATTTAGGTAATGCAGTAGAAACGAAAAAAACATCAAAATATTTCTAAAAATGTTCGTGTCAATCAAGTGTGAAATCTGAAAACATTGTACGAGCTCTCAATCGCGCTCATTCAAAACAGGAATACTGTGCTAGTAAAAAGGCTATATAATCTCTTTCGTTAGATAACCATTGCGAAAAAATCAATTAATTGAGTCTTTTTTTTTAATAGATTGGTTTCACCCATAGGAGGAACTCTATTGAAAATGGCTCTTATTCAAAGTAGTTTAATTATAATGAATAAAAAAGCAACTAATATAATATCTATATCTATGGTTTTTATACGATCAAATGCGCATTATGAGTCGTGCAGTTTTGGATTTTCCAAATTTTCTTAATTATTGATACAATACTGACGGTGAGCACACCGCAACCAGTCTGTACGCAGATCGTAAACAATAACTTCTGAGAGGAAATGTTAGTATTTTTAAGAACAGTCGCATATTCTACTCTCAGTCTTATTCTGTCAAACATACCTCTAATTTAAGATATTTATTGTCAAAGATGAGAATGCTATTGATTTTACACGTTTTCAAATACATCAAACACATGATGTTAATATTACCCAACATCAACTTTTAAAATCAGTGTATAATAACACTATTACGAAAACCGTTACATGGTTCATTTATTTTTAAATTTCATCAGTCAATCAAAACCTTGATGTTTTATTAATCAACATTCCGTTTTTAATTATTAACCAAACGGATGATGTTCCAAAGGGATCATTACATATCGCCATGATAAATAATTACCTACGTATTGAATAAATATTAAAATGAACGCCAATCATAAAGAATTTATCAACTTTCACAGAGTCAGTTGAGTGTTTGACAACTTTGAAAGTGTTTTCATTTATTATAATGTCATAGGTACCTTATACATAATAAGCTTATAATGGGCCCACTGCTGGCACATGGGCCTCCTCCTGGTGAGAGGGAGCGGGCCCAGTGCGGGTTGGCAGATGTCACACGTCTTCGAATTTTTGGTTCTAGGACATGCTGGTTTCCTCACGATGTTTTCCTTCACCGTTTTGAAAGCAGTGTTGATGAAATAATTTACACAAAGTAAAGCGCCTGTCTGGGTTCGAACCTACGACCTACAACTCGTAAGTCGCAGCTGTTAATAGATACCTTATGTAAAGATATTTATAAATCTATGTAATCTCTGGACTTGTATTCCAATTCCTTGACCAAGATTCATACTTAACGTTAACTTAAAATAACGCGTTTTACTTATCTCACCTGATAGTAAACGACTCATCATCTACCTAGCCTTTTCCCAACTACAGGTATATTGGGGTCGGCTTCTAGTCTAACCGGATGCAGCTGAGTACCAGAATTTAATATGGAGCGACTGCCTATCTGACCTCCACAACCCAGTAACTGGGCAACCACTCTTAACTGCTTGTCAGACTTTCGGGCTTCTGACGACCTGTATCTGCTGTCAAAAATCCACCAATGACAGCCGGGACCTACGGCTTAACATGCTTTCCGAGACACACGGAGGGGTCTTAGTATGTTATGATAGACCCATCCACGAACCAACCGTGGCAAGCGTAGTGTAACCTGATAGTAAACGACTATGTTAGTTAATAAACGTCTCAAAAGGCACCAATTTTTGCACTTAACCTAAAGTGCCTATGTAGCCGTTTGAGGCGTACTCTGTTATGGCTACAAATCTACAGGAAGTATTCCCTCTCTTTCGCTACATATAAAATGTTACTCGTAAAAGCTATGATGGATTTTATTAGGTCCTCTAAAACGCAACCGCAAAATCTCCCATTGTATATCAAACGATGTGCCAAAAATTGCAAGCATTTGACGTTACCTACATGAGAGGTAATTTCACATTATATCCGCATCGGTTGTTTCAACCCTCCGCACCATGAAAAAAATGGTACAAGGTATTTTTTATGTATGCCGCCGCCGCAATGGAGGGTTATTTTTCCCAACTACGGCAAAGCCAAAAGACCCTCTTTTGGCTTTGCCGTAGTTGGATTTTAACCGGCTATGTATTTAAAGTTTTACAAGTTGTCAAAAATAATCAAGCAACTAGGCAACTATTTTTTGAATCAACTATGGTATGGACCCTAAAGTGATTTTGATTCACATACATATTTGGAATTGAAAAACTTTAACTTTTTAGTAAGAGTAGTATTAAGTAGTTGTTTTAGGTACAGTTTTATTAGCTCAGTATTTTCTGAAGATGGTTTTTTATTAAGGTTTTCAATGTTTTCTAATAATACATTTACTTGTTACAGGTACGAACGAGTACTTCTTCACTGTCATAAGTTAGCAAAACGGTGAGGTCGTCAAGCTATGCTACAAGTTGACTGTTTACTTAATTTAAATAGGCAACCACTAAGTATTGTGACAAGTGAGACTACCAAGTTCCTGTATGTGAGCTGAAGAAATTATTATGGATTTTACAATCGAGGTATTTACAAAGTGTTGACTCATTGAATCCGGCTCGAAGGACCAAAAAGATGTATGCGCCGCTGAATGGGTCGCACATACCTTGGATGTTAGCTTGTGATGATAAGTCACGGATAGCCAAAGATAATGGTTTATTGAACAGTTTAACCACCACATAATGCCATATTAACATTGTGTGAATGAGTAGGTACAACTGACTATAAACGCTGGTTGCGAAGGTATTGTCGCGTTACACTAAAATAAGTGCAAAACGACGGAAAAGTGTTGAACTGTGCAATGCGCGCCTACCATGTACGATACATGTACAATCTTGTTACATATTTGTGTCATTTTCTATAATTTCAATAGATTCAACTAAAATAATACTCATTGACTCACTTTGACTTTGAATTCTGGAACCCACGGACAAAGTTCAAACGTAAGCTTACTTTTGTCTTAAACCATGTTTGGGAAAGAGTGTCCATGGGGTTTTTTCCGTTTTTCTCCGTATGAACCTACTACGCTTTGGAATAGACATCATCTTTCTGACTGACCGACTCCTTGACAATTCAAAAGTGCCTGTGAATTGTATAATTGAAATAAATGATTTCAGTTTCAGTTTGAGATTGAAATAGCTCTAAGCTTTTCTCGCATACAAAACAACAATAACCTCTCTGAAATCTAGTCAGGAGTTCGTTGCAACTAAACGTTGTCGTGTTTCCACGATAATTTATTTATGAAAAAAAAAAAACTTTTGAAATGATATTCGTACGATTAAAACCTCCTGTAGCCTATAAAGCGTTCAACTTTAATCTATTCGTCTTTATTCATTACATAAACCGTACATAAATCTTGCATTCCCACGAGTTAAACTGTATCAAATTACTGGGGAAGGGAGCATCCTAGTCAAAGTATGTTCACCCCTCATATTAAATACCACGCTTTCTCTGCTGCTCATACTGCAGACATCACCCTAATTTAAACCTTATAATGTAGTAGGAAGGTTGTTAGGGTCTTTCAGGGATGGTAAACATAATGTGGTAGTTATAAAAATCAGTTTCAAGAGTGTTTGGAATGACGTGCTGTTGCATTGCGGGGGAGGTCACGTTTCGCCCCCGAGGGTCAAAATTAAACGGGTCAGTGGTCAGGTAAATATAATGGAGTAAACAAATTCAACGCGCTTTGATGCACCATTGATATTTATATTATTTTTAGGGGAAGTTTAGAAGGGGATTTAAACATTTTATTTGATTTGGGGCGATTGGCAATTTTGTGTTTAGTTGAGGGAATTTTCTACGTTTTAATTTTGTATAAAATATGCATAATTATGCATATTCATATCATATGCATATTTCGATTTTTCACAAAGATTTGCATCCATAATGCAGCTTTTATCTCAAATCATAAAGATACCTACATAATTAATATTCATACCAAGAATCAAATACTTCAAAGAGAAGTAAGTAAAGATATATTAGTTACACATTCCTCGAATACTGCTGTAACTTGACGTATTGAAGACCCACAGTGTTCTCCGTAACGTAGTTACAAGTTGATAGCTCGGCTACGCACTGCAATACCCGACTTCCCACAAAATAATTCGGTCTAACAGCTTGCGCGAAATTACAACCTGGATCAGTTTACCACGAAGAGGATTTCCATTGATTCATTCATCACTTTTTACAGCTGAACTCAAGTAAGAGATCAGCCTGCAGTTGATACAGTCAGGGGAATTGCCCTTACTTAATATTATAAATTCGAAAGTAACTCTTTTACGCCTAAACCACTGAACGGATTTCGCTAAAATTTGGCAATGAGATAGCTTCCTGGGGCCTTGCCCAAGATGCTATCTCCTTGCCAAATTTTACATTTGCTACTTTTTGTCCCGGTAGCATCTTCTCATCGGATAGTTTCCGACATCCACGCGGGCGAAGCCGCGGGCAGAAGCTATAGTTTGTTCATAAAATTGACACACTACGTCAATCTACCGTGTTATAGCCATCTCATACAGCTGTCAAAGAATGACAGTTGTATTTCAATATACGGACAATTTTATTTGGTAGTCGGTTTCCTAAACAATGATTTTTCCTGACTTTACTTCAATGGTAAACCTCAGCCACTTAATGGTAAAAGTGAAAATGGTTCTGTGAGCTTACACCAACTTGAAACTGCATGGATTGCAGTTTGAAATTGAGTGTTGACACTGCTGACATACTTTATCCTTTTTAGCCTGACAGTTTGGTCTATTGTCCAATATTAATTTTAATGGTTCAAACAATCGACTAGAACAATCTGACGTTTAACAAACAAATGACAGTCGCACAGTAAAATTGTTGGTCCTTATGTCCACGCGGAACCATATTAGGACCAAATCTTCGTTTCACATCACTATTCGACCACAAAAGACCGCAATAACGTCACGTTTAACAAAAACACTTTGTACTGCATTTCACTGGTTATTGTTAAAGCCAATTAGGCTGGTGATACACGGACCAGCAGCTTTGTGACGTCAGTTACCTGCCAACTTCTCGGGGCCGCAAATGGAATACTAATATAAAGTTTGTTGTTCACTGTCGTCAAATTAGTTTGGTTTGTCGGTTGCGTTACGTCGAATGGTGATACTTTTGTGGTTATGTTTGGTATTTTCGCATCTATTGTGTACTTCTCAAGAAACCTCATAAGTAATAAAACAAACATATTAAAATAAAATAAAGTTTATTTGAAACAACTTTAAGTTTACAATTTACAACTCATGCGATTTCAACTGAACTGTGAAATGAAATTGTTTATTCTATAATTAGGATATCGAAATCTCTTTTACACTTCATATTATAAAAAAATAAGCTAGAATGGAGTCGCCATTTCCCATCTGACTACCCCTCAAAAGAAATGGCGAAACAAACTCAATTGTCAAAGTCTCATCAGTAAGTAAACACTTGCATCAATTTTGTGACCGCAATGTTATCGTCGATTGTTTATAAATATCAATATTAATTAAATCTGTTTCATGCCTTCATCTTATTTTATTATAATCATGTTAAGATACCAGCGGAGTCTTTCATTCGTGCCCGAATGATGTCAATGGACTCGACCCCTATTACATGGGACTTAAGCATAACTGGTAAAATGTGGGTGTACTATAGGCACACGTCTGCCTAACCCTTCGAGAAACAGGTGTGATGTTACGATATATATTATGTACTTACTAATATTAAAGCTAAACAGTTTGTTTTTGGTTTGAACGCGCTAATCTCTGAAACTACCCGTCAGATTTGAAAAAAAAATCTTTTTGCGTCTGATAGCCTAATTCTTGAGGAAGGCTATAGGCTATTTAACATCACGCTAGGAGCAATAGGAGCCGATCAAAAAGAACGCTAAGCGAAAACAAAGTAATAGCGAAAGGAAGTTTTAAAAAATGTGGCTGTTATTTTAGTATATGCATTGTGTATCTTACGACTCCCACGCGAACGAAGTCGCGGGTAGAAGCTAGTGTTATGATAAGCTGCTTTTCTACAAACATTAAAAAATGACCCAATTATCTTCACCTCAAAAATAACCTATGTAATATTTTTCTCCAACACCCAGAAGCCTTGCAACATTAGAAATTCAAATCAATATTATACCCTATTCAATTAACTTAAGGCACATCTAAAGAGCGTTTTTACATAGAAAAGGAGTATAAAGGATTGCAAATGAGGCTCTTCCCCCAAAGGCCTCTTTAATTATAAGGGAGATTGTTTGTCCGAATTCCTTCGTACCTTCGGACTCTAATTACTCGGCAAAATCCCCGTTTAAACTGTGCAATTAGATTTTTTTCTCGAGACTATTACAGTGAGTTGTTGAAGCCTCGATTTCGGGTTTTAGATTTCTGGTGGTCCGATTACGTTGGGTTTATTTTGTTTGGATGTCTTAGTAAACTTTATTAGTTCTTGAAAGCTTTATTTTGCGTAATATTTTTGGTCCTAATGGTGTTTACTCTGTTTATGTGACGTGCGCTATTAATAATAGTTCTTTTAATTACCTTTGAGGACTTATTTATAATCCACTTTATTATAAAATCAATTTCTCCAATATGTGCAAATAATGTTGTGTAACTTTAACATGGATTTAAATATCACACAGAGCAGACAAAGAAGAATTTATATATCATTATCAGCTTACAACATGAATACAAAATTCTTAATTTACCTTGCTGCTACACATTTCCCTGTGGTATTTCCTAAAAAGGCATTTGATTTTAACAGTTTGGCCCAAAGGACCAAAAAGGTCGAACTTGTATCTAGGTCTCTCAATTACGGCTTTATTATAAAAGGTAAAGGATCGGCTTACCTGTGTGACGGTCTGTACCATTTAGTTTTTTATGTTATTTTTATAATATAGGTTTTTTTTTAATAAAACGTTGTGCCACACTAGGAATCTCTCCTGTATTGTGGATGCATTTACTGACATTTAAACTCACATACACAAACAGCCAAATAATTGAAAAAACAAACCCCAGGTATTGGGTTAATGCTTAGTTTTTGCGATCTAACATGACATCACAACTTGTTATGGTAACCTCACTATTATTTACTGGCAAATAACTTAGCGCTCTACAAAACAATAGGTACCCTTAACAATCCGAACAAAACTGAAAGTTACGATACATTTTTCCGCTCCATTCCTCTTTTATCGGATAACAATATTCTTATTGTCGAACCCAAAAAATTCTTCCTAAGCCTACGAAAAAATACGAAGTTATAAGATCTCACAATAAAACTAAACCTTTTCCTTCCTAAATAAATATTCAATACAAAAAGAAATATCAACTGATTTTGTAAGTTTGGCAATTTCTACGTCTTCGAGGACAGATGCTGAGCAAATGTGGAGCACTTAACAAACTTTGATTTTAGTACCAAGAAAAACATTCCAAGTTGAACGTAGTGGACGTCCGAAAACAAGGTCCCCGTGATAAAAGTTTCAGAATTGGCTAGGATAGTTCCTTATAAATAAGTGGTGGATAAAATATAAGTAGGTAATCAATTTCGGAGCTGTACCGTATATTGGGTTTAGAAGTTGCTATTTCTGTATTGGTTAAAAGTTTTTTGATTGAGAGGTCGATGCCAGTCTTTGCAAACAAAGAAATGTGTAACAATAACTTCGTTTCTAATTAAAACATGATTAATTATGTCAATGTTTCCAAAGAACAGAAATATCTATGGAGTATTTGATAATGGTTATCAATTATTGTAACGTATGTTAAGGCAATTATTGTTGTAATTAAACCCATAACAATACATTTCAATAAAGTTCATGTAGCTGTTAATGACACCACTAATATAGATTTTCAACAATATGTTACGTATACTCGTACAGATGATAAGCAAAGATTATTCATTTCCAAAACGACTAAAACCTCCCATAAAAATCTTTCAAAACCATCTAAATTACTTTCAAAAACCAATTTTCCCGGAAAAACGGGTTTTTCAACGAAAAACGTCCGCGCGGTACTAGGCGCTCATCGTAGCTAGGAGGTATCGTAACGAGATGCAGTAGATAATACGGTATGAAACTGAACTTCAGTAGCGCGTCGACCGTCGACGGTGACGCACGTCCTGCGTTGCGTTCGAAACGCTGTTGTCGTGTTTATTTCGTGTGTTGTGTAGTGTCAGGGATTATTTTTAATGATAGTGAGTTTATAAATTTTTTTTGAAAGGTTTGTAAATTATTCATGATTTATAAAAAAAAATAACAGTATAAAAAAAATTAATGAGGGTAATTTAAAAAAAAATATCCAACTTAGATTATTATGTTAAAATTAAAATATACTCTCTATTTTTTCGTTGACGGGTGAGCAGATTAATCAGTATCGATACTAAGAACAAACCCACATGTAGCAGTCACTTTTCCATAATCATAGATAGGTGTCAATTCATCCTACGCAGAGTTAAAATTGCTCCTTCTTCGAAATATCTCATTCCAATACAATTTATATGATTTATGGACATAGTAGTTACATAAACAATCTATCAAGTGAATGGTCCCATTGATCCTTTTGAGTGCACTTTATCTAACCGCGTGTGAATCGAGCCTAATCGTCCATTTTCCTATGACAAGTTACTAGGCTCTCATAAAACTTATGAATTGTAAGACTGTATTGCTCATGGGAACATATTAATAACACGCATTAATGAAGGTTTTAAGTGAGATGTATCCCGATGACTTCCTGACTTGTGTACCGGCTGGTTTCTGTATTGAACAGGTCTATGAATCAAAACTAATGGTCTACATAATCTACGCAATAAATTCTGATGTATTTGATATATTGTGGAGCAGCGTAAGGTCAATGTCTGCCTGTTTCAGGGCTTTGAATGGTCGTCCAAATAAAATTGAATATAAATTTAGTTCACCATGAGATGACCATTCTTGAGTTCCTTTTGATTGCACGGTGGTCTCCACGTGTTTAAAGTAACTATATTTATCTTGATAATGTTTTAATATATCTTTTTTTTCTAGTTAATACAAAGAGGTATTTTTCTAGTGTCGAGCAAATAGAATAGACTAGAATAGAATACTCTTTATTATGAATTACAAATTAAAATGTAGAAATTTTACATATGTTGAAAATAAAATACTAGATTGATAGAAATACTATCCACTGCATTCGTAAGGCCAAGTCCTTGAGGCTGGCTGTTTATGAGCAAAAGAGTGATGATAATTAAAGTATCTTTTCTTGATGACAGAATCACCAATAGTTAGTGATGAGGTAAATGCCTTTGAACTTATTCATTATTTAATACTTCAAGTAGGTACACACTTATACAGAGGTGGATTAAACGCTTAACTTGCAATTATTTTACGTCTATCGCCATGTATTATTATTTTATTTATGAAGCCCATAATTTTAACTATAACTTGACGTAGTAAATCCTATAATATTCTATGTACTTCAACATCGCCTTTGAAGAATCTTCTGTTTATGTTTATATTGAAATAAATTATCCTCCAAATCCTAAATCAGGCCAAACGAAGATCAACATACCTTTTAGCTTTTAATCAAACTAAAACGCTTTTCAACACTAAATAAAACAAACATGTAAAACGGAACGCGGATCAATCATTCGAATGAATTCCCTCATAACGTAACATTGCGTTCCGTTTTACGCCGAGTACCTAATCCCTTATTTTTATTTGAAGGGAACAATTATTGTAAGTGCTGTAGTTGTAGGAAACTGTAGAGACTATAAAAACGGGTATAACGTAGAATGAAATACGGTATGGGGGGATCTCTTTGTTAGTACACACGGCTACACATCAAGCTATACATAACTAGTATAAACTGACTTCTAATTGTACGAAAAACCTATACAACGCGAGGTCAGCTAAAACTGGAAATGTATAGCTTGATGTGTAGCCGTGTGTACAACATTTATGTACTTATGTTGGATGGATAGCTTATTGATAGATTTATTCTTGAATCACTTACGTGTTATGGGTAAAAAGTCTTGGGGTTTCCTTTTCCTGATACATCTTTTTGTTTCAGCAAAACACAGCCAGTTTTTCTGTCATTAATTTAGGGGTAAAAAAAGGAAGTTACAGTTAGCACTATTATTTATTTGGTACAATGAAAAGTAGCGCATAATTGCCTTAGCAGCTCTTATCAATTGACTTGTACAATGTCATGATCGCCTAGTAGGTTGCCTTGCTTTCTTTTAATATTCATCATTTTCAGAGATATATTTAATATCGATTCAAAAACTAATTAAGTAATTTAAGATCCCTTAGAAGTGCAATTTCAATTTTTTTTTAATAGCAAACGAACTTATATTTTTTCCTTGTTTTTTTTTATACGGAACTTTTTACTTTTTGTAACGTCATTTTTACCTAGGTACCTATAAATTTTTTCAATTAATCCAGGTTAACACAGAAAAGTTTTAAAATATGTCGCCTTTACTGCAATTTGCAGGTGTTCCTTCATTAGCAGCTGTAGAGCCACCTGCTAGATAACGTCCATTAGACATAAATTGTACCGCAAGCTGCACATCGACGATACGGGAAAGATTAATAAGACTACTTCGATAAATACGTATTGAGAACTAGAGTGCACTTCAATACAGTTTATTCTATTTCAATAATTAAATGTTTTTTTACAAAAATACCGTAACATGAAATTAAATGAAATTGTTTATTCTGTTAATACAATATCGGAAGCACGAAAAGACGTATAAAAATACGTCATAAAAAAGAAGCTATATTGAATAAAAAAATAATCACACTAATATTATAATTATGTTTGTTACTTCTTCACGCTCAATCGGCTGGACCAATTTTGCTAAAATTTTGTATGGAGGTAGCTGATACCCTGGATTAACATATAGGCTACCTTTTATCCCGATATTCCCACGGGATCGACATTTACTCGGGTGAAACCGCGGGGCGCAGCTAGTAATAAAATAAATCGACTTTGTCACTTTCACCTCTGACCTAGACTAGACTCAAGAGCAAATACATTACAAAAAAAAAATGGTATCGTCATTTTCTACCTATAAAAAGGCGAAACCAACTCTGGGGTCAAAGTCTCTCTAACTAAACTATTTATAAAAAGAGAAAATATTTGATTTTTTCTGTTTATTTGCTACGCTTTCACGCTAAAACTACCAGTGTAATATTTTTCTTCGAACTCTTTCATTTGAATCCAAATCCAGCACGAATATAAGTCACGAATTCATTAAAATCCGCCTTATCTTTTGCCTACAAAACAAAAAGATATTTTAACACAATTTTACGCTTCGGATACCCATTAGTATACGGTTATCATTTTTATTTTTTTCACACTTCTAACAACCGTTCGGTACAACTGGCCATATTTCACAATGAGCTAATAAAAAAAGTAATTTCATGGAGGCATTAAAACGGTTTATAGTTCCAGATATTAGGGCCTACACGCGAACATACAGATCTAGGTATACTAATGTTGCCTAGATAGGAATGTGGTGGATGAAATATTATGTTGAACCAACCCTGTTGTTAAGGGTAATACTTAATGTAGATTTAAAAGATTCCACTTTTTGCACTTGTTAGTAAACTCCGAAATTTCATTACAGTTGTAATGAGGGTAGTTTTTAATTTGTGAAACTGCGAAAAACTGGTTCCTGTATAAAATATCTTTACACATTAAATAAGCAAAAAAAAAAGAGTACAGTCGCAATCAAACGCCTAATGAAGACAGTATTGTAAGGGGCCACTTTAAAAAAAAAACAATTGCCGATAAAATAAATTTGAAGAAATACGTACCTCGACTTAACGCTAGTGCTACTTTTTATTGCATTTCCAATAAAACAAACGGACGTAAAGCCGTCTCTTTAACGCGTTCCCCATCATGATTTATTCGAACCAACAAAAACGCCGTACCAATACAATCTAGTACGTTTTACGGCATAATTCGAAACAAAGAGAACATCTGAACTGATTAATTAATGTAGCAACTGGTTTACTATGTAAATAGTAGCCGTAAACCACCCAGTGTGCATTAGGAGCTTAAGGTCGTGACATACTACAAGTTAGTTCGGTGAACTGTGCGCCGCATTGGTGAGTGTGACCAAAGCGATCGGAAAAAACTAAACTTACAACAATTTATTCTTATTTTTACATAGAAGAAAGAAAATGCATTCATTTGCGGTTACACATGGCGTAAAGAAAAACACAAACACAAAAAGGACAAGTTGGGGGAAAATATGCGTCACATTACCGCAAAACGGTCGTCGCTCAGCATAATTCTATGACCCTGTAGCGGTATCTACAACGCAGCATGCGAACAACGTGTCATACTGACGTCATGCAAATCCTGCATCGCACAAGCAGAGTTTACCGCGCAACTAGCATAGAATATAGATACAACGGCCGAACATGAATCATTGGGCAGTTGCCCGCCAGACACAACTCTGGTCGGAGGATCCTCCCTTTTCTATAGAGTATGAGTGAACTTTACACCCTGTTCCTCATACCTCTATAACCCTATGCGAGCCAGAGCCACAGCACTGGTTTATTTTGTTTGAGCATATTAACAAGATAGTCAACAAGCCAATATAAAAAAACTATTGATACATTATCAAAATTATGCCTTTAAACTAATCGTCAAAGCAAAAACACCTGAAAATCTACTGTATGTAATAGGCTATTTGACTGGTTTCTGATAAACATCTCAGATTATTTAATGGTGTCTAACGAGCCCACAAAAACCTATTACTTCAAATTGCATAATGTATTTCCTTTAAAAAATAGTAAATAAAAATGTACTGTTTAAATAAGCCGCCAAAACGCTATCTTTAACAATATGGCGTCGTGACGTCACGATTCACGTAAACAAACGTTGAAACGGTCGAGATACTAGACAAAAGTCATCTGTTCTGTCAACGATAGACAGAAATTTACTAAATCATGACGTCATCTTAAGTTCAGCCAATCCAGAACGTTTTCGATTACGTGGCGCCAGATTTAAAAAGATGAAGTTTTTTCGGGTTTTTTTTTTATAAATAATACATTATTTTGTAGTAAAATTAATGCAAATCGATTTTAAAAGCGATAATCTATACGAGTGTCAATAATTATGACCTTATTTTTTACATTGTCAAATAGCCTATTATACAAAAAGCCCTACTCACGCCCACACTTAATTCCAACTCAAGTTTCCACAACCACAAACGCTATTCACCAAAACATACAAACATTCACGCGAACACCGGTACAGTGTGTAACAAAAGTAATAAACGCGATCGTCCGACAACATACGCTAATGAAATTTATAATCCATAAAAGCTGGGCCGCTGTTTTATAAAGTGTAATAATCATAAAGCCACGTCTCTATCGCACGGGCTTATTTCATATTGTGTACGACTGTACCCACTAAGCTTATGGCCCTTCGGAGAGTACCGAATCGTATGAAGGCTCCCGCAGACAGGCGCGACGCGACTCTAGTAGAACAATTTCATGGAAATTGTTCTACCAGAATCGCGTCGCAATGTCGTGTCGCGTCTGTCTGCGGGGGCCTTGATGCGTGCTGCGTTGTTTTTGGGTTCGGGATACGTAAATGTTGGATCGGCTATTTTTGGGTTTTATTGTTGAGGATTATAGTTAAATGTTCGTACTGACGCATGTATGTTGCACATACATAAGGATGTTCAAATATATACTGTACTGATATGTCATGCCAGTTGTAGGTATAGGTATGTTTTGTAAGAAAAAAGTGTCCAAAGTTCTAGAACTTTGGTTTCGATCTAGAAGGTGTAATTAATTAACATAACTGACTGACTCTTAGGGCTGATTTTTCCAACTTCAGATAATTTTATCCGAGTTCCGAGATTTTTGAATTTTTGACAGTGCTTCCATACCAAAACTGTCAGACGTCAATTTTATTCCACGAATAAAAATTATCTGCTGATTGAAAAATCAGCCCTTAGGGGATTTTTGATCGAAACTCAGAATTATTTATTTATTTTATTAGGTTCACCAACAATTGATTACAGTAAATACAACCAATTAAGAAGAACCAAAGAATTATGAGTACAATGACCCCGAGGATTTCAGTTATTTCAGTTACACCTTGTATAAGTAGATACACTTAGGTTAGGTAGGTTATCTTTTTCCAAAGCAAACGATAACCACGCAAAAATAAAAACCTGCCGATCTAGCCACGAAAATACCACTGCACTTCTTCCCCACCACGACCATATTCTCGTAAAATTGAACGAAAACTCTGTATCTGCACTTCTTCTTGCCACGACGATATCTTCGTAAAATTCAACAAAAGACCGGGAGACCGTAGTTTCAGAAGCCATTATCGTTCATAACGCATACCTAGACTAGGTACTGCAGGAAGGCACTAAACAATCTCCAACGATATTACACGGAGTATTAACACAGTGTTCACTTCTCTCCCTGAGGCACTGCTAAACTAAGTTACCATAAGACGTAACTAACGTTAGAAACTATATGAAGCTTCTACGTTACTAACACACCGTTTGAACTATCATGAAAATGTAATTTAGGACAGTGAAAACTGTGCCTAATTTAAAAACTGTGATTGGTAATAAAAATAGTGCACAAAAAAAGCACTCCCCCAGAAAGACACATGTGTAACACATATTTTACAATTTTTACGTCTTAAAGTTACAGCGGTAATAAATTTGTTAATTATTTATGTATTTTTAGTAAATGATAACTTACTTCGGAAAGTAGTAAAATCTTCTCTAGACACTACTTATTTTTATGTCTACGTACAAATCAACAACAGACAGCACAGTCAACAAAAGAGATAAGTATGCAGGATCGTCGGATATAGTTGAAGTTTAGTAAGAAACCGATGGATGTTTTCGAATAAAATTTAATTTTTGTTAATAGAAAACCAACAGCTCATTTATCAAATTAAATTTCAGTCGACAACATCCATCGGTTTCTTACTAATCTTCGACTATATCCGACGATCCTGCATATTTATCCCTCTTATAATTTTATCACTTCACATCAATCACAGAAAAGCTCTTGGCTAAATAATAACAGCCGCACGCGTTGCTCGAAAGCTAAGCTACGCTTGCCGCGGTTGGTTCATGGATGGGTGATCATCCAGTCGTATCTCCTCATATATCGAGACTCCTCCGTGCCTCGGAAAGCACGTAAAGCCGTTGGTCTTGGCTATCATTCGTGGATCTTTGACAGACGTTACTGATCGTCAGAAGCCCAGAAGTCTGACAACCAGTCTTACCAAGGCGTATCATGTTACCCAGTAACTGGATTTTGGAAGTCAGATAGGCAGTCGCTCCGTGTAAATTACTGGCATACAGCTGCATCCTTTTAGACTGGAAGCCGACCCCAACATTGTTGAAAAGGGTAGTCAGATTGACATCAATTACAGAACACTGGATGAACTAAAACTAATAATATTATCCTGTCAAGCTAAACTTGTTACTACAGCGTCGCAAAATATTATATTTAAACTGAAGATAACTGAAGAATGTCTCACACCTACACACACTTGATTTTAATTACGTTAAAACTCTCTGCCATCCTAGCCCCATTAGCTTGTCACACCAAGCCACTAAATGTCGACTCTACGTAAAATTTTAAAGAAAAAAAAACCTTATACCAACCGACCACTACCAACTTAACCAAAAAAACTTAAACCAACCAACTACTACCAACTTCACCAAACTAAACAAGACGCCGCGCCGCCGCCGCGATAAATCCAAACACCTCCAAATCCAACTGAAAATTTGATAGGACCGGCTTTAATTCATAAATTAATTAAAGTTTCCCCGGCTTTCGAAGACAGAGTTGGCTGTCATTGCGAATGATAAGCAGGCTTCATTAGGATTCACGGGGCAACCCGGGCATGGGCCAAGTGACCCGGGCTAACGAGTCGGTCACTACAGATTTGTCTCCTTAATACCCCGGCCGGTATTTGCGTGTTTGTTCTGTTTTGACAGTGTGAAGTTTGTGTTGAGTGGGAAAAAGCTGAGTGTTTTGACAACAGAGAGCTCTGACAAATTACTGGTTGGCGCTCGTTATGTTCAACTAGCTGCGCCCCGCGGTTCCACCCGCATAAGGTTCGATCCCGTGGGAATATCTGGATAAAAAGTAGCTTATATGTTAATCCAAGGTGTCAGCTACCTCTATACCAAATTTTATCAAAATTGGTCTAGCCGTTTGGGCGTGAAGATGTAACAAACATATAAACACACACACACTCACAAACTTTCGCCTTTATAATATTAGTGTGATTCTGCAGATAGTATTATTAAATAATCCATTGTATTCGTAATCGCGGTACTGCTTCAATCAACAATAGTACCGAGCGCATCAAAAACGGCCGGAAAAATAAGACCATGCGTAATTTTATGGTCTTATTTTGCAATATAGCTTTTTATATGATCAAACGAACTTCCAAGTGAAGTTCGATCATTATTATGATGAGTTGGGGTCTCCCTTGTTTTGCCGAAAAGATTTTGCCAAATTGTCACTTCCCAAACAATTTTCCGCATAATTTCATTTACCAAATTATTACTTAGCAAAAAATCTCTTCACAAATAATTGTAACCCAAACCTAATGTTTGGCAAGTGAACGTTTAAACAATAACTGGTTTACCAACTAGTACTTTTACCAATTTTTATTTAGTCAAATATTTCAGTTGGAATAACTCATTTTACGCAAAATTACATTTGCCAAATATTTAGTATCGTCAGTTTTCGCAGTTTTAAGGCAGCCATTTCAAGCATAAGATCTAACTTTGAAGACGTTTTATTACAAGGGTATTTTTTCCACTTGGGACAAATTCTAAACAGGTAATAATAATATTAAGTATTCTGGTAGTATTTTTTAAAATAATTAATCTCGTCTAACTAGTTCAGTTTCGGGTAGACTTTTTTTCCATTTTTTTTTTCTATATAATCTAGTCGTTTCTGGCACTCGCCGGCCGCTGCCGCGGCACCGCTCGCTTCGCTCGCTCGGCTCGTGCGTAGGAGGTCACAGTTTTAACCTAACCTAACCTAAGCATTTTTTTTAATAATTAACCTCGTCTAACTTATTCGGTTCTCGATAGCCTGCTAAAAATAATCTCCTTTTTCCATATTTTTTTATTATAATCTAGTCGTTTCTGGCACTCGCCGGCCGCTGCCGCGGCACCGCTCGCTTCGCTCGCTCGGCTCGTGCGTAGTAGGTCACAGTTTTAACCTAACCTAACCTAAGCATTTTTTTTAAATAATTAACCTCGTCTAACTAATTCGGTTCTCGATAGCCTGTTAAAAATAATCTCTTTTTTCCATATTTTTTTTCTATATAATTTAGTCGTTTCTGGCACTCGCCGGCCGCTGCCGCGGCACCGCTCGCTTCGCTCGCTCGGCTCGTGCGTAGGAGGTCACAGTTTTAACCTAACCTAAGCATTTTTTTTTAAATAATTAACCTCGTAACTAATTCGGTTCTCGATAATGTCCATTGCAAAAAAATTAAAATAGTAAGTTACAAATATTTTGTATTAAATAAATGATTATTTTAAAATAAAATTGCATTTTTTAATTATTTAATTCCCAAAAAAAAAATTCTCAAAAAATCTTATTTATGCCTTTATATTTTTTGTCATAACAAATCGTTTGACCAAACGTTTATTGTCTAAAGATTGTTTGCCGTAATAAAACATTTGATTAAAGACCAAATGCCTAAATGACATTATCCTTAATAATATTCTGCCAAGTAAAAATTTGACCAAATGAAAATGTGCATACTAAAATTATTCCAAACATTGCGTTGGTATAATAAAAGGTTGTGAAAATTTGTTTGGGTAGTGAAATTTTGGCTAAATCTTTTCGGCAAAACGGCAGGATCCCGATGAGTTGCTTCATTTGAAGATATGATTATAACAATGTAGTTTCCCTACTTACTTGGTAACTTCGCACATATTTTAAAGATTTTTTAAAACTATTAGGTGACGTAATTCCGGTCTGACTGCACCTCGGTTGACACTTTGACGTGTAGCTCATTTTTTAGAGTCATGAGTATGATATAAAACTTTCTCTATATCTGGGAATCTTCAAGCGTCAGGGAGGGAGGGTGATCATATTATCTTCAAATGAAGCAACTCATCATAATAATGATCGAACTTCACTTGGAAGTTCGTTTGATCATATATTATAACTCGTTGCTTCATTTTTCAGATATGATTATAACAATGTAGATGTTAAGAGTCAGAAAGTTTTGAAATGGAAAACAATAAGGTTTTAAACATTATGGTTTTATTTACCTATAGACAAATCAGCCTTATAGTTATACTTATGTTTCCGTAATGGTACGTTACATTTATATTTACTTATTTCGAATTAACTTCAACGAGCTAAACATAAAGATCTTATCGATCACATGAACATAACATAAATAAACATTTCTGTAGTGTAATATAATCTTATAATAGGTACCTATAGTTAATAGGAATTAATAATCAGTCTGTATGTCTAATCGTAAGCAAACAGATTTGGCAAATTCGCCTTCGTTTATAACGCACCTATTATAAAAACGAGCAAATGAATTAGATGAACTAATAGTCCACCCTGCGCTTTTGCGAATGGTTTCTATATTAACTCCTGGCTAAGCTTGCGGCCGAGGTTGACGCGAGCCGTGTACTGTGCGCGGCGAATACACTGGTATCAATGCCGCTTTCTGACAAGACTTGTTTGATCCATCTACTGATGGTTTGCGTGGTAGCGGGTTTTTGTGGCCGTTTGTACGTCAACAACAGATTGTTTGTACTCTCAGGTCTTATGTTTTTAGTTATAGAAATATAACCTGAGAGCACCGTAGCTGGACATATACGCGTATTTTTCCTGAAGTATGGCAAGAACAATATTGGCTGGTCTCTGCCGGGTGCGGATGTCTTTATGATGTCTGTTATGACGATTTTTATGCCGCTATCAGAGAAAAGTATGTTCTCGAGTTTAATTAAAGACAGCGTTTGTACCCTGTGAGCTGTACAAATTGCAAGTAGGATCACCAGTTTTTTTTTTTTTTTTTTTTCGTGTTAGAACTCACTATTAGGGAACCATGTTGAGACATGGTTTAAAACCAATTGGGGATTCCAGGCGGTGGAGTACTTGGGTTTTATGGGTCTTAATTTATAAACAACGTCGGAAACTATAAGGCTTTGCAATAGTGGGAACCATGGCTGTGATGGCCAGTTGGGATAAACTAGTAAGCCATGTGCGTTTGTCATCAATAATTTTTCTAAGGCATTTTAATACCAGGGTAAATGGTGGAAAAGCGTAGAAGAAATGGCTCTGCCAGTCCATCGTAAATTCGTCAGGGTCTTGTTTCCATGAGATGAATGTGGTACACTTCGCATTATCGCGGGACGCGAATAAATCTATTTCAGGTTGACCAAAATATTTTATAATGTCTTGGAATGCTTCATCGGAAAGTGACCATTCAGTATCCGGATTGACTACTCTAGACGCGGCGTCTGCCCGGTTTTCTTTGGAATTTACGTATGATAGGTATATGACCTATAGGTTGCGCTGTTCACAACATTTCCAAAGGGACCTAGCCAAGTCGTTTAAGTGGGGGTATTGAATACCCCCATACGATTTACATAACTGATCGCAGTGGTGTTGTCCATGCGCAGTAATATTGTTTATTTTATTTATTTATTGGTTGCATCACTGGCGAAGGATTTCAAACCTAGAAAGGCTGCCATCAGCTCTAAGTAATTGATATGACAATAATTTTCTGAAGACTTCCATTTGCCATGTACTTGAGCGTTGTTGCAAACAGAACCCCAGCCTGACATCGACGCGTCGGTATAGATTTCGATGTCAAAATTTGGCTGTCGCATAAAGTTGCGTGCTGTATTAACATTTGATAGCCACCAGTTCAGATCCTCTAATATAATATTAGGTAGGTTAATTTTAGCTTCGTAATTATTATTATGCTTAAGTAACGCTAGAAACTTCTGGCGTTCTAAAATCTTAGTGTATACCCAAGCGTATTTAAGGGCTGGGCTAGTGGCGACTAGAATACCGATAAAGCGAGCTAATTCGCGGATGGAACATGGCTGTAATTTAGTGAATTTTGTTACTAATTCGATGATGTTACGTCGCTTATCGGCTGGCAATTGTATAGGTACTGAGATACCTGGTATCGTAACAAAATCCTAAGTACTTGCAGAATTGTCGCGGTTTTAACATACTTTTATCGTAATTGACAACAAACCCTAGAAACTCGAGTAGTTTCAAAGTTTCATTTACGTTATTATGACCATTCTCGTAAGTATTTCCAATGCATAAAATGTCATCTAAATAACAAACTGACTGAAAACCGTGATGTCTGAGGTAAGTTATGACTTCCTTCATAACCTTAGTGAATACCCGTGGGGCAACGGATAAGCCAAACGCCAACGGCATGCAATTAAAGCCATATGTTCTTAGCGAATTATTGGGCTGAAATTGATAAATATTTACGGTCGGAATGCCTAAGAGGAAATACGCATCTTTTAAGTCGATGGTAGCAAGGTATCCATCGCGTGGTATCAATTTGCATGCTGTTCGGTAATCCTCCATTTTTAAAATGTTCGCTCTTGATTAGCTTGTTTAGGTAAGGTTTTTAGGTTTAATATAAAGCGTTTATCGCCATTAGGTTTTAGTGTGAGGAATATTTTAGAAATAAATTGATCTTTAGTCACATTGCACTCTGAGATAGCCCCTAAAGATTTGAGTTTCATAACGGCTTTCATCATATCTGATTTCAGTATTTGATAGGTTGTTTTAGGTATTATTGATTGTCGTACATGTGTATGAAAGGGTATTGGATAACCATTTTTTAACCAACCAAGAACAACATTGTTATTTTTAGCCATCGGTCATAAAATTGGGTAAGTCTAACCGCATGTACCTGCGTTAACGGTGACGCTGAGCGGGAGCCCGAGGTTTGTCCTGCGAGGCCGGGCGTTGTGGCGGCTGTGCTGACATCATGTACGGACAGCGATTCCCCGCCGTCGTCATCGGCCTCCTGTATGCACCCCGCCCCCCCCCCCCTGTTCGCTGGGTATCGAGGAGGCAGGTTCCAGTTTCCCGGGTAGGACTGGCGGGTATTAGGAAGTTGAGGCGATTTTGAAACTTTGCGGTCTTTTTTATGGAAAGGCCTTGCTTTTCAATGGCCTTGGCGGCTTTAATTTTTTCTGATAAGAACGAGCCAAACAGTGATTTATCCCGTTCGGACTCGTTGATGATATTTATGAATGCCTTGTCCAAGCTAGGTGTAATTAATTTCACTCGAGCCTTGATGGCGGTGATTCCCGCACTAGCTGTTGTTGAGACGCTGTAAGTGTCTTGTCGCGGTTGCGAACCATGTCCGGTACCGCCGCCGAGATTTCAGCATTCAACTTGGGTGCTTGAAGGAGCCTACAATTGTCTGGCACAAGGTACTCTTTCAGTACCTTGTCCTTGTTTTCTTTAGGCATTCCTTTCCTTAGCAAAGGAAGCCACAACTGCGATAGATTATCGTGAATGTTATCGCCGTAGTCAGGCGAATCTGATGTGGATTCACCGAGTGGCGACAGTAGATCAGGATCTAACAGTCTAACTCAGGTTCCATGCTACCAGTAGTTGCCTCAGGGGGACAGGGTTCCGCCTGGGCATAGTGTTGGTTAGGAATGTCGCCAGATTCCGATTCCACGTCTTGTGGTACGTCGGTTGGCACGGGTACTGGCTCCATAATAGCTTCATTATCATTGCCTGGGACCACATCAGGATCTTCGCTACCTAAAATTACAATTTGTAATTAAGGTTGTGAAGATAACAATTCTGAGGGTAGTGTAAGAAATAAAATTTCTTAATTGATTTTGCACGTTAACGTTACATCTGTTTTAGATTGTACGTATTTTCTGTGCTTGTTTGTCATCGTTAAAGACTCGCAGTCAATCCCGATGCAATATTAAAGAATAAAATTTCTTAATTGATTTTGCACGTTAACGTTACATCTGTTTTAGATTGTACGTATTTTCTGTGCTTGTTTGTCATCGTTAAAGACTCGCAGTCAATCCCGATGCAATATTAAAGAATAAAATTTCTTAATTGATTTTGCACGTTAACGTTACATCTGTTTTAGATTGTACGTATTTTCTGTGCTTGTTTGTCATCGTTAAAGACTCGCAGTCAATCCCGATGCAATATTAAAGAATAAAATTTCTTAATTGATTTTGCACGTTAACGTTACATCTGTTTTAGATTGTACGTATTTTCTGTGCTTGTTTGTCATCGTTAAAGACTCGCAGTCAATCCCGATGCAATATTAAAGAATAAAATTTCTTAATTGATTTTGCACGTTAACGTTACATCTGTTTTAGATTGTACGTATTTTCTGTGCTTGTTTGTCATCGTTAAAGACTCGCAGTCAATCCCGATGCAATATTAAAGTTTAACTTTTATAATTTAGTTTTGAACAATGTCAAAGTTATTGACTCGCAGTCAATCCCAGAGCATTTACAAAACTGATATTTTCACTATTCACTTCTAGATCACCAAAGAATAAAGTATACTTTGCTTACCTTCATCATCCGAAGACGATTGTAACGGTCTTTGTTTTTCTTCAATTTTTCTAATTTTCCTAGCGTAGTGATCAATTTTTGATTGCGCGCTTCTTTTTGGCATGATGCTTAAGGGCGCGTGCGATAGCTACCGCGCACGAAAAAGGAATGAGCTACACGTCAAAGTGTCAACCGAGGTGCAGTCAGACCGGAATTACGTCACCTAATAGTTTTAAAAAATCTTTAAAATATGTGCGAAGTTACCAAGTAAGTAGGGAAACTACATTGTTATAATCATATCTGAAAAATGAAGCAACGAGTTATAATCAACCATATTGCTTAGAAATTATGTTTTATTTTTCCATAAATATTTTGAAAATACGTATACTTTTCAATCAAAGTAGTTAAGGTTTATAATCAAGTTATATGCAATCGCGGCCACTTGAGCAATACATTTTTGTTCCTAATCGTTAATCTAGTGAATAAAGTTGATCGAAATGGTATGTACTGTTATTGGAATCACACTAATCACACTAATATTATAAAGGCGAAAGTTTGTGAGGGGGTGTGTATGGGGGTGTGTTTATATGTTTGTTACTTTTTCACGCTCAAACAGCTGGACCAATTTTGATGAAATTTTGTATGGAGGTAGCTGACACTCTGGATTAACATACAGGCTACTTTTTATCCCGATATTCCCACGGGAGCGACATTTACGCGGGTGAAACCGCGGGGCGCAGCTAGTTGTATATAATTCTTAAATGAGACAAACCCGAACTTGAATCAAAGAAGTATTTGCTTTTAAAATCTAGTCAAAATATTTTATTTTAATTAAAATTGCATACAAAAACACTTAACCTAACGTCCTTTTCAATAGAGCTTATATATACATCGCTCCTCCTAACAATTTTTCGTCACAAAACGAAATCCCCTCACAATTTCCCGGCGCTTATATCTCAAAGGAGTTTTTAATTCATTCAGTATTGCAAGACATACTTTAATTATTACGTTGGGCTACAGAGTGACGCTCGGCAATAAAAGCACAAAGCGAAGCGAGGCTATAAATTTTTAACGTCTTCACGAAACAACGTTCATTTAGTCCCTTTGAGACTATGTTAACAATTCCCGGCAAACGGGAATTGTGTATTGTCTATCAAAAATCTTGTTGTACTTTTTCAAAATGTTCTGTAAACTTTGAAGTTGATGAAATCTATACTAATAATAAATCTATACTAATCTTGACTTGGCTCGCGAGGTTGTCGACATGTGGGATGTGGACTCAGCGATCATTGTGCCGATAGTCGTGACAGAGCCTCGACCAACACCTGAGGAGGTTCTCGTTGGGCAGCTGGATCAAGGGCTTGATCCAGAAAGCGGTACTTCTGGACACGGCCCGCATTGTTAGGAGGTTCCTCTCTCTGGAGCCCTGACCGTAGCTTGGACCCTGTTCCCGATACCGGTGGGCTACTATTTTTTATATTTCTAGATGTTTTTATTATTATTTTATACTAATATTTAAAAATATAATTTATATGTATTTAATTAAATAAAGGAAATAAAATCTGTACTAATAATAAATCTGAAGAGTGTGTTTGTTTGTACGCGGTAATCTCTGGAACTACCAGTCGGATTTGTAAAAGTATTGTTGCATTTGATAGCATGATTCTTGAAGAAGGTAGGTAGGTTGTTCTATTTAACATCACGCTAAGACCCTTAAGAGCCGAGCAAAAGGAAAAAAGTCAGAAAAAAACGAGGTAATGGTGCGGGCAGGCGATGCGATGCGACGGGGTGGGTCGGGGGAACAAGAACTTTCACGCGGACGAAGTCGCGGGCTAGTTGAGGATAATATCAGCAGCTTGTGAAGATGGGGAAAGAATTAGTAGCAGTATACCATATCTGTTAAAAAAGGAGGAAACTTATGGAATATTAGGTGCTTCCTAATTTTATAAAGGCGAAAGTTTGTGTGTGTGTGTTTATATATTTGTTACTGCTTCGCGTTCAAACGGCTCGACCAATTTTGATAAAATGTTGTATGGAGGTAGCTAACACCCATTAACATATAGGCTACTTTTTATCCCGATATTCCCCCGAGATCGACATTTACGCGGGTGAAACCGCGGGGCGCAGCTAGTTTACTTAGTAAACTAGCTTAACAACCTTTTTGAAGTTTGATTAAAAACATTGGATAAACAAAATAACAATCTTTTTATCAATATCTATATTTGACTACCGCTTAATTACATTCTATTCAAAATCTTCTCGTAAACGTAATTAAGTACTTATTCCAATGAAGACATCGCTGTAAACCCTGACTATAAACAACAAGTTAATCACAGCAAAACGTAGACCTTTAAAGTAACTGTTCCAGAAGTAAATCGCGAATAAAATCTTGGAATTTGATTGCTCAATCTGAAGTCTCTATTCGCCATAACCTGTCAAATAAATTCGCAGTCGATAGCTAGCTTTTACGACTTCGAATGTTAACGTTTTATCGCCCGTCAAATTGTTGGTAGCTAACTTCGGGTGTAGTCCCGACTTTATTAATAATATTCATTTTATGACTTAATATGGAGTTCAATTGTAATGGAATATTAATGTCATTAAATTTTCGGTAGGTAGGTATGGGGTCGTAAACTCAATGGCATCGATATAATTTCCTATTTGATATGGTTTCATGGTTCTTTATCTCACTATAAGGGTTCTACCTCACTAGGACACCAGTGGCGGCGCAACCATGGTCGCATTGCCAAAAAATGTATGGTAGGTTACGCAACCGATCGGACGCCTGGTGAGATACCTACCACAAAGCTGTGTATATTTAAGGCAACAAAAACTTAAACATAACATCACGCCAGTACCTAATCCCGAAGAGTTAAGCAGAGGTGTACCTAGAAGTAGACCCACATTGCCAGTTATGTTTTCGTCCCACGTAATAGGAGGCAGTCCGACGACCTTGTGAAGGTCGCAGGAACCCGTTGGATGCGAGAAGCACAAAACCGGTCGAAGTGGAGGTGCTTGGGGGAGGCCTATGTCCAGCAGTGGACGTCTTTCGGCTGAAATGATGAATAGGAGGCGAACCTATTGCCATCCACCGAGCACAATAATCCAGACTGCACATTCCTGAGACATTCCAGATGGAACAACTCAATAAAGACCTCCAGACCGTATTTCGGCCACGGCAGCCAATCTCAACGGAGATTAGCCTTCGGCGCGCACTCTCATAGTCCGATGGGACGGCAATCCGACACGACCGGAGAGAGATCAGGTGCAGGTTCAACGCTTTGCCTGAACCGGGAATCGAAGGATCTCTGCAGTAACGCTAGACTACTCAACCAACGAGGCAGGAACATCACCTCATCTTCCTAGCCTTTTCTCAACTATGTTGGGGTCGACATCCAGTCTAACCAGATGCAGCTGAATACCAGTAGTTTACATGGAGCGACTGCCTATCTGAAGTTCACAACCCAGTGTCTAATACGATACCCCTTGGTGAGACTGATTTTCTGACAGAAACATCAATAAGCGTGACCTCTCAAGCTCCGCTAATGAGACAAAATTGATTTTCTATTGTATCGTATTACATAGGATATGCTCGGAGCTTACATAATCAGCCTATAATGTTCCCACTGTTGGGACGCAAGCCTCCTCTCTGTGAGAGGGAGTGGGCCGTAATCTACCACGCGGGCCCAGTGCGGGTTGGTCGATGTCACATGTCTTGGAATTTTTGATTGTGAGACATGCCGGTCGCCGGACGGCGCGTACGTGTTCCAAGCGCGCCTCAAAGAGATGTCAGCATCGAGGAGGGGCCTCCTTAGGGCCGAAGCCTGCCGGGTCAGCGGGATTGTCCGAAAGGGTTACCTCTGGCCCGGAATATAAATGGCTAAGGAAGGAACACGGGTGGGTTTTAGTCAGTAAGAGTCAGACACTCCTTTCCGCTCCACCCAGAGCGGGAGGGGTCATTTGATGATTTTCCACAAAAAAAAAAGACATGCCGGTCGGAGCTATACGGGTATTATTCCAGCTTTTCCATGAGAGAGTTTCATTGAAAGTTATTAATGTAAGTCATTGCAAAGTTTCCTGGCGCCATTGGGTTGTTAGTAACTAGTTAGAAAATGGCATTCAAGAGCCTCAGTGACTAGTTTTACTAGTTAGATAATAACTTTAGGAGTCACGGACTTGCCCACGCAGCTGGGATGTTTCAATTTAAAAGAAGTTTATTAATTTCAACTAGATTGTTCTTGTGGTTGAACTTCTTTTGTTAACCTACATCAAAAAAGGAAGAGGTTCTCAATTATTTGGGTTCTATATTATTTTTCACCGTCTTGTGAATCTGTCGGGTTTTTTTGGAAGTTTCTTGTTTTTCTTTTTGTAAAAATGATTTCTTTTTTGTTAAAAGTTTTCGTTTTGCGTTACCTATATTTAATTGAAAAATATTCTTCGTGCGTATTGGTAAAGAGCTAAATTAGAAAAAGTTCATACTTAGTGTGGTGAAAAGTTTAGCCACTCACAAAGTTAGTGTCTGGGCTGATTGCCTAGTTTGCACCACACGTACTCACAAATAGACTCAAATGGTATCCCAAAAATACATTAAAACTAGCTGCGCTCCGCGGTTTCACCCGTACCTATAAGTTTCGATCCCGTGGAAATATCGGGATAAAAAGTAGCCTATAAATGTTAATCCAGGGTGTCAGCTACCTCCATACCAAATTTATCAAAATTGGCCCAGCCGTTTGAGCGTAAAGAAGCAACAAACATATAAACACCATACTCACAAACTTTCGCCTTTATAATATTAGCGTGAAGTGTGATACTGATAATAATAAATATTCATAATTATACATAACTAAGGTGTTGTAATATTTAAAAAAAAAAACATTGTGCCTAGTATCGTTGCGTGATATTCTGTTCACCCCAAAATAAAAGATCATGATGATAACACGCGCTTATCTTTCACAGATGTTCCTAATAACTATTCCTAGAGTGTCGGTGCAGTAACTCTGACAATTTGTTTGTCCGATATATAGTTTTGTTATAATGAGTGCTGAAACTGTAAAGTGAAGAAATGGCGTCGTATAATCATCAGGAAACTCAGTCCAGTCCAGCGAAGGAAGTTCCACGGTAAGAGAATCAATAGTATTTTTTATCAGAATATCTCAAATTAATATGTTATAAAATAACTTGTACAGTCACGAGCAATAATATGTCAACACTTGGCAACTTTCAATTGCGATTTTTTCACGAAATAACGAATGTAACGTTGAAATACGACACTTTACATAAACCTATGGGTTCGAAAATACTATGTTCTTAATAATATAAAATTTTATTCAAAAATAAAGGAGAAAATCGCCTTTGAATAAAGTCAAGTGTATACATACTTATGCTCGTGACTGTACATAATCAGCCTATAATTTTCCTACTACTGAGACACAGGCCTCCTCTCGGTGAGAGGGAGTGAGCCGTACCCCACCCCGCGGGCCCAGTGCGGGTTGGTAGATGTCACGTGTCTTCGAATTTTTGGTTCTAGGACATGCCGGTTTCCTCACGATGTTTTCCTTCACCGTTTTGAGAGCAGTGGTGATGAAATAATTTACACCGGGTAAAGCGCTTGTCTGGGTTCGAACCACCCGCGTGGTCTTTTCTTAGAGTGGAAGCCTGTGTCCCAACAGTGAGACTATTATTCTGAATATGCTTATGCTACATTGGTACCTACTTTAGTTTCGAACTAGATTGTCAGAGTCAAAACATACTCGTAACGTGTACCTAGGCTATTTGTACTGTTTACTGTATGCGACTAGAAATATTTAGGTAGGTACCTATACCCAATTGTATGTATGTATGCATATTTTGTCTTTTTTTATTATTTTTTTATTTGCAATGAGCGTTTTTTTTTGTGGTGCGGTGCCTTTGTGTCGAGCGCGATTATATCGCGTGTCGCGCCTGTTTGTTGGAGCCTTTAGCTAAAAGTATAGTCTAGATATTAGGTACAATATTTATAGCCTCCGTTCCACTCGGGAAGTTCCACCGAGGACAATCGATTAGCGCTAAATATATCCCAACCCTCTTTCCCTTTAAACGAATTCCTCATTTCAGGAGGTCATAACTCGTTCTTATAAGAGTCTCTTGTATTTAATTATGAGTAAGTTAAGTATGTATAAAATGGTTTTGGACTTGAAAAGCGTCATTGTAGGTACAATCATTATGAACAATTTAACTTTAATGTTCACAAAACTCGACAAAATATAGTATTGATTTATTTCGCAATATCAGTGTTGGTCCGTAGTAAAAGTTGTTCAGAACGAATTAATAATCACCGCTTTTCAGGTCCCTTTGAAGATGCCACTTTTACAAAAAAAAATGTGTAAAGTCCAAAATCGGTTTGAAATCGTAGACCAGATAGTCAGTCTCTCCATGTAAAATAATGGTATTCAGCTGCATTCTGTTGGACTGAAAGCCAACCTTAACATAATTGGTTAAAGGCTAAGCAGGTAATGATGAGGCAATTGAAGAATCTGTGTTGATGCAAGTCAAGCTCTAACGCATTATCGTTTAGTCATGGAATTCTATACCACTGTAAATCCACAAAATATCCCAAAAATACAACGTGAACACAAATATTTATTTACAAATAACCCTATTTACAAATAACAAAAACATTAACTGCATTTAAATTTAAATGTCAATGGCTCGTACAATCGTATCATACGACTTTATCTCATTGGTGGACTGCAATGGTACTTGTATACACTCGTATCTCTGTTTCACTGATAAATTCGTTCAACTATCTGCTGTTACAACAGTTTGACATGTGATTGACTATTGTAATTAGTTATCGGTGTTTTTTATTTCATAATATTGTTCAAAATAATTCAGGCATTCATTTACAAACCCGGATATAATTAATATATCTTTGTTTCTGTTCTATCTGATTGTAAATTAATTGTAAAATGTATTATTCATTTATTTTTAGCCTATGTAAGGCTGCCTTTCCACCAGAGATGAGCGAGGATGCGTAGCGAGGGATGTGTGTGAAACCAACCAATAACATCGCTTCCTTTTAATAGCTTGAACTAAGTTAGCGTTGGTATCGGTTAGTTTTACACACACCCCTCGCTATGCATCTTCGCTCATCTCTAGTGGAAAGGCAGCCTTATCCCACTGAAGGGGAAACTCCTCTCCCTTTCGCCTTTCCACTCCTCTCTGTCTAAAGCTAGTGTGGACCAATTATTTGTAGTCGTCAAGCTCGTCCTACCATCTTCTCCTAGGTGTCTCAATATCGCATAATGTAGATAGATGAAATAATAGTTGTTTTTAATAATTATGATCTTGTTGGGAATGAGATTCACTAGATTGAACAAGGTGATCATGCCAGTCCGAAAGTAGGTGCTTACACTGGAAAATTATCAACAACAGTGAACAAAAGAGATGAGTATGCAGGATCGTCGGATATAGTTGAAGTTTAGTAAGAAACCGATGGATGTTGTCGACTGAAATTTAATTTGATAAATGAGCTGTTGGTTTTCTATTAACAAAATACAATTTTATTCGAGAACATCCAAATGTTTCTTACTAAACTTCATCTATATCCGACGATCCTGCATACTTTTCTCTTTTGTTGACTGTACCTACTTCAGTCTCATTTTATCTATGTAGATCAAGAAGCTGGTTTTTTAAATGCCTTATCAAAAACACATATTGCATCAAGCGCAACTTTACCGAGCATAGCGAACAACACGCATAAAAGCATCATCAACTTCACACCTCTTCAAACCCAAGAACTACTACAATAACCCATCAAAAAGCCACTACACACATACAAAAATTTACGGTGTTTATCTATGAATACGGCACACCCATTCTGCGCCACTTCTTTCGATGGAAACCGCAGTAAAATCGTCGGAGTCCGACAAAACAAAACGCACGTATGCTGTCGGTGTAAATGTAGCAATTCGTCGCTACCTGCACACGCGCACCGGACTACCTTACATTGAATGTTTGGTCAATTTGATGGCACTACTATTGAAATTTTACGGTAGAATAACATACGTATAAAGAAGGCAACATTACCTACTGTATAAATTTTAGGGTTCCATTGGGTTTGTTACATAGAAATCATGGCTTAAGGCCTAGGACGATTGCTAGATCCAGATAACTGTAAATTAGCAACGATTTTTCATACATATGCCAGTTTTCATCACTATGATAGTCTGATGCGGAACACTTTGTTTCGTATACCTACATATTTTGCATAATCATGCTCAATATGTAGGTAGTTCGATTAACAAAACCACAGCAACATAATTTTTTTCTAAATAGGGCTGCTTTTGTCAAATTATGGCCCGGCTAAATTCACCAAACGTAGTTCTAAGATACAAGTGACATTGTGTATGACTGGTCTTTAAATACAATTGAAATATGTATGATATATAATATGTATTTCTTTAATAAAATAATAACAAAATAAGGTCCGTGAAAGCTGGCATTGTTCAATCTAATTTCAACAAAACAAAACATATTCGTCAAATACATCTGTGTCAATGTTGATATTAGTTCAATCGGCATGCGAGTTATGATCGCAAACGCATCGAGTTACAAAAGTGAGGGACGCCCATTTTAGTTCGGAGCCGGATGTAAAATCGATACAATGAGCACACAGAAAGATCGCAGACATTTGGTGTACGGAACCGATGAAAAAACGTTTATTATTGTAACGTTGCGTTCACACTGGACGTTTGCTTTTCACTAGTCATTATTTATTTGGTTTTGTATGCCTTTGTGTTCTCGCGAAAGATATGTGGGCATTGTTTTCATTATAACTTTTTTGAAAGCAATATTTTTGTTAGGTACTGGATGTAATATTTAAAACAAACAAGCAAACCAGGTTTTTAGTTTTAATTGAAAGGAAACCATACACGTAATTAAAATATATCCCAGTCATTTTCTGACTTAGCAATTAAGGAATTACAGACGAAAAATTTTATTATTACGAAAATATATTTATCATATGCATAGCATAGCATATACCGTACTGTTTTTCTGTAGTTACAACGTTAAACCTACCCTTACTTCCCAGTCTCAAAAAGCCAACCTGTATATACGCATAGATAAGAGTATCATTCAAAATTCAAACTTACTAATAGGAATCATTTACGAGTTCTGGGAGAAACGTTTTTGTTTTGTTTTTACATAAAAAAATCTGAAAACAAAACACAAACGTTGACAGTGCTAGTTTCTCCTGAAACGATAGCTCTGCCAATCAATAAAAAGTTGCAACAACCAACTCTCAAAAAATAAGCTCCATTGCTCAATATTATAAGCATCAAATCGATCAAAACAGTTAATCATGAAACAATCTACGATAATGTGGCTCGCCAACATATTACGAATATTTATTATGCCAGTCGGACAAAATGGTAGATGAAAATGATGAAATTCCTCGCATTATGAAATGCTTCATTATAGTTGGTGTAATACGGTAGGTATTTAAATAGTTTTTGTGTAAATTATCGCATCCATTTATTGAAATATTGCAACTAGTGTAAATTTTAAATTACAGCGGTACTGATTGTCCGATTTTATTAATATTTTTGAACAAGTTACGCTACAATAGCCTTTAGGCAATATTTTTTATATGAATAATTAAAACATATATCTATTACTTTATAAATTATGCTGTGGATAACGGTGTGAGTTTCACATTTATATAATATCTTTGTTTATATTATTTGATATGTGTGGTTCTAGCGGTATTTTGTTTTTAGAAGTACTTACGTCAAAGTTATATCAAACTTAATCCCGAAGTCCATTTTTGGTTCTGCTTCCAGTCTTACCAGATGGACTGAGGCATTTATCTCTACATGCCCCTTTAACAAAACTTTCATAGCCGAGGAATTCGCCATTGCGTGCAAGAACCATAAATTACAAAGACCTGACAATACATATCCTATTCCTTATCACATACAATATATACGTTCCATAGAGAGTTCGATATATTCTTAAAAATAAATCTAAACAATAAAGAAAACATTCGTTCAAAGTTCCTTCAGACATCCTCAGGGAAAGAGCAGCATAATACGTTTTGTTGTGCGATGTCGACGCGGTCCCAAGGCGATGTCGTTCCGTCGTCGTCTTGCTTTTAAACTCACCTAACTGTATGTAGAATACTGCTTTTAAATTGATCAATTTAAGACAGTAACTCTTTCAGTCTTTTTTTTTTTTTGCGGATGGATCTTTGAGTCTTGTTTATTCATAAATAACCTGAGCAAACGGGAGACGAAAAGAAACTGGTTCTTAAGTGAAAAATGGAATTTTGTTGAAAGAAACTAGCACAGCTGAATTCAGTAATGATATCTCTTGTGATGCAATAAAAGGTTTTAATGAGCCATTCACTCACAAAGGTTGAATAGTTCATCACGGATAATATTACTGTAATAACGTTTTATAGGATGAGCAAAGCATTGTTAATATCACGAGGATTGACCAGAACAATGACAATATAAAATTAGTGATGTAAATAGTCCTACTAATATTATAAATGAAAGTTTAAGAAGATGCTTGAATGTTTGTTACTCAATCACGCGTAAACCGCTACACAGATTTAGATGAGAATTGGCATATAGATAGACCATTTCCTGGATTAACACATATATTCTTATTATCCCGATATTCTTACGGGATCGAAAATTACGCGGGTGAAACCGCGCGTCGCTGCTAGTGTTCTATAAATAACAAAACGAGAATATACTCACAATCCTCAATCCATAGATTAAGCAAAAAAACCCAGCTCATAAAAACCTGAACTCCAAGTTCATAAATCGCATTTTTCCTTTCTATTTCCCCAAGGAACAAGCCATTAACTCCAAATTGCCGCAGAACATCTCAATTACCATAAAAACTTTGGGAAACTAAAAATCCGCAAACAAAGGGTGGTTTTAAATCAAACACAATAAAGTTTCCCGTCTAACTACCGGCGTGCCATAACTCATTCACGTCGATAATCACACCATAACTTATAGAACGCCCCCTGTAGCCGCCCGCTAATATTAAAGTGGTGTAATGTCCCCGTGATCAGTTTTAAAATGTAAATTTATTGCACGAGGAGACGTGTTACCAGGATTTATGTCCTCTTCAATATCGTTGAGGTTTTATGATGGAATTTTATTACTTGTATGTACTACATATTTTTGGGAGAGTGGCTTCGTTATGTTATGACACGTAATCGGGTTACCACGGTGATTGGAATGAAATTGGTGCTTAAATTTTGACTAGAATTTAGGGCGTCATAAAAAATTTCATACGATATTAGGTTTCCGATCTTCTTTGTTAGAAGGAAGATTATGTGAGCTCTTGTAAGAGGAAACTTTAAGATTGATAACTGCCTGTAACATAACAAGGAAAGAGTTACTGAAAACCCCGAAAAACACGGTAATACAGTAGACAAAAATGATTATGACAATGAAACCATAAGCAATAAGATATAAACCCAAAATAGTTTATTCGATTCGTAACCAAACCAAGTAACGATGTATGTAGATATAATATAACTTACGACAATTTGTATCGGATATATTCTAAAGTACAAAAGTAGACCACACATTTGAATATTCCACGTAATATACGTCATCAAAATATCTCGAATCGGGTTAAGTTTAAAATTGAACTACGGAATCGTTTCCAAGCACCGATAGATTTTGGTCACGCAAAATGTAAATTTTGGAAAAGCGAATCGGATACGAACTGAAATGTAGCAAACGATAAAATATTTCACAAAACAGATTGACTTATAAATCTCGTGCTTTGCTGTTCTGTGTAATAAATGGTGCCCAAAGTTGGCAATTTTAAATGTATACTATTTTCCTGTTTTTATTTTAAGCTGTTTTTCCTTTACCTGATTCAATATTTTCGCTGTTTGTTGTTTAGAGGTATGAAATACTATTTCGTGTGTATATGTTAGTACATTTTTTTTTGACGAGTGTCAATATATTTTACGTTTATTCGTTTGATTTTTATTACCCTATGTATTGACCTTTCAGTGATGTCTTATTATTATTTACACCTCTTTTTAATTGACTTGTTCAATATCTGTCATTAGTGAATTCAATTTCCTTCGATTTATTGTACCTAGTTTTAAAGTAGAATTTCTACTTCTTTTATTTACATATTTCTAACAAGGACATAAATTCATGATTACAATTAGTAAAAAATATACACCGTGTAATATTGTAGAAGCTAACAGTTATTACTTGGTTGCACGAACTTTAGATATTTTTATCTAAATTGTTTGTCCATGTTGTACCCGTTTAGGTCATAATTAACCTTACAATATACTAATATATTACAGTCATTATGGTCTTGTAAGTTCTATGAATGTTTTAGAAACATGCCAAGTGTGCTTACATTGGGCTGATTAATAGTGTTTTTAACCTTGGTCAATTAATTATTTTGGCTATTTGAACTTCTAACTTGGTAATAATTGTGGCTCTCTATAATTTAGGTTCTAAATGGGTTATTTTTCCCCAGTTAGCTATTTTTACTATAGCAAAACACCATAAATTATTTACCTCGTCCATGTATATTCGCCATTTAGGTTTTTTGACATGGAGTTCGTTAATTTCAACATTGCTTCTGAATTGTCGCTTTGATTTATTCTGCCTCTGCGTTTTTTGTCCAAGTTCAAAAGTTATTATATATTGTATTTCATTCTCAAGTCTACTATATGTTTCTTCATCTATCTTAGTAACAAGTTTCTGATTTTACTTAGACTATTCAACATCCAGTTTATCGTCAAGATCCTCAAACTCCCAACTTATCATAAGTAATATTCTCAGTTCAGCCTCATCCAAATCCTCGGTGTCAAACATACATAAGTCTTCACTGCATACATTTTGAGTCTTCAGAAACTTCAGCTCATTCCGATTCAGGCCACGGTTTTTCTCTAGACGTGTCAAATATGGCGACAATTTTGGTTATTTTTAAGGAAAAATCCTGGCGTTGTGATTTGCATCACGTGTTGGATGACACATGTGTAATATTCCTTTTGTGTGATAAAATTTTTGGGTAAGAAATGAAGGGTAATTTGACTGGAGATACCGGTTTATAAATTTTTCCTTGATTTCGGAGTTCGGGTGTAAGACTACCATTTTTCATTGCTGATAAAATATTTGTTATTTTAATTTTACGCATTCTTCTTTCTACTTACCGAGTCTCCAGTAATTTATTGGAATTGCTTTTGCGATATTCCTTAGCACCAAATATTTGTTTCTTGCTTGCTCACAAAGGATGTCCTACCAAGAAATAGTAATGAACTAAACGACTGTTCGGGCAAAAGCGTTTATTAGAACGTTGTTCTCGTGGAATGAGCAAATATTGATAATTAGAATTCGCTGCAGTCACAGTGTATAAAACCTAATTATGGTTGTGTTGTTTGCTAAATGTTAGCTTTAAATATTATATTTGTGAAGAAGAGCGTTTCCGTAATTTTTATAACGAATTTCATGAAAATCTGTAATTTTTACTAGCATTTGACATTAAGGTGTCAAAAAATGCTTTTTATTGCGGCCACATGTGGCGGTCACCGCTTTTCTATGAAACCGTAACTTTACTAATAAACTAGCTTTAAATAATATTTTAATCCTTTACTTTATAATCATAATGAGATACGTCTTTTCAAATACATATTACTCTACCGAACTTTGGTCACCTGCAGTATTGCAACGATAAACATTAATTAAGTTTAGGAATCTTAAATTTAAGAATTTCCTGGCTTTGGAGTCAGTAGGTACTCAAAAACTTTATGTGTAATCGTAAAAAAAGTTTGAAGACAATTGCCAGGCAAAGTAAAAGATCTTCATCTCTAGCATAAGTATAAAATATTTTAGCACATATTCAACTTGAGTGTGACAGTTAAAGTAATTTGGCTATAAACCAGTGAGGAAGAGCAGAGTACAATTTGCAAATGTATGTGAAATTTCATGTTTGTCATCTTGAACTTCACTGCCTCTGAACATCATTCACTATGAATGATGTTCAGAGGCAGTGAAGTTCATTCGTTCGTTCACTCACTAAGTATATTCATCAGCTTCTGATTAAATTTTAAGATTACCAGGCTTAATACCATTTTTTTTTCAAGGACTAGCTTCACTTGTTCTCCATAACAATCTCATCAAAAACAATACCCTTTAATATTGTGATAATTTATAACATGTGCATCTATTAGAGCTGTATGATAATCTTTATTTAAGTTAACCATGTGTGTGTTCATTAATATCTATTTTGACATCAAGATTTTATTTAACCTTACAAATTACAAGATATTAGTTATTACGCACATCTGTGTTATTATTATTATTCACCCTTTAGTTTTCGGTCACTATTGAACGAAAATAACTAATTGGTAGCATGTCACGTTGTTAATGACGTGGGGAGATATTTTCGGGTCCATAAAAATGGTAAACCCTTTCAGAGTAATTATGATAAACTGTATTGGTTTAATTGGTCCATGAATGTGATTGGTTACGTTGTGAGTGTTAATTTAATTACAGTTAATTGACTTATTGAAATTGTATTATAATTTAATGTTCCAGTTATATTCGCCTTATTGGTTTACTTAGGGCCAATTACAACGAATAACCTGAACGCGATTAGTACTAAGCATAACAAGCATCTAAACCACGTTCGAGGGCTGTCAGTGACATTATTACTGTGGAATACTAAAACTGACAGTCGTTGAACGCGGTTTGAATGTTCTACGTTTAGTTTCTTGGTGAAATTTGCCCTTAGTCGTACAAGGGTTGTAAGATAAAATAGGTCATTATTTTGAATGTCATCTATACCATTTGTTTGACTGGCTAGTGGCTACCATTCGTTCATCTCCCTCACTGAAGTATCTCTCGAAAAGCAATAAACAAAATCAGAGCGCAAAATCGTCCGCACATCGGCTAAACGGCCGAAATTACCGAATCACCGTTCGTATCTAATAGCCGTGGGTCCAAATAAGAAGGTACACGCTTCGCTGGCCGCCCCCCGCAATATCCGCATTTCGTATTCCTGTTCCGAAACCTTCCCGCTTTTCCGGATCTTTGCGAAATTGCCGTGGATATTCGGATACCGACGTCCAACACTGTTCGGGGTTATTGTTGTTGAATGTGTTGTCATATGTCATGGAGTAATGTAGATCTTTTATGGGTGCGATTTGTTTGAGCGTATTTTGTGATCTGCTGACATTTTCTATAGTAATATATACCTACGAGTAAAACCACGGAGACAAAGTTTAAAATACGTAGTCGTATACACAAGAGATTCAAAAATCGTAGTTAAAAGTAATCCACCTACCTAAACCATACTATAATAATCTGAACCCGTCGTTAAAACTGATGTTATCGACGTATTTCCTGGAGATTGCCCAAAACAAGAAATAAATTGAGAAATACAAACTTTTGCTTAGCACTGAGACGGTAAAGGAACTAAATTGATTAGCTACCCTTCTAGACAAACGTTTTATGTGAAAGTAAGGGACGTTTCCTAGTTCCTAGACAAACAGCTATAAACTCGCCCCATGGCATTGTTTACTCGTAAAATAAAACATCGGTTCATCTCATTGCACGTATTTAGGTCAACTCGACAATTCGCCTCACGTTCGTCCATTTGTTCCGATGTATAAATTGGTCGGGTGATGCGCGAAACACCTGGCCAGTTTGGACAGCACCATTAGATCGCCGATTTTATGGGATTTGTTTTCATATTGAATTTGAACGGTAATTGCAACGTGTTCGGAAAATATTTTGCAGTTTCGACAGTTTTATTGGTTTTTATAACTGTGAGGTTGATAAATGATTGCTTTGTTCTCTAAAGCGATTATAGGTTTTATTTTATTGGCAGCGGGATTTAATCCGATTTGTATGATATACGGAATTGTTTTTATTTGCACTCGTATTTTAAAATTCGTTTTTTAATAAGTATTTTATTCTAAATAACAGTAGGTCTCAGCTTGGCCACGTCTCTTTAGTAACAGCGTAAAGTTTGGCAAACCCAAAATATATAAATAATAGGGAAAAATACACCAAAACAAGAACTTATCAAGCACAGATTAGAATTAATTGACTTAGCACATACCTACGCAACCCTCTACCAACATCCAATCCTTCGCACTCTCTGAGATACCACAATCTTTTCACGCTTATATTCACGAACCAATTTCCATACGAGGATTGAACCCCTGGTAGGGGGCAGACGTGATCCAATCTCGGGAGATGATTGATATGTCGGGAGCCGTCGGACATTCTGCAGATACTATTTTTTATCTGGAGTTTTTGACAGTCCAACTGTATTCCGAGCAAAATAATTTATGAGTTTTTCAGGCATCGATCGCTGAAATTTTGTTTTTATTTTGGTTGGAAGTGGTGGATTGTTTTTGGTAATTGGTGTAGTGCATATTAGAGCATGAGTGATTTCAACCAAGTGAACATGGAGATGAGAGATTTTCTTAAGAGGAAATGCGGTCGGAGAGACTTTTGATAATGCCTAAGTAAAATGTCATAATTCGAGGTTTGCCTCTCGCCTATTTCATCCTCCAATATAGAAGCAATTTAAATGATATTTCATAAACCGAATAATAACGATATTTACGGTATTCCTATGTTTTCTTTTTTTCATTAATAGTTGTCTTTGTACACTAGGCCTCTGTTGACAGCTGTTTAAATCGGCAATTTTGAGCATTTTTTGAGGGTTCTAGTGCTTATAAAAATAATGTGCCCTCAAAAAGCAAAACATAGGGACATACAAGTAGTTAATATTTATTATTCTGTAAAAAATCATTGCTTTATGGTCATTAACCAGAAAAAAAAATAGGCGAGAGCGTTTCTATGGAGAAAAGACCATCCGCATTTCCCCATAAGAGTGCTATGCTATGTTCTGCAGGATGCCTTGCATACAGTTGATTAACTAGCCTTATCGTAATTATTACTATTTAGGTTTGCGTAACTATTAACAGCACGTTTCTAAACACATGCGGTATTATTTCAAAACAACGTTTTTCTTTTGACATGGATTAAACCATCGTACCTGTTTTTGTAATTAAAACATAACTGTAATTGAAATACAATTCTATATATGTATACAAAACTAACAACTTATTCTGGTGCTAAGTTGTCAGACTTGTACGAAGAACTTTACCTTAGTTGGCATATGATTCGAAATATTATAACTAGCTTGAAGGTTTAGCTCTGGCTAAAAATACATCGTTATGTAATATGACGCTAATTATCTTAAACATCTCACAACTTCTACTTACGAGTACTTGATCTCGATCAAAATGGTTCGCATCTCGTAGAAAAAATACTTCCTCTCTCGAATCCCGAAAATGTCAAGGCGAAGACGTAAATTAAGACACCGAATCCTCCAACAAAAAGCACCATTTCCATCACTATCTGCGTCTCTCGATCGCTTAACGACAAACCCTACATCGCCTGGGATTAAGTCGCGTTGCGTCGCTCCGGCGGAATTAACATTCATGAGTGGCAACCAATCCGCGCTGCCGCCAGACGTGGTGGGGTTCCCAGGACATCGAGATGCAGTTCGAGTTGTTTTCCGAAGTAGATGCAAGGAGTTTCTCTAGATCTTGTACGTGATTTCAATGGAATAACTGTTCTGGGTGGTTTAAAGAGATTTATTAACAACATTACCTCTCTTTAAAGGTTGCTCAAAGTTTATGTTAACTATGTACTACGGTTCCTAGAAAAACCAGACGTTTACTAGCTAATTATTACGCGTATTTGTTCCTGTTAACATGAATGAGGTAACCCACCTTAGCTGAAACAACACACCACTTTACCTCCACAAGGCATAAAGTCATATCGACCCGGAACACTTCCAGCGGCTCCAGCATTCTGGTAACCCTACCTCATCTCGTACACGGGTTCGTTATTATGCGCCCCGGGCAAGCCGCCTCGACTTATTTGCCTGTTCCCGGCACTTTTTTAACAAATTTCTCCAACTTGGGTTGGAAAATGAATGTTGATTTCTTGAGACTTTTGGATTAGAATTTCGGGTTATGAGAGTGGTTATATCTATACTTCTGTTACACGAATATATTTTCAGGAATGAATGTTAAATTAAAATCAGGATAAGCCAAATGGAAAAGCGTAGAAAGTATTATTATATAACTTATTTCGCTTTTTTATTTAGCCCCTAAGTAGAAACTAGGGTTGGACTTGGACACTCTTGTTGTAATGGTTATTGTACTAAGCTAAAGCTCATTAGAGTTAAGTAGTCCTGAGAACCGGGTAATGTGGCCCAAATTGGCAGAAGTCTATATTCAACTGCGAACTGTTTGGCTAAAAAAATATGAAGCAAAAATTATTTCCAGAAAATAGTTCAACAAAAGTGATATGCCAGCTCATTACCACTTTTGTTGCACCGTTTTCGAGAAATATTTCATATTTCCAATATTTTTCCTCGCAATACTAAATCCAAAGCATATCTTTCTTTCTAATAACGGTCCAAGTGTGTGGACTTTGTAATAGTACGTTTAAAACTTTCATTTGGAAGCCTCCTTAAAGTCGCTGGCATCGCGCCAACTTTTACAACTTACACCCGCGTATTGTATACGATGTGTAATGCGGAAAATTAAATTAGACAACTGTATAAATTAATAAAATTTATAGGAAACGCGACTAGATAACCGTTAGGATTTCATTTAATGAGGGACAGCAATGCTAACAGTAATATAGTATTTTTATCTCACAAAGCAACGTGCACTTTACTTGTGGTTACCAAGTTTACAAACACGCCTTGAATGTGTGCATAAGCGCAGGAGCTCTCGGTACCGTCCGAGATAATTTGTAAAGTCGGAACTGTGTGTGTGTGTGTTATGTGCTGATCAGTGCTGATGCTACTCGCCAAAAATACTATAGGTACCTACGACGTATGACAGTCTTCATTCTTCTTCCCAAGTGGAATTCCGCAACTTAAGAGTCAAAACTGGATACATACCTGACACATGCTTAGTTGTATTTCCCAGATCAGTGTTATTACATCACAGCATTCTATTTTGAAGTATGTCCAAACCGACTCACCAAATAAAGTCTGAAAATCAGAAACTCACCCATTCTTTCCTTCCATAAAATTATATTGCATCAAACGGTATATCATGACCAGACTGGAGAGACAGATATAAAACGAAATCGATCGGAACGTTAAGCGTAGCGAAGGTTATCTCCTGTCAACCTCAGCTGAGTACGATTGCATTTTAAAAGTAGGAATTTAAATAGAAACATACTTCTTTACGGTAATCTTGCAATGTCCCGGTACGAGGGCGTCGAAATGTCTTTACACAGAGATCTGTTTAAGGAAACATTGGTGGTCATGTAACGGGAATGGAAGTGCCGAAAAAAATGCTATGAAATTCGATTTGAAAGATTTTCGGATGAAAATAAATAATAATAATACCAGTCTATTATTGAAGTGGCAACTTCTTTAAGCGCGTTGGATATATTTTGAGATGGAAAAAACCATTGAAATCGCGCCACTGTAACCATAAGCGACACCACGCGTGTTTTATTTATAAGACGATTAAAAAAATACCCGCTTCGGATGAGTTCGGCTGTCCTTGAGATGTACTCGGTTTTAATGTATATCCGATATGTCAGTGAGTGATAGCAAAGCATTATGTTTGTTTTGTTTTCACATCTGTGTGTGAATTTGACTAGATTAAGTAAGAAAGATTAAAATAATAAAGCGGAGCTATCGTTGCAAATCGTGTATTCCAAAGCAGAGAGGAGACAGAATACAAAATTAATTTTGACCCTTAAGTAGAACGTCATCATTAGAGTTATTATGGTTCGCCAACATGCCAGATGGTTGCGTTCATGTTCATATTTCTTAAATGAGAATGAATCAATAGTAGGCCTATTGATTTAGTCTAGCTGTGGACTACCTACTTTCTACTAAAAGTTGATGTTAATAAAGTTATGAATATAACTCATCCTCGCTTCATTTTCATAGCTTGAACTAAACTAAGTTACCGTAACGCAGCCTTACCACGGGCAAGAGAACATGTGTGTTACCAAAAGATTTTAGTAGTATTATCAGCCATGAATTATCGTAATGAACATACACAGTAACTGAATACCATTTGTTTCCCAGGTACAGTAGTTAACCCTACCATCTCTAAATCACCACATAGCCCACAATATAAATTCTGTTTCCAAAATCAGAACCACATCCATTCTCCCAACATCTGGGTAGTATAAATGACGAGGAAGCGAGGGTAGGCAGCAATTTACATAATGTAATCAGCCCAACGGTGGATTCGATGACTCGAGGCTCGAACGCGAATCGCGAAAATTTTAATTTATTTAAGTCCAACATCTTCGGGGACCTACCGATCTGTCCTTTGAGGCTGTTGATTGATGCCAAATGCTTATTATTGGAAAATGGACGGAAAAAATCGTTCTACTTAGGTAGGTAAATGGGAATTTGGAAATGAGTCGCAAAATCGGCCGGGATTGGAGATCAATTTTGTTAGGTATATTGGGAAATTCTGTTACTTTGATGCCCGAATGATTATTAGACTGGCGAAATAAAAATGTTAATATTCATTTTGGATTCGCGTTCAGGCAGATGAACAATTATTGGACTCTTTATACGCACTTTGCGTTCCACCAGCTACTCAAAATCGTCAATCAAAATGCCAAGGAAAGGATGCCTTACCGTTATGCGATGTATTGATAGGTTACCTTCAACTGTTTTTGGTACCAGAAAAACTGTCTTTACCCCTACATTTTCTCCAACAAAGCAAAACATAAGTTCTTTAACAAAACAAGCTTTTAACGGAATATAACCGGGGAATTCGCTTGCGACATCCGTATCCGTATACCAATCGCGATAAGACATTGCATAAACTTAAAGATCTTTAACCAGATCCTCTTTGTATTCATGGGATGAAGAAAACTTTCCCAGGTGCGTTGTCTCCTCCCCCCTCTACCGTGAGGAGGGGGAGCCCACTTCTTCCACTCCTTTTGAAAAATTTCGAGCATTTTTAAATTACTGCCCGCCTTTCGTATGCGGCCATGAAGTAAGTTGAAGTGGCGTTTGTGTTTCTTGATTAAGAGCGTTTACGCCGAACGGCATTTCATACAAACTTTCAAGCCCTTGTTTTCCGAAATGAATGAACCGATTTTAATGAAACTTCATACGCATAAGCAGGATACAAAGGTCTAAAAAGTTAGAACTTAGAGAACATTTTCGAAATGTCTTATTTAAAAAAGATAACTGGAAATCTGTTTCTATGAAAAGTTTAAAATCGGTCTAATTTGGCTGTAACACTATTTTTCCAAAATGTTCTCTACTAAATTTTTAGACCTTTGTATCCTGCTTATGCGTATGAAGTTTCATTAAAATCGGTTCGTTCATTTCGGAAAACAAAGGCTTGAAAGTTTGTATGAAATGACGTTCGGCGTAAATGCTCTTATGGTATTTGTTAAATTTTTTTAATTGTTTTTTTTTTTGTGTTTAGTGTACCTAGTGCAAGTAGTAGATATCTGTAATGATAAATGTAAATGATGATGATAAATGATTTTCTGTAAGTAGGTTTGTACAAACACTTTTACACGTCAATCATATTTTTTTTTAAACTAGATGAGGTCGGTGTTTCCTATCTGACTATTCTGAGAAGAAAGGCCGAAACAAACTCAGAGGTCACAGTCTGTTTTAAAGTCCAGACAAAATCTTGGTCAGATCGTGTGAAGACCATGTAGATTGGTGTCCGAAATGGTCTTTTGAGGAAAGAACCACACAGACTGAGCGGACCTGTCCAATCAGTGCACACATTTGTCAAAAATCGTGTAACTCCACTCAGAACTTGAGGAGCTCAACGATTCGACGAGCAATAGGTACCAAAGAAAGGACATTTGTAGTGTGGATAGCACATAACTATCCAAAAAAAAATGTAATAATAAGATGAAATCAGCTCTGAAATAGCACTTGTAATGCTGAGCTTTTAACCCCTCATCTACAGAAATTGTCATCATCATCAACTGCCTAGCCTTTTCCCAACTATGTTGGGGTCGGCTTCCAATCTAACCAGATGCAGCTGAATACCAGTATTTTACATTGAGCGACTGCCTATCTGACCTCATCAACCCATTTATTATTTTACCTATGTTTTACCCATGTATTTCCTGTGCGTGTCTAAAAAAAAATATTTTTATTTTTTTCTTCCTTTCTTTCTTTCCCTATGGATCCAGTGTGTTAATGTCGAAATTTTACATAAGGTGACACAATGGGCGGTGTTATGGCTAGAAGCAAAGCATGATAAAAAAAATTATAGGTACACCTATGGTGGGAGTAGGCCGGACACGTCTCACGAATGCACCCGGAGAGACGGGCAAAGATCACTCACTGGACGCCTGAGGCAGGACATCGCCGTCGAGGTAGACCAAGGTGAAGGTGGCGTGACGATCTAATATCATTTGCAGGGCCAACATGGCCAGGATCGCACAAGACAGGGTGGTTTAGAAGAAAAAAGGGGAAGCCTTTGCCCAGCAGTAGGACACAAAATAGGCTAACAAAAAAAAATACACCTAACCCCACACGCAATTCTCCTAGCCCACAATTCTGTTCATTTTATCTTCGGTTGTACTTTTGTTACTGAAAGGTTTTAACGTCTCCATCTTTGTGTCCCTCGTTATTAATCTCCGAAAGAGTGCCACAATAAGAGGACAGTCGCATTTGAACGTTACGCCTCTACGGTTGATGGGAATTTTAATTAAAAAATTTTAACGCACCATTGCGACTCTGAATAATGTTGCTGTTGAATTCTTTATTGATAAAGTTTGTAATTAAGTAATGGAGTTGTGTTTGCTTCTATGAGTTGTGTTATTTCTTTTATGTGCACTAAATAAATAGCTTATATATATATCTTATGTACCTAAAATTTGGATCCTGTAGGGCACATCAAAGAAGTAGTCATCAGCTGTGCCCGACAGGGTCCACCATGATCATGTACCTATTTGTAAAATGCCATATCTACCATCTAAGTTCACAAAAAGGAACAAAACCTTTGACTTAGTGTAGTGTAAAAATAATAGTGACTAACACATAATAACACATGAAAAAAGTGTTTATATCATTATATCAGACTCTAAGAAAGTGGAAAGGACTTTAAAAAGTACAATCAACACTATTCTAAGTTTTAAAATAATTATTACGTAAAACATTAAGTTAGATTAAAATTGCTTATTAGTCTTAGAGGCTAGATTATAATTAATTATTAAGAACCAGGTTCTTTCTAATAAAGGATTTAAATAATCCGAAGTTTACATTGTGCAAGCAATAAATATATAGAACATTGGAATACGTTATTTAATTTCTCCGTTTTTTATTTAAGTAGGCCCTACCTACATAGTTATTTATTTTACAAAACTGTCTTCGTCGGCCCGATGAAGTCCGAAGTTAATGTCAAAAGTTCGATTAGTTTCTTAACTTTAACAGTTTGTCTTTCCACGAACTGTTTACCTTTTAGTCTACCCAAAATTTTAGTAAAATCAAGGCAGCATTAACCACAAGAGAGAGAATTGGATACACTTCTTATAACTCAATTTTAGCTTGTAACCCTGAAATTCTAATTATATTATCTGCCTAGCCTTTTCACAACTATGTTGGAGTCGGCTATTAGTCTAACCGGATGCAGCTGAATATCAGTATTTAGTATCTGGCCCCCACAACCCAGTTAAAGGGTAATACGGCACCCCTTAGTAAGACTGGTTGTCACACTTTCGGGCTTCTGACGACCCGTAACGTCTGTCAAAGATCCACGAATGACAGCTGGGATCAAAGGCCTAACGTGCTTTCCGAAGCACATCGCGTATTTGTATATAAAACAAAGAAAGAAAGAAAAATTGTTTATTCTGCACAAATAAAACGCACATTACAAAACAAAAGACAAAATACACATACAACGGTAGTCAAAAGCTTCGTACACAAGATAAAAAGTTGAAAATTAAAAAAAAAACATTTTTTGTAATAAAATTAACGTCTTGGTATATACGAATGGTCACCCATCCACGAACCAACCGCGGCAAGCGTAGATAACCTGATCGATTGACTCGTGTGGCTGTTACTGTGACTTAGCTACAAGCCCCTGTAGAATGCCAATATCATTTTCCTAATTAGGTAATCAGTGGTATTATCTACTAGCTTCTGCCCGCGACTTCGTACGCGGATGCTGTTGCTTATGCCAGCGATACGTTGTCGCTGACAACGACATGACAACGTAGTTGTCAAAATCGAAGATCTGAAACGTCTGATGTCGAATTTTAAGAGCCCGGGGACTGGAAAACACCGGGGTGAGCGAGACGATTCGAGACGTCATTTTCAGGCAATAATGAACCAATAAGCTGGTAAACTTGGCCTTGCACTTTGAATGTTGGCATAAATGGGTCTTCTGAAATCTGCTTCGCACCAAAATATGTCATTTGAAAGGCATTATTGTACGAACGGATGTTGTCCAAGAAATGTTTTGACTGTGGATGGTCACCAGTGATCTTAATATTTCTGGAGGATTTTGAAATATTTCAATATGTACTTTCCCACCTGAGCAACACATACCGTTTGTTTCTTTTTGCCATTTTAACAGCTTCACAAAAAGTACAATTTTGAACCACACCTCCGATGGCGGAATATGTGGTGTAGTCAATCAAAGGAGTATACGTAAATGCACTCCGTTCCTTATCAACCCAAGGATGGTCGCCATGCCCTACGGCTATATCTTGAGACACATCCGATTCTTCAGATGATATCGACATTCTGTTCAGAGATGTCGAAGTCGATCAGAATTCTCTCTGATTATGAAAATTTTGTTGTGTGCGTGTTCAGGACAATGTAAGATAATCTCTATCAGTAGTTAGTCGCGCATCACGTTCATCACTCGTTTCAAAAGACCTGTTAGTAGATGAGCGAATACGCTGAAAACTCAAGCGTGATTCTGTATCGGTAAACGTTTCCGATTCTCGAGGCAATGCATGTCGTTCACAATCAGCGGTCAGTCGCCGCAGAGGTTTCCACGGATCGAGTTGCAGCCTGATGTTCTCGAACAGCATCAAGTCTCTCCTGACGCTCTCCGGTAGATTCTTGGGATCTTATGATCCTCAATCTTTTAGCCCCTTTGGAACATTGGGAAAGATTTGACCTCTTTCTAGGCATGGTTATAGTTTTATTGTGAAGAAGATACCTGATCAATTAAAATCTAAGTGACTGCTCCTCTGCGTTACCGGGTAGGCTACCGTGTCACGAAGATAAATGGAAAAGGAAATTAAACACTCAAATAACATAAGCCCGAAGGCATATTTATTCGATAAAATAAAAAAATAAATAGGAGTTTTGGCCAGTAGAGTAAAATTTTCAATGATATACCATCGTCATCGAAAATCAGTCCAAGTGTTACCGCCTTCACCGCGTGGAGGTACTCCCAGCTTAAGTTATTTTATAATCCCAGCATATGTTATTTTATACAGTGAAATTAGTGATAGCTTTAATTTCCACATCAGATGTTTCTGATCTTCGATTTTTAGGGTTCCGTACCCAACGGCTGTATCTCAAGAACCGCGGTAGCTAGACAGTTGAAATTTTCACAGATGATGTATTTCTGTTGCCACTATAACAACAAATACTAAAAACAAAATAAAATAAATATTTAAGGGGGGCTCCCATACAAAAAAACGTGTTTTTTTCGGCGTTTTTGCCGTCTGTCTGTCGCCAGGCTGTATCTCAAGAACCGCGGTAGCTAGACAGTTGAAATTTTCACAGATGATGTATTTCTGTTGCCGCTATAACAACAAATACTAAAAACAAAATAAAATAAATATTTAAGGGGGGCTCCCATACAAAAAAACGTGTTTTTTTCGGCGTTTTTGCCGTCTGTCTGTCACCAGGCTGTATCTCAAGAACCGCGGTAGCTAGACAGTTGAAATTTTCACAGATGATGTATTTCTGTTGCCACTATAACAACAAATACTAAAAACAAAATAAAATAAATATTTAAGGGGGACTCCCATACAAAAAAACGTGTTTTTTTTCGGCGTTTTTGCCGTCTGTCTGTCGCCAGGCTGTATCTCAAGAACCGCGGTAGCTAGACAGTTGAAATTTTCACAGATGATGTATTTCTGTTGCCGCTATAACAACAAATACTAAAAACAAAATAAAATAAATATTTAAGGGGGGCTCCCATACAACAAACGTGTTTTTTTCGGCGTTTTTGCCTTGTGGTACGGAACCCTTCGTGTTGGCCAGTTTTTTTATAAGTCAACAGGAAATGCCCATCAGACCTAACAACTTTTGCTAAGACGTCATTCCTATATATGTTATGGTGTAGCTGGGCTCTTGGAGTTCCACATCAGGTGTTCCAGATCTTCAAATTTATTCTCTCGGCAGAAAATGCTCATCACGTGGAACAATTTTTGCTATGGTACCATTTTTGTATCTCTTATAGTTTAGCTGGTCTGTTGCGGTTCTGCATCAGGTGTTCAAGTTTCCAAGATAAATTATAGCCTATATGTTGCCCAGACATAATACCTATACAACAAAACAAAAATCATTCAAATCCTTCCAGTAGTTCCGAAGATTAGCGTGTACAAACAAACAGACAAACAGACAAACAGACAGAATTTTTTTTTCGGATTCGTACCCTATTACTGTTTCTAAACCCCCCCCAATTTTTTTTTTTAATATTTTCAATGTACAGACACAGTTTTTCTACTGTTTTATTATATGTATATAGATAGATATAGATAACACAAAACATTACACAAACCACACAGCAAATATTAATTACAATAATAACATCAGAATAACATGGAACTATTTCCGCACCAAACTACCCTCCGGCGTACTGTATCTGTCGTGGATTCGATACTAATAAACTAACTAACTAACAGACATTAGTCACTAATTCCCGCGATTTATGAAGCCTTTTATTGTAGGTACCTTCATTTTGGTACTTGCACGTGGGACTTTGAAAAGTAATGTCGAGGTCAAAAGTTATACCTATTAGGAGAGAATTGAATAGAAACTTATACTTTCAGATTTCATAATCAGCCACTGCTGGGACACAGGCCTCCTCTCTTCGAGAGGGAGCCGTAATCCACCACGCCACACCGGTTGGTTGGTATATGTCACTTGTCTTCGAATTTTTGGTTCTAAGACATGCCGGTTACCTCACGATGTTTTCCTTCACCGTTTTGAGAGCAGTAGTGAAGATATAATTTACACAAAGTAAAGCGCCTGTCTGGGTTCGAACCTACGACCTACAACTCGTAAGTCGCGGCCGTCACCACTTGGCTACCACTGCTCTTTTCTTATATTAAATTATTTATGTTTGTCGTTTTTATTAATCTGCTTTGTATGGGTTGGTACAAAAACCATATGGTGGGTGCACATAAATATGTGAAACAACATGAAACAACAAGGCGTAGAAACAACGTCGCAACATGGAATGTAACAGGTACCTACTACAAGGCAATGTTTGAACGTAGGTAACATTTCATGTTGCATTGCATATTTGAACTGTATGCTCGTTTCAACGTACGTTACATTCCACATGTATGTAGCCACCTAGCCACCAATAGATTTGCCACAAGCCGAACATCACTAACCATTTTGACAATACACGCCACCCACGGCCTCAAAAGTTTTTTTTTGTATTGATACACAAATAAAAACTTTTGAATCCGTCAGTCTGATTGGGTAACGGCATAGATATATTTTACATTTCTATGGGTAATGGACAATCAAAACGGATATTGTCAATTCAATAGTATCGATGACACTAGAGTATGAAAAAAAAAAAAACTATTGTCATTGGATGTATAGCACCCACACAATCATCATCTGCCTAGCCTTTTCCCAACTATGTTGGGGTCGGCTTCCAGTCTAACCGGATACAGCTGAATACCAGTATTTTACATGGAGCGACTGCCTATCTGACCTCCACAACCCAGTTACTGTGTAATACGATACCCCTTGGTAAGACTGGTTGTCAGACTTTCGGGCTTCTGACCCGTAACGACTGTCAAAGATCCACGAATGACAGCCGGGACCAATGGCTTTACGTGCTTTCCGAGGCACGGAGGGGTCGCGGTTTGTAAAAATGGTCACCCATCCACAGCCAAACCGCGGCAAGCGTAGCTTAACCTGATCAATCGACCTGTGCGGCTGTTGTTATTTAGCCACGGGCCACCCATACAATTAGGACTAATATATATGAGAAAATAGAAGACTGCAATTGACAATAATAGTACCTACCTTTTACTAAATTATACATAGTAAGTGGATATACATTTAATGCAACTGCTGAATCCCTTAGAACCATAACGATGGAAGCAAGATTTAAAGATTACAATTGCAGATTGTTACCCCATCGCATAGCTTAGACGAAAATCTTATGTGCCCCATTCGATTAAATTCGTGAGACGATAAGGGGTGATGCTATACCTACTAAATAACATTTTTGATACTTTTTAGCAAGGGTTATGCGGGTTGCAGACCAAGAGCTAAGCTAAGTTAGTCTAGCTTAGCTCGCATAGCTGAGGTAATTTTTCGTACTTCTACATAGTTTGCGGTCTGCACACAAATATGAAAAACTGCGTCAGCTATGCAAGCTAAGCTAAACTAACATTTATTTTACTTTATTTTATTCTGTTCGGGAAATTTACAGCTAAATTAAACAGTGCTCGAAAACAATATATTTTCACATAATAGGTAGGTATTGGTAAAGAAGGTTTTGAAACGCGCATACTAATTATATTGAACAATGATTTGGGCGATAATAAAATCCCTGCATATTATACATATTATATGCCAAGGTTTTTCTTTTTACAACCTAATATTGGTTTGTACATACGATGAACAAAAACCAGAACTAAATCCTTCCCCGACAAAATTAGTTTACCACTTTTCCAACCAACTGTACCGACTCCGTTAAACTTCTAACTCAAAGAAAATACACGACTTGTAACTGTCGCATGTGTAATGATATAAAATAGTGTCTTCACGATATTAATTACAGCATAACACGACATTAATGTCAGGGAGCCCTCTCCTGAGGGGGATTACGGAGTGGCAGACAAGAAACAGTAATACAAGTTTGAAAGTAACGTGACACGTATTATTTTGAGTTAAAAGTTTTGTGACGTTAAAGATGGAGATTTAGGGGAGAATTCTTAGATAGCACTCTACATAGCAACAGCTGTACTGTACCTACTTATTGAAATTTTCAGATTAGAAAATATAATACAGGGTGGCTGGACATCAACGCGCAAACCTCCTTAGTCGTTCACTCTTGACAGAGTGGTCGTGGATAATGACTCTGCATTTTCTTTGGCCAAAGCAGCCCTCGCGATGCTCCTCCATTTATTCCGGTCTTCAGCGTCTCGGAAATTCTGAACTATGGAGGTTTGTGTTGACGCTTTGATAAGGTCTGTCCAACGCGTAGGTGACCGACCGCGTGACCGCTTGCCCTCCACTTGTCCCAACGCGGCGCAAACAGAAACCATGAATTCAGCACATGATTCTAGATGTAACGTTGAAATTTTTTGTCGGTTATTAACAAAAATGTATGGAACAACATTTTTTTTTTTTTGTATCTGACGATAAATTTTAACGGTACGTTTCAGAATCATGTACTGAATCCAATAACAGCTTGTGCGTCGATGTCGATGCCAACCTGTATACTTATAAATGGTGAAATGGAACACAGTAATTTATTAATATCACACTATACAACTGACTACATAAAACACACTTATGCCATTGACAGCGATGCGGACGAATTTTTTGATGCCCAATGAGCTCCTCTCTTTTTCTTTTCCCTTCTTTTTTTTATATACTTGTATATACTATATAATATGTATATTTTAGAGTTAAATTGTAAGATAATTAGGTATTAATAAAAATAAATATGTTCTACATAAAATAAGTGTAACTTTATTTTAAGCATACTGCCGGAACTTCTTTTCATCGAATGGGGATTGAATAGTTTTTTAAAGTGGCCTTTGGATAGTTCTGTAGCTGAAAAGTGCACCTTGGATACAGCAGCTGCACCCCGAAAGTAACCTTTCCAAAACAAAAAATATATTTTTTTCTAAAAATCTGACCTACCGTCTTTTATCTTCGTGATGCTGTAAATAAAACTAGGTCGACAAGTTGCCGGTAATAGGATGAAGAGATTAACTTTGTTTGCCGAAATGTATGGGCCTGAATTAGCAAAATGGGCGCTGGTAACTGGATATAATCGTCACTTTGTCTTGACTACGCCCAAATGATGGAGATTTTCTCTTAAATTTTCCTGGGATGAGCCGAAGTTTTAAGGATTTATGGGGATTAAAGTTTGTTTTTTTTTTTATTTTAGCACTTTATTTAGGGCATATGAAATAGATACTTACATGTGTTATTCGGCGGCAATATACAGCTTGTAAATAATACATTCACCATAACACTTTTAGATATAACAAAACTTATGACTGTTTTTGTAGATTTCACTGTATATTCGGCTCAATAAGTTATATTTTTTGTAAATAAAAAAAAAATTAAAACTTTAAAACGTCAACAATACAACTCAACCACAATACCAGAAAAAACAAAAGCTTTCCATAATAGACATTCCTAATTTAAACATTCTCACGTTGACAAAGACTAAGTGTAGCGGTATCTACAACGCCACATGCGAACAACGCGTCATACTACGTCACGCAAATCCTACATCGCGCAAGCAGAGTTTACCGCGCAATTAGCATAGATACAACGGCCCCGACATAAATCATTGGGCAGTTGCCCGCCAGACATAACACCCGTCTGGTCGGAGGATCCTCCCTTTTCTATAGAGTATGAGTGAACTTTACACCCTGTTCCTCATACCTCTATACTGGTGACCCCGACGTGATGGACGTCAGCGCAGCCTTCGTGCAAATACTACAGCGTGACGTCATCATCATCACTCCCGCAAGCTTTAGAGCGGCGAGTCACCCAGCCAGCCAGCTTCCACGGCTTCAACGGGTATCCTGACCACCAGCATGCAGCGACCGCGCATTCCTGGTCATCACCCACAGCCTCATCAGCAACCTCGGCACAGCACACTGCACTTTCGGCCGGTCCACAAGCAGAGCCCTTAAAATACGCTCTCCTGGTCGACGCCAGCAGTCAGCCTCAACCCGGCGCTGTACAACATCCGACGCACTGGAGCATAACGCAGCGCCACCCCGACTCACTGGGGACATCTCCGCAGACAGTTCCGACTCACCGTGAACTATGCGGCAACCGGTTCCGACTCACTGGAACCTCAGCTGGCCTGGCAAGCATCGCAAGATACAAGACTCAGCCCACTATCGACCTCCGGTCTCCGGGGGGGAGTGATGTAGCGGTATCTACAACGCCACATGCGAACAACGCGTCATACTACGTCACGCAAATCCTACATCGCGCAAGCAGAGTTTACCGCGCAATTAGCATAGATACAACGGCCCCGACATAAATCATTGGGCAGTTGCCCGCCAGACATAACACCCGTCTGGTCGGAGGATCCTCCCTTTTCTATAGAGTATGAGTGAACTTTACACCCTGTTCCTCATACCTCTATATAAGAACCTCTACTAGAACCGACATGTCATACCCATTCCATCAAATCTGTCAGTTGGTTAACCACAGAGTTAATGTAGCAAAGAGAACGAATTTAATGTATCTACGCGACAGATACGCAGTCTTGCTAATGTTGCGTGGACGTATCACGGATGTAGAAAGACTGATACGGTCGGCTGGGAAAGGAAGTTCAAGTTGACTGTTGAAAGATGAAAACAGAGAGGATTAAAATAGCTGCAACTTTTTTGACTTTCCTGGACTGTGCGTTGAATTCAAGGATGTGACAAATCAAATCTTTTAGGATAGTAATAGCCTCCAGACCGTATTTCGGCCATGGCGGCCAGTCTCAACGAAGACCAGCCTTCGGCGCGGGAGATATTATAATGCATAGACCAGACCATAGATACTATGGTGCAAACACATGTGCACTCTCTTCCCGCACTCGCATAGTAACAAATAAGCGAAGCAATGAAGACTTCAGTTTTCTTATTGTAACCGTACCCAAGAAATAACATCAATTTAGTTGTATTGGTCAAAAAAAGTTAGTCCATTGAGCAAAGGATTTTGACTGTGGTCTTTTTTCATCATCATTATTTTCATCCCTTACTTAGTGGATTCCTTAGATTTATCAGCTTGTCGGGTTGTTTTGATCATTATTAACTAGGAACCCTATTTACTCCTTTTCTCGAAATAGTTCTTACAACCTCATAATTTTGCCACATCTTGCCATATTCCACAACCTCGATGTTGCCCATAACGCTCTAATGACTGCAAAGTACAAGAAAGAAGGTTTTAATACACGTCTCCCTCCCACAGACAAGTGTCTCTTCTGCTTCGACGGACAAGGACACAGACGGGAGAATTACTCTTTTTATTTTATTAATACTGACCAGTGTGAAATGGTATGGCGGAGACATATGCCTTGCAGAGAACAACGAAATCCTTTTCTACAACCAATTTAAAATGGACTCTCGTAAACAGGTAAAGATGTGACAATCAGGGGTATATTAAATTGGACGTTCGCAAGGTTTTATCTTTATAAAGTGGTCTATATTTTTCATTCAGGCTGTGTCAAGGCGTACTGTACCTACGTGTTTTCGTTATGTCATAAGTCTTAGTTAAGTACCTAACTGTTTTCTAAATGGTTATTGGTGTATTCTCTGAACAGTTCTTGTTTTTTATTGTGATTCATGAAGAAATATCGCGAGGTGCCATATCGAATATATTAGAGTAGCTTTTATATCCATTTTTTCACCCCTAGATGTCGTGAATTTGATTTAGATAATGCAACCATTACGAGTTTAGACTAGTTGGAACTAGGTTGTTTTTAACATTGACACACAATACTTAGAAAACAACAATATTACAATGTTACCTGGCCATAGGTACACTATGTTATGTAAAGTGTCAACAAGATCTATAACTATTTCCCACCCTTCATTACACATAAACATTATAATAATCCTTTTCTAAAAACAGAACTAATGGTTGAAGCAGACATTTCATATCCTCTCCATCTCGATCATTATACGTGTGTAATGAAACACCCTGTACACGCCCCGGGCGTTGTACCATGTACGTAATGTTGGGAGCCGCAGCCGCTCCGGATAATAACCGGGTAATGTATGATATATTATTATGGCTTGATTATCTGGGTACAGGATGTAATTTAGTGTACTCTGACTGATATTTTTGGAGGATTTTTTTCGGGTCAACTGTAAGCATTTTTTATGTTTAAAATATTATTTTCGACTCGTAGACCGCTGAAAAAAGCCAATTGCGATAATCATCGATCAGTTTGGTGATAGAAAATAATTGTCGTTAATAGTCTTTATTCTTATCCCACTTTGTGTTGCCATTTACGAAAACCACGCAAAGGATTTAAATAGGTACTTTTACTAGTTCTATCTGAGAAACGGATACCAACCAATTTATCATTGATTTTAATCAGTGGTGGCCAAGTGGTAACGGCCGCGACTTACGAGTTGTAGGTCGTAAGTTCGAACCCAGACAGGCGCTTTACTTTGTGTAAATTATTTCATCACCACTGCTCTCAAAACGGTGAAGGAAAACATCGTGAGGAAACCGGCATGTCCTAGAACCAAAAATTCGAAGACATGTGACATCTGCCAATCCGCACTGGGCCCGCGTGGTGGATTACGGCCCACTCCCTCTCACCGAGAGGAGGCCAGTGTCCCAGCAGTGGGAACATTAAAGGCTGATTATGGTTATGGTTTTAATCATGTCTTCACATTTCTAACAATCTAGAATTTAGAAGATTTATAAATTCAAGTGTTTCTCGCAGAAATTTTCAAAAATTAATAGGAACAACTTTTGAGAAATAAAGCATACTCAGACGCACTAGACGTTTAATAAGGCATTTGCAATAGCAGTCAACGTTTCGAGCCGATTGGAGACAAATTAAACTCTTCTTACAAGATGTAGCGTGGTACAAGTTGAGAAAAATCACAAAAATATGATTGTATTGTATTTTTTGAAGAAATGAAAACGCAGAAAAAAACCTTGGAGACCAAATAAGCAACCTTTTATACTCTTTAAAAATAAGAAAGTTTATTATTAGTCTTGCAAATAAGTAACTTTACTGACAAGCATAATGCGGAATGCTGTGAAATGGACATAAATAATAAATCTAATGTTATTTATATTTAAGTGAAAACTTCTATAGGCGCGTTGGGCATTTTTTGAGATGGAAAAAAAAACATTGAACTCGCGCCACTGTTACCGTAAGTGACATCGGGCGTGTTTTGTTTATAAGACGATTCAAAAAATAGCCCGCTTCGGATGTGTTCGGCTGTCCTCGGGATGTACTCGGTTTCAATGTAGGTTAGGTATATCCGATATGTGTTTTAATGTAGGTTAGGTATATCCGATATGTCAGTGAGTGATGGCAAAGTATTCTGTTTAAGTTTTGTTTTCACTTCTGTCGGCACTCCCGGAGTGCCACTGTTTTTTTTTAATCCCTCAGCCTTCAAAGCAGGAGTGATTATGCATCTTCTGGGCTTGTGCGTTCCATCATAGTCCTCATCCGTCGCTTTTCACCAGGCGAGATCGAAGTCAAGATCTGGCCCATTTTGCAATAAAAAATCTATTGTTGCTTGTTTTTGCGCATAAAATTGCTCGAAGTATGCAAGCACTCCAATAACTGGATCTCTTTTTTTTCCCTAAAAATTGTTTCCTAAAAAGAATATATTTTGTGACTTCCTCACTCGATTTCTCTTCTCACTCAACCCACAGGCCAAACCGTAACAAGGCACGAGAGAAATGAGCTTCAAGGCACCGAGACTGTCTCATAATACTTGTGTTTACAGCAAGGATTTTAATATGAACATCGTGAATTTAGTAGCACTTACGACTTACGACTTACTGCGCTGTGACTGAACGTTTATATTTCGACACGCGCTCAAACGAGTTCAGTTATAGTTTGAGCGATGTGCTTTTAATGATCTGATTATTGCTTTTGTAAGAATGCGGTTATGTTTTTTGGGGACAAAAATAGGATTATATTTAAGTTGGCCTAGATTTGTAGGTACGCTACGTTTTACG